>VYXB01009203.1:213871-246976 GCA_013397135.1 Pachyramphus minor | reverse complement strand
TCTATCCATCTGAACTCCACTGGGTGAGGCTGGATCAGGAAGATAAGGATGTTGTATATACGGTGTGGGATAGTTTGCATTGGCAATAAGGTGCTCCTACACTGGGTATTTTGGAAAATCCAAAGTCTTTCAGTGGTACAGAATTCTAATACAAGACAGGAGGTCTCATTCAAAGAAAAGCAGCCAAGGAAAGGCACATTGCAGACACCAGCTACAAAACAAGGTTCAGGGCAGACAAGCATAGCTAACAAAAACCCAGTGGAGGCAAACAGCAAAAAGAAAGTAGAAGCACAGACCCCAAAACCTGCAACAACTGGAGGGTGTGGTCCTGGCTGGCAAAGAGCGTGACCTAGAAAGAGTAGCAAGAACTGTTGCAATAACTGTGGATGGTTGGATTTGGACAGATAATGCTGATCTAGTGTAAAGTCTACTGACAGAAAGTTAATTATCAAACCCCTGTGAACACATTCGAAATAGGTAGGAGTCTATACACACCTGACATTTTGTATTATAGGCTCAAGGTATTTTTCACCAAGAACTAGACACACTTGAGCTTTAATACATCATCAAACCACATCTGAATTATATGAAATATGCAGGTATACATACATATGTGTGTACACATACAACAAAACAGGAGGCATCCCCAATCCAAAAGTCAGTGGCCTCTGAAGGCAAATACTGCAGCTGTCTAGTAATACCTGGCAATTATCATCAGCAGATGGAAATATCCTCTCACAGAAAAAAAACATGCAAACTTACACTCTGCAAGGAAAAAAAAGCAACTAATCAGTTTGAAGAGATTTTTTGTAGGCTCTAATGAAATACCTAGAGGCTTCATTAGAAGGCCCTACGTACATGTTTTTCAACTAGTTACTGTAAGGGAATGTGGGGAGCACTAGGAAGTAGGCCCCTGGAGAAGTAAAAGCAACTTTCTGTTGTTTGTACGCTAACTTTAAACTGTAGAAACACAGGCAGACACAACAGGAAGAAATGAAGCATTTGATTTTACTCTTATTGTATATCCATCCTATTTTGACAGATTTCAAGACTGTTTTGGGAAAAGATTTATTTGATCTACCAGGATTCTCTGTCTCCATGTAGCTGTGTCACTATTATTTTTCCACTGACAAACGTTTTTGTGTACATTTCTGCCTCTTGCTGTGATCCTGATGTGTAGTGTGAGCACTACTATCTGAGTTTGAGTTCATGCCGTTCTAGGCTAAAGAAAATAAGAAGCAGGTAGAGTGGCTGAGGGGGCTACTAAAGATGACTGAGGAAATACAAAGGCATAAATATCGCAATTTCTTTATAACAAAAGTTTTAAAGTTTGATTTCTGGACACTTTTTCATATGAAAGGTTGCAGAGCCTTGTGAATTGCATGCAAGCGTACTGACAGTAGGCTGGCTTAGTCTGCTTTAGCAGATCCTCTAAGAAGCAATTGGCATGTTCACAGAGATACCTTGACCACAAATGGAAAACTTATGCTTTACAATATGGCTTCATTATGTTTAAGTGGGACAACATAGGTCAGATGGGAACATGCACACTGCTAAGTCCAGCTCAAGTTGCCAGATGCTTAGTTGCAAGGCAGCTGGTTAGCTACAAGACCAAAAGTGGTGTATCACTGTTTCTCCCTGACAGACACAAATGCCGTATAGGTTAAAGCATAATTTGTCTCAAGGGAGGATCTTTTGTGTGTAGAGAGGATGAAGTTTAGCTCAGATTCACTACTAAAATGAAATCTTGGTGCTTGGAAGGAACTGTGTTTTAAGGCTGATACTGTCATTGCCTAGCTTCTGTTTCACATTTTCTTTTATCAGAAACCTACTGAGAGATTGGGGTGAAACTTTTCTAGTTCTCTTTGACACCAGCAATTGTGGTTTCATGTAGCCTCTCTTTCTCTCCTCTCCTCTCCTCTCCTCTCCTCTCCTCTCCNTGAGAGATTGGGGTGAAACTTTTCTAGTTCTCTTTGACACCAGCAATTGTGGTTTCATGTAGCCTCTCTTTCTCTCCTCTCCTCTCCTCTCCTCTCCTCTCTTTTCTTTTCATGATGAGAGGCAATCCAATTTTTATGTTCCTTCTTCAGTGAAGCTGAGAAAATTATGCATTCAGAAAAAGTAGAAGTTCAGTTGAAAGGATCAAGATCCTAAATTTATTAGTTAGCTTAAATTGTCAACAACTTTCTCTAGCAATTTATTCCTTGATCCTCAAGTGATCAGGAACTGTCAACATATGCAATGTGAGGTTAGCACTGAATTACAGCAGTTAGGCTTCCAGAGGGCTACTTTTTTCTCCTGTGCAGGTGTCCACTGATTTGAGAGACTTCCTATGGTTTACCACCAATTCCAACTCTAACAAGCTCATTCTGCCTCAAAATGGGAAAACCAGTAGAACCAGAAGTGTTTTCAAAACGATTATTTTCCAGTCTAAATCACTGATAAAAAGACCTTTAGTTCTTAACAAACATTCACAATGGGAACCATGAGTCTGAAACCTAAAATTCAAGATTCGTGTATGGTGACTTTAAATATAAAGCAGGAAACACGAGTTCATGTGTCAGCAGCTGAACAACTGATGAGAATATCCCAATTTTTTCCAAGACATTTGGTAATGACCACTCTCTTTAGACAGAAGAGCTGCTGGACAAAAAAAAAATTTATACTTTTCTTTCTAAGCTCACCCTCGTGTGCATGTCAGACAAGGGAAAACTAGATGGTGATTATCAGGATCCACAGCAAGAACAATGGACCAATGGACCAGTGTCCTGCCTCCTTTAGAAGGCCTTCAAAACACAGAGCGATACAAGTGGACATGACTCCTGTCTCATGAGTGAACATGAACTCATGTTCATTCTCTTCTACTCATCCTCTGAAACTTCTCTGCTATCTGAAATGCAGTGGTGGTGTAGAAAAGGGAATGAATACAAACATGGGTGCCTTTTCTTCAGCTCAAGTCTGTACTTCCTCAGGCTATGGAACCACTTCGTATATGGCAATAATAGGCTGCAAACATTACGTTTACTCTGACAGAGGTAAAGCCACATGTCAGAGATACAAATTTTTCTTAATTTATGTATCTTTTTCCTCCTCCTACATTTTTCCTTTTTGATAGCAAAATGGGGCCTGCAGTCCATGTAAAAGCATTGTTTATTAATGGTCTGTGGCAGGATACCATATGACACATATTCAGTAAGTACACACATATCCACCCCCGTGGCATAGAGCAAATCAGGATTCACAGGAAGGGATAAGGTTAAATAAGTCTAACGGCAAAAGGAAAAACATCTAAAAGATAACTAATCTAAAGTGATGGTTTTTCTCTTGCACAGTGAGAGGGATATTTAATTGCTGCACACAGAGCTGCATACTTTTCTGATCCTATGAAAGGTTCTTCTGACCAGAAGAACCCAGAAGTCCTTCCCCAAGTAGGACTTCCACTGAAGCAGACAGTTGCAGGGTGAAGATTTGGTCCTTGCTGCATGAGGCAAATAACCCATCTAATTCCCTAAGCAAGACAATCACAAATGAAGTAAGTAAACCCCTCCCCAGAATTTAGTTGTTCTTTAAAATTCCTGGAAGTGCTGGTGCTTTGTCATCATGTCATTGTAAAGCATAAAGACATGCAGATTTCTGAGCAGTGACCACATCTAATGCTGGAAATAAGTAGGAGAGCATTATAAAATACCCATATCATTGCTAATGGTTCCTCTGTAATTTTAGAGAAAGTACCTATTCATATTTTTTCAGTTCTGACTATGTTGTTCTTGTATTGATGGACAAGGAGAGAATGACCATCATCTCTAGAAAATAAAGAGTGCTTTGCATACAATATCTCCCTGCACAAAATGTCCTCATTTGATCTATTTGTAGATCAAATGGATCAAGCTGCTTATCTCACTGCCATGAGGGCAGTGTTTCCTTAAAGACATTACTTGGGTAAAAGATTAGGATATGACCTAGTGCAAAGGTTAATATCTAGGACTATGTGGTTCTCTTCAAATTGAGGATTTTGAACAAGTAAATATATAGTTGATGTCACACAGTCTCACTCTGCTCTCCCATGGATGTAAGAAACAAACTCATACATAAAAGTAAGCTTCCACAGTTACAGTCACAAAAAAAGTACAGGAAAAAAAAAAAGTTTCACTGATTCTGCACAAGAGAGGAGCAGCCAAAGATTAGCAGCATGACTGACAACTGGAGAACAGTTACATTAGCTGATCTTTATGAATCAATGTGTGGCATCACCCCCACACTCACACACAGTGTAGATGTATATCTGCCACAAATATGGGTGAAACACTCAGTTTAAGGTATTCTTAAGCACATGAGAACTGACGGGCTGTGTAGACTTGAGTTGTCCTTGGAGACCTACAGCCTGAAGTTATGTCAGGGGAGGTTTAGGCTGGATATTAGCAAAAGATTCTTCACCCAGAGAGTGGTTCGGTGTTGGAACAGACTCTCCAAGGAAGTGGTCACAGCACCAAGCCTTACGGAGTTGAAGAAGTGTTTGGTGGATACTCTCAGGCACATGGTGTGACTCTTGGGGACGGTCCTGTGCAGGGTTAAGAGTTGGACTTGATGATCCTTGTGGGTCCCTTCCAACTCAGCATATTCTGTGATAATATGGTCATAGATGGATGGTTCATATGGGCTAAGCTAAGACATAAAATTTGAGTTTAAGAATTAATTTCAGACTTTCTCCACTTCCATGTGAGACAGAACATTTAAAAAAGCAATTTTCTATTGCATTTCTGTATGAATTAGAAGCTTGAATTGTAAAACTTTGCACTACTTAGCCTGTAAGCCCCTGATTATTAGAACAGACAGGTGTCACTGGGGCAGCCATCTAAATTAATCTTCTGGAAGAGAAGGAAAAGGAGGCTGTATTAGAATTTTTCTTTGTCATCCTCATGCTAGAAGGGTGTTTCAAAGTAGGGGGCATTTTTTCTTTCACCTCAGAGCAAAACACAGGTCCATTTCCAAATGTTTTGTCCTTCACCATGGGCAGTACACTGCTTCTCCCAGTCCCAGGACTCTGATTGCTTGTTCATCCCCAGTTGGTCAGGTCATACTATCATCCAGCCAACAGGTTTTCTGGTAAATCTACCCCTTGTAATAACTTGCTGAAATACACAAACCCAGAGATAAACCTAGAAAAAATCCTGAATATTTTGCCTTATAAGAAGCTTGGGGAACAGGAGTTTTATTACAGTCGCGTGTCATTTTGAAAAGTAAAAACAAAAAAATCCATTTGCAAATTACGAAGCAAGAGGTGCGAAAGAGGAGAGAGCAGTAGCAACACTCCACCCTGAGGCACATCAGTTCCTTTCCAGGAAGGCCAGATCCCCCTGCAGTCCCCCTCCCCAGGCTGGGCTGGGTCTCACCTAACTCACTGCTTTGGTGGATGCCTATGGCCAGGCAGGAGCTACCCAAGACCTGAGATTGAAAGCAGGGTCTGAGCAGTGACCTTTGTGCCCTGTCACCACAGGCACATTTTACAGGCAACAAGCGCCTGAGGTCACGCCTCAAAGGCACCTATCGCCATAGGCCTTGCAGGGTACATACAACATCTGTGTTTGCTCACATAAAAAAACATAGTGCAGCCCGGCTTTCCTGGTGGCAGACTTTCTGATTGGTGTGTAGGTGGCACCAGTCTCACCAATAAAATCTTGCCAATAATGCACTGAGTACATCTTTCCCCATCCCCATCACCTTTGTCATGCTGTGGGCAGCTGCCCAGTCTCTCACCAAGCTGCATTTGTATGTCCACGGACCTCTCGGTAAGACAAGTGAATCTGTGCTGCAGGGATGGCTGAGGATGGCAGGGTTAGACAGGTTCAGTGAGGGTAAAAGACAGATTGTGGTCTGGAGGGTGTCCAGTGCAAAAAAGAAGCATATGGCTACCTGTCCAGAGAGAGGAGAGAGCTCTCCACCCTTCCCCTGTCACAGAGGGCTGGTTCTTGTGTCATGTGAGGATCTGCAGGCTCATTTTAATTCAGATGTGAAATGTGATGAAGAGCAACTTTACCCTTTAGCCCCTGCCGGGACCCCCGATAACACATTAGCACATGAAAGTAGAAAGAAGGAGAGCTATCGAAAGCCAGCAGAGATTGCTCGAGTGACTCTGCAGCCTTTCCTGAGAGAACAGGAAGAAGCTAATGCAGGAAGATTTTCACAGCAGATAACAAAGGCAATCTGACCATAAAAAGGTCCATTTCCCACACACTAAAAGTTTACAATTGTAGGGAGTTTCACCAGCCCTCCACAGATGCAAGAAGCTGCTCATATACATGAACATGTGCAGAATCAGAGCCTTACTCCTGTTCACAAACCAAACCATAAGCCGGCTGGCATACACTTATTTTGTCAGGGTTTGCAGGAATTTGGCCATTACTAAGAAACAGAAAACTCACTTGTTTTCTGTGCTCTGCATTGGGTCCCAGTTTCTCTATAAGGTTCTTCTTGCCTTTTTCATGCAGCACTGTTCTTTATTTAAGCAAAGACATTTTATAAGGAAAGATAAGCTTTATCTGGAAATCTCAACAAAATCAGTGAAGTAGGAAAAGTGATGGGGCAGGAAGGCAGGGCAGTTCCTCACTCGTGCAGACGTGCAGCAGTGAGGTGCAGGGAGGATTGGGGAGTTCTACTTAAAAGAGCTGTTGCTCCATCCACTTTTGCTATTGAGAATAAGACTTCTTCACTTCCATGAGTGACTGGGAGAAACATTCTTCTGGGCAGAAACTCCGGATCAAAATGCAAAATTCACCAAGAGACCGTTGTCAGTAGGAAATCTACCAGTGTTGTTCTGAAAGAGGCAAGACAAAAGAAACTGCTCAACCACCACACTCACTCCTGAGCGCTCTCTGCTTCCCACTCATGTTAAATGCAGGTCTCAGGCTGTGTCCATACACTAAGGGGCACCATGGCAAAGCAGAGGGCACACACAAGCTGGAGTCTGCCAAGAGAGCTGAAGACACCAGTTAGCACTGAAGCTGTACCAGCCTACTGTAAAAGAACAAGAGCACCCCTTAGCAATGCTCCTAGGTCTGTCTTCCCCAAAAAGCAAACCCCTGCTTGGCCAAGCCCTCCCTTATGCAGGGAATAAGGGAGGAATAAGGAACCTTTAGTTCCTCTTCAACATTTATTTTAATACAGGGAGGCTTTTCACATGTGCTTTTAAATAAAACATCTATGGCTGTATATAAGCAATGCATTAACAGGTGCCTGGTAGGCCAGGACAACTCTTTTGTTGCTTTTTTAAAAAACATTAAAAGCAGAAGCTGTAATGAAGCTGGTTATTGCAAATGCTCAGGCTCTAAAATCCTAACTAAACCACTTGACAATTCAGCAGTTCACACTGAATGATTCTATGGTCAAATTATTTTATTGGGTTTTATTTCATTTCTACTGAAAATGTTCTTTGAACTGCAAATAATTTTATCTAATCTGTTATTTACTGTAAATGCAATCTTTAGACACAGATAAAGTCAACCTGGTATTTATTACTGATTTCATTTGCACTTGTATATCAATACCTTGGGGACCCACTTGAATTTGTTCTTAGTAAGATATTTACACTGATACTGTTAAGCTTAAAACTTAAAAAGCCTGCCTTTTGAACAGTTCCCCTGGAATAAAGTTTTTAAATCCGTAACGACACTATAACACAGTAAAAAGATTGTAAAATAATCCATTCACAGGTCACAGATGAAGACTGCTACCAAATCACAGTCTCTGTAATTAAAGCCAACAGCTGTGCCTTGTGTTTGCATACTGACTTAAGATAAATAAATATTTCTGTGGAAAATGACTCTTGTTCTATTTTCCTGTGCCACTCTTCCAGGTGCCAGCTCCTTCCCCCTGCTTTCAGTCAACCTTGCACTTCCCTTTCTTGTTCTCAGCTGGATGATTTTTCAAGCAGTCAGCCAGAGTGAGGAAAGTCTTTGAGCAACCACTGAAAAAGAGTAGGACTGTGTGCTCTTTAGCCTTCAGAGAAGGGAACAGGACATTACTAAAACATAAGGACCAGACAACAGCTATGCAAGCTTATTCTCTCAGGAGGGGATTGGCTTCATCTAAATTTATCCTTTCAGAAGTTGCTGCCTTCTCTAAGCAGGCAGCTGGCATCCATCTGCAGCCAACGGAGAGAAACAAGGCATAGCTGGAGAAGGACTCCTCCGCAATCAGCATCTAAGACTGGTGGGAAGATCCCCCACTCCCAAGTGTATTTATCTCTACCCACTGATTTAGAAGCAGCATTTTTTTAGGAAGCCCAGGATATGACTGGACACAAAGCTGGGAGTATTTCTATCGTCGTGCTGAGTGAGGTTCCTTTCCAGTTTCTCTGATGTATGAGATTGTGGGACAGGTCCAACCATCCTTCTTAGAGCATAGTAAAAGAATGGAGGGAGTAGGAAGTGTGGACATTAAACAGCAGGCAGCAGCACTGCACTTTGTACCCATGCAGATGGCAAAAATCACATTGCCTGTAGCCTACTTGAAGACCTACTTCAAGGAAGCCAGTGAGCATGCAGCCATTCTGTTGTGGTCTTATCATGCACCCCGTCCCCTGCAGAACAGGTGCAGGTCACCTGTCAGAGGTGATCACCTCCATCCCGCTCACTGGGACATGGGCCCAGCAACATACTGTCAATTCTACATTTTCTGCCCGTGTTCTGGAGGACTGTCCAGCTGCAGTTCAGCCCCAAAACATTCCCTCAGCAAGGAACAGTCCCTCTGCTTGCTGGGCAACTGGCTGCAAGGCTCCTGCCAAATCTGCCCCTACTTAACCCCACAGGCTAGACCCCAACAGCCTGAGGAGTGGACTGGCACACCCAGCAGGGACTTCCCTGCCCTTGAGAAATGCTATCAGCCCAATTCAGGCGTAAACAAACACGGGCCAGGCTGAGCACTGGGAAGGGAAGGCCATTTCTGCTGGCGCATTTTGAACAGGCCAGCAACCCTGGCAACACCCCATGGCTGCACATGCCAACAAGCGTTTCAGGCACTTCTTTGGTGGAGCACAAAACCCTTGTCTCCATGTTCTGCTAACTGCCAGCAGAGCACACTGACAGCTCAACTCAAGGTACAGGACATTTAAAGACACCTTGAGCCATCCGTACCATGGTGCCTGCTTGCTTCTGCAGCTCCTTCTTCAGAAGGACATCATGTGTTGTGCAGCTCTTTACATTTAGTACAGGCAGAAGGAAAAGCCTGAAATTTCTCTTCAAACTGCTTAAAGGTTGAAAAGCAGTTTCATTTTGCCATCTAACCATTTGGGAGCTGGAAGGCAGAGATATCTCCTATCCAGTTGTTGTCATGGGGTTGCAGAGGAAGAGTGTTGTGTGACATCCTGACCTATTGTCCCACAAAAACAAAGTTCTCCTCAAATTAACTCCCTGCTCCTCCATGAAAAGCCGGTGTCATCACCATAAACAAAGAAGAAGTATGGTCTGATTTTCTCAGCATCAAGTTTTCTCAGAAAACAATGTGAGAAAATATTGAGACTTTTAATCAGTCATCCTGATGGGCCATGTGCTGATCAAAACAAGAGTTTTTTCTCCATTGAAACCCTTATGTGAAGGAGCCATTTATTCACAAGAAGGAAGAAAGGATGTGGTGCTTAACAACCAAATTGTTGTAAATGTTAGGGGACCCCAGAGCTTCAGGAACACCAATGATTTGAAAGTGAGGGTGAGTGCAAAAATAACAGGTGACAGGGCCAAACTACAGCCTTCCTGCACTGTCTATGGCATCATCACTGGTGTTTCATTTCCCAGGGAATTATTAAGACTTAAGTAGTTACATTCTACTTTCCTGCAACAGCAGAGATGCTTTTTCCCAGTGAATTGCTGTTTGAATTTCCTCTCTTCCTTAGAAAGACTAGACATGCTCCAAGGGCTGCCTTTGTCCTCACCACAGAGCAAACCATCCAAGCGTAAGCAATGCTTGGACTTAAGCCTGCAGTCCCAGAACAAGCCATAGTTTGGCTAAAATAAACGATGATACTCAGCTTCAGGTAAATATGTGTGGATGGTGCTGCAGGCATACCAGGGAGAGTTGGTAGCTCTGTGCATGCTTATGTTGCATGGTGAAGTTCAGCACAGAGATCCTTAGGCATAATACAGCCAGCGTGAAATGAGTAAGATTTTTGCATGGTGCTGAGCTATGTCAGAGAGATTTCACTTGGGGTAATCTTGGCTGCTCTTCTCCGTGTGGCACTATACAGAGTGTACGCTTGCTGTCAGGCATGCCTTCACATTTCTGAATACCCCAGATGCTCACACTACAGGCTTGAACAGATTTTTTTTTGTACATTTCTAGGCTGTGTAAAGCTCCTTTTCTCAGCTCCTTCACCACCTAGAATCCAAAGAGGATGAAGAAACACACAGGGTCATAGAGTAAAATTTCATGTAGTATCAGCTACAGTATTTACACTACAGAACTGCTTTAGCAGACCACTGTGGAGACCATGTGTTGTTACGTTTTTTCTGGAGCAGAAAAATCGGAAAAATGTATGTGTTTTCCAGTATAATCAGTTCCTCCATGCCCAGAGTGGACCAGAGCTTCATGGGTACAGTGAGGCCTTCAGGAGGTGAGGTACCAGTTTGGTCTTGAAGGGAGAGGTCTTGGTTCTGTCCTTGGTTTTATCAGTCAGCATGCTACACATAGGTCAAGTGCTAGCTTCTCTCTGACTCAGTACCTTCTGCCAGTGAAACATGGATAGTCACGGTTTTTAAGAAAACTCTTACATACTTATGAACAGCCTTATCCAAGACCAAGATATTAATGTGCTAGCTCTGTTCTGGGAGAGAAATCATTCTGGTGTTCTCTCTAGAAAGTGTCTAACTGTTTTTGGGGAAAGACTGCTCAGTTTAGGTTTTATGTCCCCTGTGTAAGGCAGTAAACAGAGAAGAATGGGGCAAGGGTCCCAGTGTTTCTTCTGAGACAGCTCAACCAGGACCACTTCCTCCCAGGGGCAATGCCACTGCAGCACTGAACAAAGATGATAGAGAAGGCTTCAGTCGATTGCAGTCTGCTGCTGCTGAATGACGAGTGACGGACAAGCTAGGACTGCTATCTGAAGTACCTGAACATGGAGGTGGGGAGAATGATGGCATCAGTTCCCTTTTTTCCCCTCCTCTCCCCTTATTCTCCCTGCCCTTACTCTGTACCTGGAAGTTGAGGTTCTGGGTCTGCTGTCTTCTTTTTTTAAAGAAATCTGGTTTTTGGACTTCTGCCTCTTTGTTGGCTGATGAAGGCGAATGAAGAGCTATGGGATTCTTTGCAGAACATCAGACAGTGCTGCACGCCTTTGCTTGGACAGCTGTCACTTGAGGCTGACAATCTGGCAAAGACAGACTTGCATAAACTTCCATATTGTAGTTAAGGCTGTGATGTATTAGAAAAGCTAGATGTTCTCATTTAGTTGGCTTCAGTTTTGCTTACATCCCTGAGATTACACAGATGGCTCTGGCTTGCAATCTGCTCCAGGCTGTATCTGTGAATGAGCTCCCAAAGTGGTATCTGTAGAGCTCCCTGATGACTCTGGCATCTTTGATCACCAGGTGTCATCACCTGTATACCTTCCCCTGAGCAGGGCTGCCTTGCAAGGACAGTTGGGTTTGTTCCTTGGAGAACCCAAAGGGCCATGAGGGATACAACCAGATTTAAAATTTTCAAAGCTGACTAAGATGCTCAGCCAAGCAAGCGCCATTCATTTCAGCTGGGAGTTGTTATTAAATCCCAAGGTCACACCGAACTGTGAGGGCTTTTTAAGTAATGAATTAGTTAGAAATATACTTTAACCTACTAGTCTCCTAAAATGTGATGTAGCTGGCTTTTTTAATATAACAGGTCCTTGCTTCTTCACATGTGTTGGAAAAAATACACAGAAAGAAATACACAGAAAGAAATCCATACTCGCAGTTTTCGCTCTTGGAAACTAATGGCTCTGGTTTAAATACACTTCCATGCACATACAAACAAGTAATATATATGTGTGTGTGTGTGTGTGTGTGTGTGTGTGTGTGTGTGTATATACTGTGTAAAATTGGTTCACCCTGAATTGTAACCCAACCAACTCTAAAATACTGCACCATAGAAAAGCAATTGCTAAGCAGACAGAGCTATAGAAAAAAACCATACAGACACTTTGGGATCAGGTGGCACCAACGTGCACAGGTTAAAACTTTATGTACTCTGCAGCATTAGGAGAAGAGTGGGAATAAAAACATGATGACATCTGTAGTTTAAAGATATGGTATGTTATTCTTTGATTTTTAACAAAGTAAAGAAGCAATGCCCACATTGGCAGAATAGCAAATAGATGCACTAACTTTTTATTTCAGAAATAATTGTTTTCTCAAATAGGGTTGAAGACTTAGATACGTGAGTTCTGGTAATATATGTATATATGTATTAGTGGGCATTGCTTTTACCATGTGCGTGATTAGAATCTCTATGGCAATTCTTGCTGAAATGAAAGAGAAAAAACCCCACTAATTTGGAGTGAGTTTGCGGTTTTGGTACTTCTTAAGAGAAGGAAAAGAGCATGGAAAGCTGGGGCTCAACACAATTTGAACCATTCTGACTCTTTCCCCCAGAGCCCCATTGGGCAGCTCAGTAACCTCCCTCTAGGCCCCTGTGAAATGGCATTGGTTCTTTCAACCAGAAGTTGACACTTGAATCTTGTAGGGATTTCTTCGAGCTAAAAAAAAAAACAAAACAACAGAGAAGGTGTTGCTTATTGCCTGACTTTAAGAGGTACCTCATTTCATATGGTAGTTGTTTCAATGTCCAAGATTTTGGCACACTTCTCTAGGGAGCACACCTAACCAACACAGGGAAACAGCCCACATTATTTTGGCACTTTTCTGGATTCCCCTCTTCCCATGCAGTCACAGTAAATAATTATCAGAGAGCCACACGTACCCAGTTTGTAGGAGCTCCTACATGCCATAATTAACAAGCATTCTTTCCACTACTTTTTCGAAAATGTTCGCATCTACCACTGATCCCAGAGACCATGCTGTTGCCTTCAATTTCATATTTTCTTGAGCACCTTTGCATATGAGACACAAGTCAGTCCTGCAATGATGTCCCAAATTTCAGGACTAGCAGAGAATGCAGAATTATTTAACTGAACTCAGAATTATTTAACTATCATAAAAAAAGAAGTGACTGAAACAGTAACAAAGTAGTTTCTACAGTTTGGCTTCCCGCTGCAGACCAGCTCAGCAGCAACATTTGTTTCTCATTAAGTTTCTGTGGTTTATTTTTCTTAGCTCAATGGATAACCAGACGGAGGAGGGTACAGAAGGGAACTATGGTCTCTGAATGAATCACAGTCTCAGATATCAAATTGTTATCCTGTACTAAGTCTTCTGCTACCAAGACCTCTGCTGTAACAAACTGAAGCCATTGTTTTCAATCTGCAATCCTCCCCAGTTATTCCTGTGAAGATGCAATCCCATTTATAAATTTCCCAGATGGACTGCTCTAGAGCTGATATATTTGTTTATTTTTCTTTGTAACCAGACCCCTAGGCAGTATATCTACAGACAAGGACTGAAGTTTCTAAACTGTGAAGCAGAACCAGGTGCTTCTGTGACAGACAGAATAAAACCTATAAGAAAGATGGAGAGAGAGTATTTACAAGGGCATGTAGTGACAGGGCAAGGGGTAATGGTTTTTAACTGAAAGAGAGTAAGTTTAGATTAGATATTAGGAAAAAATTCTTTAATTTGAGAGTGGTTAGGCATTGGAACAGATTGTCCATAGAAGCCCAATGAATGCCCAATCCCTGAAAGTGTTCAAGGCAAGGTTGGATGGGGCTCTGAGAAACCTGGTCTCATGCAAGGTGATCCTTGGCAGGGAGGTCAGAACTAGATGATGTCTAAGGTCCCTTCCAACCCAAACCATTCTATGATTCTGTGATATCAGAAACCATTCTAAGTCATGGAGATATGCCTCAAAGCAAGGCACAAACACAGTATTACATCACCCCCAGCCAAAATGTGATTTGATTAAGCTTGGAGAGTTTAAAATCAGAGTCAAAAATTATATTCTTTCTTTCAGGCTCTGTTCCGGCTAAAACAACATTCTATTAAAGCACTTAACATTCCCTTCCACACTGAAGGGAACCACCCTGTTCACTGCCTCCCTGTGTGGCTGCACTTCATGCTACACAAATTTTCTCTTCCTTGTTTGCTTTGGAAACTGGTTGGCAGGAAGCCATCTCCAACTGTACATGGCATCTGGAGCTTAGGCTTTGATTCAGTGCATTTGTCTCACACTACTCTGGATGAAAAGGGCAGTTCAGTCAAGCAGGTATTTTCTTCTTCAGTTCCCAGGACCATGACATCAGCCTCCTTATTTTTTTTGTTCAAAACATATCCTTTAAAGATGCACTTTCGGATTTCTAGGAGGAACCCAAAGGGGAAGGCAGTTAAACTCAGCTTCTTTATCAAACTCCAGAACAAACAACTTAATGCAAAACCCTCAAATTTGATGATATGCAGCAGCTGCACATTTTTTGGGTGGTACTCTTAATTTTTCATTCAATCTTTAGTAACTAAACTAAAATGAATAAGAAAAATGCCAAGAATCTAGAAATAATGTTCTTGCAGAGCTTTTTCCTATCTACTTTTTTCAGCCTGGTTTCTAAAAACAAAAAACTTTTGCTATCCTATTGTATCAAAGTGTTTGGTCTTGTGTATCCCCTTGTTCCTTACTTATATCACGACACCCCCCCACACACACACAGATTCTTGAACCATTTAGATATTTCAACCAAATTTAATAAGAAGATCAAAACACCAGTGATACTAAGACCCAACCCATTTTTATGGGAGTAGCCTAACAAGTAAAGGGAGAGATTCTTAAAAACAGACTAATCAAGGAGAGGCCACTGGCATCAGTTCAACCCATCAATCACAGGAAATTGCACATGGTAGGTATTATGTATAGCCCACCTGAGAGAAAAAAACTCAGATCACTGCTTCTACTTTATTAGACACCTGAGAATCTAGCCATGAGACACAAGTCCCTTGGCGAGGCAGGCTTTGCTGCTTCTTCTGCTGCTGGAGTTGCTGATTTGAAAACAAGTGTAAAGAAGTTATATCTCACTTCTTTCATCCAACTGTGTGACTTCTTTGACCTCGCTGAATTGCAGCATTTGCATTCTTCACTCTTTCAGGCTCATCTTTTCACCTGATGTCAGCTGATAATGGTTAGACCGTAGCAAACCAGATAAGGCTCATTTCTTTCCCCAGTGCTTACCAGTCAACGAGGGGCAAACCAGCCAAAAAATGTTCGACATAATCTGTGTTCACAAATCCTGCACTCAGGTATCTTGTGTAAAGAAAAGGTGCTAAATGTTTTTTAAGGGTAGATGGAGCCTTTCCCATTTAATGTATATTTTCTTTTTTTTTTCAAGATTTTTCCAAATGAACACCCCTTTCTGAGAAAAGTAACACGTTCAGAAAAATACTTGCTTTGTCTTTAGCTTTCTCCCATACATTTTTCATAATTTCTGAGTACCCTACCTCCTTTTCAGTTAAGACTTGTTTTGTTACCATCTTCTGTTTTCTTGCACATTCTTTGGCTGCTTTTCATGCCTGTTTTTTACCATCTTGTCTTCAAACCAATGGATCTGTCCCACTCTTAATTCCTGGAAAACTCCAGTGTAACAGCTGAGCTTCCCAGGCAAAGATTTAATTTCTGGGCAGCACCTTGCTCACTGGGCATAAGGGGTGCACCCACCCTGGCAGTTCAGATTGAAAGTGTGCTTTGGAACTGATCTCCTGGCCATCCCCACCAGCCATGCTTGTCATACCACTACAGCCTTTAATGGGCATCAAGATCACAGGACAAAGCTAGAAACAGTCCAAAGTAAAAATTCCCTGCAATGTGCCTTGTGCATGCATCATTTTCTCAGGACCAACTGTTTTGCTCTACAAATGCATTTACAGTGATTGTACATACCATTGAATGCAAAGAGGAGAAAACACCTCAGAATTTCTGAGTGTTTCTATCATTTCAATGCATCAGTGTTTAACCCAAGCGCACCATCAGCATATTTTCTCTTCTCATTTGACTTGTTTGCTTACATGAGGGTGAGTTTGCTGCTGCCTGAGCCCATTTTGTGACTAAACCACTTTCCAAGTTCAAGTTCATTAATAGCAGTCAGATTTAAGGTTAATCCAGCTGAATGGGATGCAGTCAGGCTGGGAGGGTTAAAGGTATATTGCCTTCAGGAAAATAAAACACAGAAAGCAAAATACAGAAAAAATTTTCAAAATTGAGGTTAGCTCTGCAGTTTGAGAATATGAAAATGGCACCCCTATTCTCTGTACCAAATTGACTTGCTGCCGAAAAGGTTGGACTGGATTCTGTTGTCTACTTGATCTTGCAGCAAATTGGATGATCACACATGCATCAAATTACACAAAATAATTTAAAAAGAGCTGTCAGAAAACCAAGTTATGTTACCAGTACACTACTCTACCGTTACATTTGTGATACGTTGAGACCTAAATTTTCTTGACTTCACTATTACTGATTCTGACACTCATTGGACTACAGTGATAACTAAGAGAATAAAACCAATCTCAGTAATTTCTCTGGGTATTCTTGTTTTTGTTCTGTTTTTCATTTGTCAGTGCTGTGATACTTCTATGCACTGATAGTAATGAAGTTATAAGGCTGAAGACAAGATATGAAGAGACATCAGCATTCCTCAGTGCTACAGCAGAGAAAAAAACCCCAACAAACTCCTAAAAGCACTTACTGTGCTACTTCTCTGAGGTTTCTCTTTAATATGGAACTAGAGTCTGTAAATAACAATTCAGCATAAAAAATTATTGACATTGAAAGGAATTACAAAGGTATCTGAGTTACACATTCATCCAACCATATACGAGTTCCCCTTAAATGGCACTTCATGTTTTTGAAAATTGAATTAGACACAATCTCATAGTGTACACTAGCAGGAATTAAACACTGAACTAGTTCCAGAGAAGCTACATCCACCACATGCTGCCCCTCGTACTCGTTTTATTGATGAGTATGAAACAGTTTATGTAGGCTCAGCAATAGCCCATGCATCTTTATTGAGATGAGTGAATTTTACACTAGAAATGAATTAGAATTATACAAACATGAATTCTCATCATTATCTGACCTTGTCAGCCTGACCTCCCCAGGGGCTGATGAGGTTAGTTCTGGGTTGCCACTGAGATTCACATAATGTAAAAACCGGATAGGAAAGAGACTTTTTGTTCAGGCTTCCATCACAACAGCATACAGTTATGGACTGTGAGCCAGAGGGAGAGCTGCAAGACAGCAACACCCACCACAGGTCCTCCTCCCCAAAGCCCTGCATGTTCATGTTCTGGGGCTTATGGCAGCCTAGCACAGTGTTTCTATAGTTAGCTTACACTGACTTGCAGTAGATCCTTTCTGTTGTGTCTTTTTTTGGTTGGCTGGTTGGTTGGTTGGTTGATTGCTCTGGCAGTGGGTTTTTGTGTTTGTTTGCTTGTTTTCCAGAAACTATCCATGTAGTCCATGTTTACAATCCACCAGGCAAGAAGCACAGAAGGACAAGAAGAACACAGTAGCTGACCCCTGCTCCTGTTTTCAGCCTCTGTACACATGCTCATGATCACCACATCCCAAAGATTAAAAAACTACAATTCAGTTTGATAAGACTGTGGATGAACTGAGGTGAGTGCCTGCCTGCCAGCAGATGATGGCTATGAAGAGAAGGGCAGTGAATTTTTCTATTCAGAAAGCCCCTTGGGTATAACTAATGCCCCGTTATGTTAAAGTTCACAGTGCCTCCATTCTGGTTTATCTGTCTTGTATTGGTCTGGATCGTGAACATGATCACTGCAAGGAAATACTTATGCTGGAAAAAGAAAGGGCACAGGGAAAAGGCTGCTTCAGACAAGATGTGCTAGACAAGGTATTAACTGAAGTGAACTGGAACTGGGAGGTAACAAGAAGCATCTGGCATTTAATGTAGCCATAGCAATTTTGTAATTAAAGGAAAATAGTCCTGTACTGTAAACATCAAGGCACTCTGGCCAACTAATTGTTCTAAACTGCAGATTATTGCCAATCTGGCAAAGCTATATGGTCTTTAATGATAACAAAATAGCTTGTGTCAGCATCCATTGACTTTGGTAGAGGTGTTTGACAGAAGTGAAGGTGTGGGCAGGAGGAATTACAGCACCATAGAAGAAAAGAGGAACACTGATTTCTTTACCCTAGTCATCTCCTGCGAGACTGTGAGAGCTTGAGGGCTTCCCTCATTGCACATTCCAAGTGCAATGGTTTGTGCCTCAAATGACACTTTCTCCTTCTAGTGTTTCAAGTGAGGACATAAAATATTTGAAGGAAGGAGGAATTCCAATAAGGTCCAGTCAGACCTGGTTGGAAACCAATGTGGTCAATATTCTGTGATTAATACCAATCTAAAGGAATTGAAATCAACGAAAGGTTGTAAGTAGTTATTAGCTGTCTGACAGCTTTTCCTCACAAACCTCATTAGTGGGAATCTGCTCCAAATGAGGCCATTCATGCTACGCTGCCTCTTACATGGACAGCTCTGAATTTTAAGCGTTCTATTCTCCTTTGCATACTTCCACATCGCAGCCAACATCTTACACAAAACCAGCTATATTCCCTCATTATCAAAGAAGATCCTGGGTGATGTCAGGTGTTAGCTTTGTCCACTCTTGTCAATGGATAAGATTCATATATACATGTCTCCTAATGGTATTTCCTTATGAAAGCAGCTTTTTGAATGTTGGGGGGGTTTTTTTGCCTATTTTTGGATCACCACTGCTGTACATTTCTCTGTTCTCACACTGCTGTTAACTAAATCACCATGTCCATTACTACTAGTAATGTACTACTAGTAGTACTACTGGTAATACTTTGAAGCCGGTGGTCCATGCACACCCAAGAGGTGTAAAACAGGAAAAAAAGCAGAACCTTTTTGCCGGAAGTATTTGTTGTGGTTTCTCTGGACCCCTGTGTGAGTTGTGATTCTCTCTGGACTTCTGCTGGGTTCTCATCTGGCTTCTGTACTGTCCTGTCTCTTTCTTTCTTTTGTTTACAGTTGACAAACCACTGGTTTGGGAGTGCCAGAAACCCTTTGTGCAGCATGTCCTTACACTTATCCACAGTGAGAGGTGGTCCCCGTGCCATGCTACACCTAAGGAGCTAATAAGGAAACTAGGTAAGTTGAGAACTGGGTGGAACAGGAAGATGACCCAGACTTGGTAGAGCCTGTCACTAGTGACAGAGCAAGTACATACATCCTCAGAGTGATCCATGATGAAAACAAGGGAAAAACTCCTATAAATTGTTCTACAGAACCTTGTTCACGGTGGTGTGTTGGCAGGATTGGGTTCAGAGCCTGAAAGGTGGAGTCCCCACTTGACCTACAGAGCAGGCACAGGTTAAAAGCAGACTTCTTGGAAACTTCCTTGACCAGAATAATACAACCATGATCCAGAATACTCCCTTCCTGGGTGAAGGCCATGCTATATCCTGCTGTCCTAGAGACAGGCAGCTAGCTTGCAAAGTTTGATCTTGAAACTGAGGCAGCTGATAAATTTAGCAAGTATTTAGGGTTTTTTAATCCTGTATGCATATGACTCACCTGGTAACTAAACTGATTTTTAAAAATCACTACATTTTTCAAGTGAAGGAAATGTTTTAAAAGGAATCTCAGGAAAATGAGACAATTTTATTATCAGATCTGCCACAGTGGATCCTAGAAAGATAAGGAAGTTGTACTTTCAATTCTTAGTCTAATGTCATTTGCTAATTCTATTCCAAATGCTATTTATGTTCACTTTTTGACAGAAAACTGGAGCAAAACTTTAAATATTCACTATACATTACTATTCTCTACATTACTCATTTTCAAAATAGTGTGTTTTGGTAGGAATTTATTTCTAGCAACAAATTCAACTATAACTTAACAAATATGCATAAGCAGTCCTTCTAAAATAAGAACGCAGTATGCAAGAGCTAATCCTTAAAAACCTACCAAAAGTATGGTGAATTGTCCAAACTTGCCAACAATGGAGTAGAAATAGAAACATTTTTTTATTATTGAAATCTTTAACAAGAACAGTCTGCCACAAGAGACACAGGCAATGAGGATGAATGAGCTGTGTGGCTGGACAGAGTGCACATCTATTCTGGATAGTTATTTTAAATGGAAAACAGACAATTTAGACTAATTTTTCCCTGATATTAGCATTAATGGTGTTGTGACTACTTGAACCAAACTCAAATTTGCCCAAGTCTTTCAAAGACAGAACCATGTAATTGTGGGTTTTAAGGCTGTAATAAGCTGAGCTAGCTGCTTTAAGAAGAATAGGCATATAAATACAAGATGTCAGGGTCTTTTTCTTCAGCAAAGGAGGAGCAAAGTAAATTCACCAAGTGCAGGAAAACCAGGAAGCATGAGAAAGAAAAGGAGGTCAGATACTTGCAGCCTTCAGAGAGAAGAAAACTGCCTCATGGCTATGGTTGAATTGATGAGGTTGAGTGAAGTGACTGTGGTAGATGGTAAATAAAACAAGGGAGCTGGGAGGAAGAAATGAAAGAGAAAAAAAGACTGCTTAGGGAAAGCTGAATGTGTTCAGAGCTAGTGGCCATGTCTGTAGCCCTTGGGGACCAGGATACCAGTGCATAACAGATGGATATCTAGAGAAGAGAGAAAGGCCTTCCACTTTGGACCAAGGCCAAGCAGCTCCTAGACCAGGCTGTGCTGGCTGAAATACAGAAATGGGTCTGCAACTGGGCATATCCAAGGAAATTTCTCTATGGAACACAATATGGAGGAAAAAGTAAATTTAATATAAGCTCTTCCTTTCAAGAAGAGGAAATAAAATCAACCCAAAGCCAGAAAACCCATTACCAAATCTGAAATTTTTAGGACTGCAGAACTGGTGCTGGTTTTGGGGTCTGCATCCAGTTTCCTAAGAGCAGAGGTGAGTGAGCAGCGAGGACTCTCAGAAAGAGGAATGACAGTTTTGAACAAGTATCTTTCCACTTGACAAGCCCTTCAAACTGTCATACTGTGGCTGGCTGGTTTGGATTCAGGTGTTTCTAGGACTTTCTCCTAAATTATCAGCAGCTTTGCCCAGGCTGTCACAAAACTAAGAATTCAGATACATAGCAAAAATATGTGTTAGTGTGGATGAATGTTTCAATTTTAATAAAGGTAATAGAAGGCCTTCTTTAACAGCTCTGTTAACGGCCCCCTCAGCCACATGTTTGTTAGTGGGCAGTATTTCACGGGGTCACAGAATGTTTGGAGTTGGAAGGGACCTCTGGAGATCATTTAGTCATTTGTTCCTTAGCAAAAAGACTACGGGCTCTGCAGCAGTTCACTGGAGGCAACTATAAACTCTGATGTTTCTCTTCAATATTATGTGCCAATAATTCTGACAGATTTTCACAATTAACCAAAACCATTTCAGGAAATCCAGCGTTAAACTCCCATCTAGATAGCATATTTCTTCCATCTGCACAATTTTCTAGTCTTCTGAGGAAATGATGTCTGGAATAAAATAAGTGCATTAACCATTGTGCTACTTAGTGATTTTTCCTATGTCTTTTCCTATGTATGGCTTCTGTCATAGGTAGTACAACCAGCAATGAGACATTTCTATCACAGCGCTTTTCCAAGGTAGTTTTTGGCTGCAGTTTTTCTGGCCATTATCATTTGCATTCAGGCACCTTGCACTGTTTTGAAGCAGACAAAGTGGTTTGAGACTATGGAACTGGTAAATGGCAGTAGACAGGTCTAAAGTATATTGTTTTAAACAGCTCATTGCTCAGAATGAAAAATGACACTGGCTATTCAAGTGTGAGCCAAAATAAATCTATTTTTAAATGGTGATGTCTCTCAATGAATAAAAATTGAAGGACCATACTCTGACAATGGAGAACAGCCACCTACTTATGGCGTGTCAGGACAGCAATAAGTGACTCACTCGCCCACCTACACTCCAAGGACACCAGGGCCTGATGTCTCCGTCACAAAGTTGTCACAACACTGAATTTAGACAAACAGTTTTTCCTACTGCCCACAGTCTGTACAGTATTCACTGCTTGTTCACTTTTATAGGTCATCAATCCCTAAAATTCCTCAAGGTGAAAATGAGTGGGAGTGACATTACACATACACTTCCCTTTATTAGTAAGCCTTTACTAACATTTGCTTTAAAATCTGTTTGTTGATAAATGCTAATTAAATACCAGCTCAATGGTTTATGTTGACCTTCTCTTGGGATATTTTGGACTTCTTAATTTGCAGGGCAATCAACAAATCCCACCTAGTGTTTTCTGTGAGGTGATTAAAACCATCACTGGGGGAAAAAAAAGGGGAGGATTTTATATAGTGGGAAGAGAGTGGAGAGAAACATCTGGAGCAGAGAGATTATGGGAGTTCCCAGCTGTGCCACAATTTGTTGATGATGTGAAAATAAAACACAGCAGTGGCTTTTTGTGATGGTCAATGAGCTGCAAAGAATATTCCACCTGCAAAGAGATTCAAGAAATGGTTTGTCCAACAAGACATCAGCCAGTGCTTCCTGAGCTTTCTGTATTCTTTGAGGAGCAGATACCTGCCAGGGGCTAGTGCACTACCTAATTCTGCTGTGTGTTGCATGGAGATGGGAATGAGAATTAAGGTTGTCTGCAGGTTGTCTGAATGAAGAATAAATTCCTTCATTCACTGTGGGGACAAAGAAAACTAGTCAGGTGGAGAAGAGAATATAAACAGAAGGGATAAAATTCATGCATTACCTGGAAGTGTGAAAGAACAGAAATTCAGTCCCAGAGGCTACTTGGATAATAATTAAATATTCCAGGGCCCAATCTCTGCAGGCTATTAGGAAACCACTGTTGAAGAGCTAAGCTGTTTCCTTCATAAACCCCTTCCAAATACCTGATACATACTATGCTCCAAACCACTGGCCAGATATTGCCTGAAAGCTTGGTAGGTGGGACAGATCAAAAAAATATTTGGGACCAAAAGCTGAGCTAAAAATTAAGCTTTCCAGGTGATTATATGCTGGTGCTTACTTTATTTCTGCTTTGTTTTTAAGCATGGAGGAGTCAAGGAAGAGAGAGTTCTGCACCAAGGATTGCATCAGTCAAATTGAGTCACTTGATATTTACATAACACATTCTCATGTAAGTTCCCAGTCTCCCGGAAGAACCTCAAGGATCGTTGCAGCTCTTTTGAGTTAAAAAAAAAAAAGAGCACTTTTGCTGATATGTCTCAATCCATACTAGGGGGTTCTGCTGGCACAGCTATGCTGGTTGCAGATCACACTTCAGCACTCCCCTGATTGATGAACGTACCTTGCAACACTTTGTCATACTGATCTGGTCAAAGTCTGTGTTAGGAAAAAGGGAGTTAGAGGAGCAGGCAAGGAGGGTCAGAGAGCAGAAGAGCAGAGAGGGCTTTACATTGTAACCAAGAAGAGAGTAAATAATAGTGAAAAGAAAACAAACATATTAAGAATAAACAGAATAAACAGTACTTACCAGGGTTCACTGGTTGGAGTTCTGATACCACACATATAAACTTGGAGATTTTTTAGTTTAAAAAAAAAAAGTTTTGGTTTTTTTTTTTGCTGTGGTCACTATCTGGTGTTTTGTTGAAAGAGACCTATAAACTATATCCTTTCTTAATATGAAGATATATTAACCTGTAAACTTGAAAGGCAGCCTGTGGTTGTTAAATGCATGGGTCTTTAAAAATCATGGGCTAATGCTTCATTACAAGTAAAAATTGCTTTATTTTGATCAAAACATTGTGTTGTCATTGCAATTCTCCTCCACCCTTTAAATTTATTATGCTGGCTGATCTTGATATTTCTTCTAACTACTGTTGATATGCCACCCTTTAACTGTCTGTCATTCCTTCTGATTTCCCACATCTTATTTATTTAAAACATTAGTTATCTCAGGCCCACCACTTTTCTTGGAAGCAAGGCATACAGGAGATGGAGTTGCATTATGAAATTATAGCTGTAGCTTAACAAATGTAATTGATTCAGAGGCAAGCAATGGCCTACTGAAATCTCTCAGATTACACTATCATAACAACATGCTGTGGAGTACTACATCTCTACATCTCACTATGCAAAGATAGATCCAGTGTGTGTACGCACAGACTACGTGTATATACACAATGGATGTGTGTATGTGTGGTTTTACTGTGTACATATGGTGGGTGCTGTTTAATATATTTAGCCTGTTTATGGCCATGGAGGGATTAGTAGTGTTACCTGATAATATAAAAACACAGACAATAAAAACCTGTTTAAATTATGGCCAGCAAGGATGAGTAAATGGAGGAAGGAAAAAAAACATGGAACACTGACACTGTTCACTAAGCAGAAGCAGTAATTTCCCAAGTCAATATGCCAGCGCAGCACCATGGAAGTACTATTTGTGAGGAACTGGCTGGAAGTTTCAGCTTCTAGACAACGGGAGGAAAGAAATATCCAATTTTTCCCACCACTGAGAGTTACTTCCAGACCAGAAGAAGTCCAGCACTAATTTTCTGTTTTTCTAAACACAACAAAAGCTAGTTGATTATAAAAAGTCTCTCCCATTTTAACATTCAGTCTTATATACAAGCCCTACACACTCTTAATGTATAAGCTTCTATTTACTCCATTAGTGAATGCTGCATTAGAAGTCATCTTTCAGCTGTTTCTGCTATATACATTCCCCACAGGTACCTAGCTGTAACTGATGCTTATACACACTTCACTGCCATACAGCCTTGACTAGCTATTGGTTGCTACATGATAGAGAGGTCTACAGAGCAGTAGGATGAATTGCTATACCCGGAGGATTACACCAGGAAAAAACCAAACCAAACAAATATAAAAAAAAAACAACAACAACCACCAAACAGACAACCCCCCCACCAAATAATGTGTCTCTGAATCTTTGTAGATTTTTACACTGTTGGGAAATTATAGGGAATTCGTGAGACCTCTCAACCAACTGCAGTACAAATCAGATCAAACATATTTGGCATTGCGGAAATATTAGGTTAAATACTGTTTTTAAAAGCAGTTCTCCACTAAAGTTCATTAGCTTTAGTAGGCTGAAAGTATGACTTACTTCTTATGGTCAATGGCATACAATATAAACAGAGACAATAAGTTTGACATTTCTTAAAGTATGTGGTCTTTTAGCAGCCTGTGCTTGGAATTTTTAAGGGAGAAACAACCTGTTTGGCCGTTTGGATCTTGGCATTCAGCACTGAACTTCAGCATGGGTATTAAAAACAGAAGTATTCGGGAGCTTGCGTTGCTCTATTACAAGGAATTTTCTACTTTTGGTTATGTTATTTTGTAGGTAGCCTGAATTGGTCCCAAAGCGCTGCTTTTCTTTAAATATTTTTCAGGATGCATGTAACTAAAATACTGCATTTGACAGTTTTTGTGTTGATACTAGTGGACAAAATAAGAAGCCTGCAAGCTGCCCGAGCAGCTAGAAGGGCCCCAGCTACCAGGGTTGTGTGCTGCAGGGGCAGGGATCCCAGACCTTAGGGTATCCCTTGCCACTGGGACAAGAGGAAAAGCAGACTGGGCAAACCTCCTCATAAGTAGTATCACAAGTCTCCTGACAAACCCAGTAGGTACCACTGAAAACACTGCCTTAGTTTCAGCAAAAGCTCTTCAGGCTACTAGATTTCCAACAAAGCAGTCAGGCTGAACAAACCAGATTTTTTTCCAATCAGTTCTACTTACAGATGAGTTCCCCAAAGGCGGGAAAGTCACCCTTTCACTCTCCTGCTGCTGAGGTTTTTTCCTCCTTTTCTTTTCAAATCTCGTTGTTTACAGCCCATTTGCACCATTTTGTACTAAGCCTGGCCATTCTGAGTCAGCTCTAGGCAGGAGACAATCAATCAGTGCTGCCCTAAACCTGCAGCAGACTGAAAGCAGCAGTTGCCATCCCAAGGGTAAGAGCCTGCAGCCACCTCTTTCACTGCATGCCCAGCATCCCAGCTGAATGGAAGTCTTGTTTTTGCCCTGCAGAGTCACAAAATACAAAGGAAATCTGAACACCGTGACTAGCCAGCAAGAAAACACTGGTTTGCACAACTTTCTCTTCAAGAAATTGTGACTAACAACCAAATAGCAGAAGAGCCCCAGCTTCCTTTCGTTGTCTCCATGAAGGCATAGCTCCTCTCTGACCAGTTCCTGTAAAAACTCATTCAAACAACTCTAATTAGCTTTTTTGGGAGTTTATAACAAACATAGATATAGCAAAATATAAGTATGACAGGTCATTAAATATCCCTTCATTTGAAGAGTCACCCAATTCAGGAACAATATCCTCAGACAGTATTTTCTTTTTAGGGAGCTGTGAAACAGGTTTTGACTCTATGCATACAGGAACTCCTACAGCAGCTTCGATACAAATTGAATAATTTCCAGGTGCTTGGTATTAAAAATTAATAGGATTATAAAAAAAAAAGAGAATTGCATTGAGAATTGCATTAAGAATCACAGTGTTTCCAAAAACATTAACTTATATCTTTATATCCTCCTCTTTATTTTTTGCTTCTCGGGTTCTCACTTTCAAGCTTTTTCCAACCACATTTTCTTGCCTTAGCAAGCTGAAATTGTTGCAAGTTCCCATTATACAAGCATATTCAGTTTTAAGAACAGCAACAAATACTGTGAGACTCGCCATAAAGTAGCAAGAGTTGGCAGCGCTGCAGTAAGGATATTAACTTCCATGTCCTCCTTAACTGCAGTTTCTATAAATAGCATCGGTCTGCTTTTACCCCTGCAATTAATTACATAGATTTTCCTGCATTTCCTCTTCTGCAGTGTCCCTGCAAATCAGTATGTTAGCTGGTGAACTAAAGCAATGCTTATAGATGTTCCCCAGTAAACATCTTCGACATTAAAAATAAAAGTATTTCTGCAAGTGGGGAGCTTAAGCAGGTAAGGAGCTGCCTTTTGACTTCCCACTGCACAAAGGGGGCAACTTGCCACCGTGTATTATAATTTTTGGCAGGTGTGCCAGGCACAGCTGAGCAGCCACAGGATCCCAACAGGATTAGGGTTTCTCCCGCACGTATCTTGTACTGTGTGTGCCCCATCCAGTTTACTCTTGTCTTTGACAGCGGAGTGCTGGTTGTTCTGTCCTCTGGACTGGCTTGGGCAAGACATTAGGGGAAAATTTACTTCACCCAGCTTTGGAGAGAAATACCTTCCTCTGCACTAGTCCCTTATGACTTCTACAGTCAGTGAAAAGTGATGTGCTTTTGAGCATAGGCTTCACCTGGCCTGTTTACCTACTGTCCTACACCTTGATTAGTTTCTTATCTACTTTATTATACAGTAGTAGAGATTTCCAAATCTGCATTCCCTGCAGCTCAACAGAGGGCAAGTTGGCTCATTTGCCAGGGGTGTGCATGCAAACAGGGTTATAGAGTGGACATGGCTCTTCTGGTGGTGGTGGAAAGGATGTGGCATCCCTCTGCTCTTTGGGCAGACTTCTTTCCACGCCAGACACCAATCCATATGTATTCCATAGTGCTGTAGCCTCCTTCCCACTCCAGTCCCTTACACTCAAGACACAGCCTCTGTGAATCCCTCATCAGGCTGAACAGCTGTGTCAGGCTCATGGTGTGATGGAGCAGGAGATTCTGCAACACATAGCTGGCAGGATGCAAGATGCAGGTGCCCTTGGGGTACGGTAGATGGGAAAAACCTTTCAGTGAAATGTATGTAGACTGTGAGTGGCTTGCTAAGTCTCTGTAGCATTGCTCTCACTTCCAAAATGCAGAAGCTGTTCCTCAATAATGTCTTACAGTTGCACCTAAAAGGTCCAGCAGGGCTGCTCGGACCCCTCCCTTTCGCACATGGCTCCTGCTCACCTTGGGACCCAAATCTCCCCTCTCTGCCTGTTAAGAAACAAAGGAATGGGATTTCTCTGGATGCAGGCAGAGAGTTGTGGTCAATGGCTCTATGTCCAGGTGGAGGTCAGTGATGAGTAGTGTCCCCCAGGGCTCTGTCCTGGAACCAGTGCTCTTCAATAGCTTCATAAATTACATGGATAATGGGATTGAGTGCGCTCTCAGCAAGATGACACGAAGCTTGAGCAGTGCAGCTGACGCAACTAAATGAAGGGATGCCATCCTGAGGGACCTGGAAAACCTTGAGAAGTGGACCCACAAGAATCTCATGAGGTTCAACAAGACCAAGTGCAAGGTGCTGCACATGGGTCAGGGCATGAACACAGACTGGGAGAGGGAACTCATTGAAAGCAGCCCTGCAGAGAAGGACTTAGGGGTTCTGGTGGATGAAAAACTGTACATGACCTGTCAATGTGTGCTTGCAGACCAGAAAGTCAACCACACTAAGGGCTGCACAAAAAGAGGTGTGGCCAGCAGGTCAAGGAAGGTGTCAACCCTGCCCATGACAGTGGGATTGGAACTAGATGATCCTTAAGGTCCCTTCCAACCTAAGCCATTCTATGATTCTATGATCTGGAGACTGCCTGTGGTATATATATATATATATATATATGCATGCATGTGCATGTCTGTGTATATCTACTTATCTCCTGGAGACTGGAAGGAAATGAGGAATAATGCCATTTTGGCTGCTGTCTCTCCTCAACAATTTCTGGCATTTTCAGCAGGCTGTTCATACCGAAAGCCTCTTGCCTTCTTTCTGCTAGTTCAAAACATGTATGCCTGTCCCCTTTACAGAGAGCCAGATGGAATACGTCTCATCTGCAAAGGGCAGAACAGATTTTGTCTGATGCGTGGTACCATGTCTTTACAGTTGTTTTTATAGTTCTTAAAGTCCCAGATTCTGACCGAGGCCTCAGGGTGATTCCATCATAATAAGCATGTTAATATTAAAACAAGTTCAGATTCTTCACGAGAATCAGGAGTAACTTGACAGATGTTTCTGAAAATATCCAACATATGAAATCTTTATTTTAGGAGCATATAAACATTTAAAAAGTGGCCTAGTAAATTAGACAATATGTTAAAATTAGATTTGTTTCACCTTCTTATGATAGGAAGAATTTAATTGTTAAAATAGAATAATGATAACTCCAAGCATTCAAAAACCATGACAAATCGAATCAGGAGTTATTATATCAGTAATATATTTGGGATTTTTTCTCTTTGTCAATGGGTTTTTCATCCTTAGCATTCAGGTGGGTGCCAATTTCAAACTGTTCCATGCAACCATCAGTCCAAAGGCATTTTCTGGTTGATGTCATGATTCTCGCATACTGATAAAACCTCAAACCATAGAAAATACTTCAAACATAATCAGAGCTGATGACTCTGAGAAGAGGAGTAAAAAATGGATATCTGATCTCTAAGCAACCAGTCTGTTAACATAACAATTCTATAATGATTTCAAGCTGCAGGGCGTGTGGCACCTAAAAGGCCAAGTTAGTACAGTGTTTTGGGCTAGACAATCCCATAGTTCCTACTAGCCTCAAAGGTTAGTACCTAACTAATACCTAAGGCTCAGCTTTTAGTGGCCTAAGATATAAAAGATGAGCTCATTAGGCATATTATCAGCATAACTGATGCTTAGAACCTCTACCTTTTTCAGCTTCAATCCTTGATCTGCAGAAAATGTGCACAGTTGAAGAAAAGAGTCAGTCACTGGGAAAGGCTTGGGGAGAGCTAGAAATTCAAGAGATATTGGGCATCAAAAGCTGGATTCAGGTTAATGACAGGAGAAATCAGAAAACAGACACCCAGCAAAATGAGTGACATGAAGGACAGTCAGAAAAAGCCATGTGACAACAAAGAAAGAGCTCTGGACAGGAAAGACGCATCACTGAGTTGCAGAGAGCAATTGGAGTACAGAGCAATCCTCAGACATGGCCCATTTTTAATACTTTGCTCCAATGACTCTGAAAAATAGTAAAGGGTCCAAATTTTAATTCAAGTTATCCAGTAAATCTAGTCTTTGGCTCTTGGCTCCTCAGGTTTTTCCAGTTAGCTCACGTTTCTTCTGGGTGATAGGACTTGTGCATCATCTGGACTGTTTGAAAGCCAATCTCCTTTCACCCCCTTTCCTCCAGAAGATCCCATTGACAGAAGATGCAGGTGTACTGCAGCTGACAACAAAAGCAACATACTTGTCATTTTGTAATCCAAAAGCTAGAACAAGATTTGTGAATGTGTATTTTGTACCAATTAAAAGTTGAATTTACTGCTTGCCTGCCTCTAATTTGCAACCTCACACACTTGGACTGTGTGGGCAGGAAGAGCTTAGATATGAGTTCAGATACAAATATACATGCTTTCTTAAATCTTAAGTGCACAGTTTTACTTAGAAATGGAAAGGAAAGACTAAATTCCTGTGAGTGTCTACACAGCCAATTTTTTTTGCTAGAAAAGCCTGGCAAACACTAGATTTTATAGGATTTTAAAAATAAGATGAACGCTTGTTTTTATTTATCATGGATTACATGTCCTCAAGTTTTAGCATAAATATCGAGAATTTTGAGACTGCACGGAAAGCAGAGGTGTACCACATCCTTTCCTCATGTCACTGCCTTGCAACACTCTAGTGTGCCTGTGTTAATAAAAAAGCAGGTTTACTAGCAACAAAGAAAGTCCCAATTAATAACCTGAGGAGAGCTTTCCAGCTTTCCAGACTAGTAGGGTGTGGCATACTTTCCACTTTGTTTTATAGTGAAGTTTTGCTAGGGTGGTCCTTAACTCTGGCACACTCAAATGCAAAGCTTTAAACTACGTTGAAATAAACGATTTAGCAAACAAATACAGGAGTCTTCAGAGTCTCCTACCCAATTGTTTGCTATCTTTCTGCTGTTGTATCTGTTTGTAAAACTGCTATGTGAGCTGAGGATTACATAAGAACCTTCAGCTTCTGTTAAATATCTTTAAACTAAGTTTCCCTCCTGTTACTCCATTGTAGAAAAAAGCCTATTAATGTGAACCCTGAGCACTCCAGAACTATGCAAGTAAAACAGGTTTTACAGTATAGCCCACTGACTTATAGACTCTTTCCTATAATTGTGGGGTTGCAACTGACAATTTTGGGATATCTAGTGTCGCAGATTTGGACAATATTACTAAGTGCAAGTATAATTCATGCCAGGATAGGCTCTCCAAACTTCCCAATACACAGGTGTTTTCCTTAAACAAACAGCTTAAGAGTTACATGAGAATTTATCTTTTCTTACCTTGCCTTGAGCACTGTGATTGAAAGATTAATGTTACTAGATATCTAATCCTTAATTTACTTTCAGTTACCGTTTGCTGAATATGCAGTGCTAAACTCGATCTAAACATCATTTCTCATGTGGCATCAGTCTGTGGCGGACTCATCTGTTTCTCAGTCACTAAGTAACTGGCTCCCTTCCCCTCCCAGCACAGGTTCACACTACATCACAACATTGGTGTCTGCAGCATCTTCCCGTTCAGATGTGTTGTACTAATGCCACTCGTGAACCACGTGGCATTAATAAAGACAGTTTGCTCTAAGAAGGCCATCTAGAGAAAAGGTGAAGCCTGAAGAGTGCTTAAGCTCCTGGGGCCCAGGGTGAACCAGAGCCCCACAAAACAATGGATTACAGAGGCCAGCAGGCAAGTGGCAAAAAGTCCAGCAAATCGCTTTCTGAAATATTCACTGCTGCCTGCAAGGAGCCTTTGGATGGATGAAGCTCAATTTGTAGGAATATTGTGGGAATATTTTTTTAATTTATCCCATTTTTTCTGTCAACATTTTTGTACTTTTTCCCTTATCAACAAAGGAGCAGGCTTAGCAAAGAAACCCAGGCCAATTCTCCCTTTTCCCCTTGCACTAAGTAAACCCTTGTTGTTTCCATATTCCAAGACCTGAGAAACCCAGGAAATCCCTACTAGGTTTGCAGTAGCATCAGAAGAGTTGACAGCAGGATTGGTAAAGGGTTTGTAACTTCACAGAGTACCAATATAAGGCCACGAGCACTCAGTGTCTCAGGATCTGAAAGAGATTCATAAGTATCTGGACTTTAAAAAGCAACTACAAACATATTGCAAATGGGAGAAGGATGGAGACACAGCATGACCTCATATCAAGACCAGATGTGCATACTTCATGCCTTTTTTCTGTGATAACAAGAAACATGCTGAGAGGTATCAGGGGCTTGTTATTCTACTCAATGTGAACCCACCTTGAGATACCACAGGATCAGGACCAAGGGTCACACCACAAAATGCATCTGTGCTTCCGTTTAGACACATCCTGGAGTGACCTGGTGCAGCCTTTCATGGTGTCTGAGGAATCCCTTACCTAAAGGATCTGCTTAAATCCCAGCCTAAAGTGATGCTGCAAAGACTTATGTCACACCTGGTAGAAATAACTTCATTATTTTCATATTATTTGTTCTTCAAACCTCTGCATTTATTTACTATGTTTATTTACTTGTGACTTTAGATTGTCTTTCAATCTGGATTATCCTCTTCTGTATTTCTTGTCTATCCATCACACTTTCTGTCATCACTCGCAACTGCATCTCTCTCCAGAAAGTGTGGAGCGCGAACCTCAGAGCGAGAGGTTGGCATTTTCCACCCCTTGCTGGAAAGACCTAGCCTACTACAAGAGAATAGGAAACTCCAATAGAGGCAAACACGTGTTACAGCACACCACTGCCTGGACGTGTGTGGGGCTGGCAGTGCCTAATACGGTCCATCAGAAACCTCATTTTCCGTTTCCACCTTTGGGGTTGTCCCCGGCACCACATCCACCAGCAACGGAGATGACGTGAGCAGTCGGGAGATGTTGCACTGCATCTCCCAGGCCGAGCACAGGGTTGGGTACAACCACGGCAGACGGCTTCAGTCAGAAAGTGGAGTATTTTGACGTGAGTCAGACGGTAAAAACTCCCACCAGCTGCTGCTGGAGCACAGTGGATGAAGGCCGGTGCGGAGCTTTTAATTTCCTCACTCAAACCCCCTCCTCCCGCTTTCCACACGTAACTAAAAGTCAAAAGCAGCCGACCAAAGTGTCACACCCCGGGTGTGTG
>VYXB01009203.1:25282-213644 GCA_013397135.1 Pachyramphus minor | reverse complement strand
TGGCGGTGGGAACTGCCCGCGCTGCCCCGGCGAGGACAACGGGGCGGCAGGGATGTCTCAGGGCACGGCAGGAGGAGAGGGAGCGCCCCAGGTGCTGCCGGAGGGGAAGGAGAGGCAGAGGAAGAGGAGGCGGAGGAAGAAGGAGAGTAAGACGCGCCTGGTGCGCTCCAGCCTGCTGTTACCTGAGGCCGAGACGGAGAAGCCCAAGAAGACGGTCCTGGCCTGCAACCGCCTCAAGACCACCAAGTACACGGCACTGTCTTTCTTGCCCAAGAACCTCTTTGAGCAATTCCACCGCCTGGCCAACGTCTACTTTGTGTTTATCGCACTCCTCAACTTCGTGCCAGCCGTCAATGCCTTCCAGCCGGAGCTGGCCTTGGCCCCTGTGCTCTTCATCTTGGCGGTCACAGCAATCAAGGACCTCTGGGAGGATTACAGCCGCTACCGCTCCGACAAGGAGATCAACCACATGGAGTGCCTGGTGTACAGCAGGTGAGGCAGGGAGGGTGAGTGCCGGGGACCGCAGTGCTGTGGTGGCAGCCAGCTTTGGGGTCCCGCCGGGCACGAGGACTCAGGCGAGCAGAGGTGTGGGAGCAGGGCAGTGAGCAAGTCCGTTGTGAAGGGCTTGCATTTCCACTTCAAGTGCAAAGAAACTTCCAGTTGCCCCTGGAACTGGTGTCTCCCAACTCTTTACGCACAACTGCGCGAGTTCGTACAGTCCTACAGGTGAAAGTGAAGCTTCTTTGACTGGTGGGGTCCCACAGTAAATCACGGATTTATGAATAAGAAACTGTTTTTTATAGGTCTACACCTATACTTTATACTTTAAAGGAAGGACAGTGCATTGCAAAGTGCCTGTAAGCATCACAGCAGTGTTTGATTTGCAAGCCTTTATGGAAACACTTCTCGCTGTGAGCAGTAAACTACACTCATGTATAGTTTCAGGCATTAATTTCATTACAGTAATATGAGATGTCACTCAATCTGCTATTAAATCTTCAATGAGTGAAGGACAGATAGAGGCCAGAAGCTCCTGATTTTCAGTTAGGTATGTGAGGTTTCATGACATATGAATTAGCAAGCTTAAAGTTTGTTTGTCTTTCTAAAGAATGAGCCAGTCTTTCCATTGAACATTCACTTTCATTTATTGTAGCAAGTGTCATCATTCCCTGTGACTTTGCTGTTTCCCAGTGCTTGTGATGGAGCATTAAGTCATTTATGTCCTTCAGAATTATTTTTTTTTGTTTAATGATCTGGGCAGTACATTTAGAACACTGCCTTGGTATTTGTAAGTCAGACTGAAAGGACTTTTGCATCAACGTTTATGTGCTCAGAATCCAGCTTTACAGAATTTGTGTTTTGCTTTTCTCTGAATGCCAAACTGTCATCTCCTAGTAGGCTAAGGCTACTGGGGAATGAGAGAAGAATATATTTTTCCAAGAAAGCAGATTTTAATTCTTTTTCTGCTGCTTCTAAGTTGAACAGAAACGTAACACGTGCCAAAAAGCTTACACTCTAATTCCACGGTCTAACTGGGAGGGGTCCTCTGGACTGACGTAAGCACTGAGGCAGAGAGCAACTTTGCTATTGCAAGGAAGGCATGTGAAAAAATACACTGAAAAAGAACTCGGAATAGGCTGGTTTTTTTGTGGGGGAAAAAAAAAAGCTGAAAAAGAACTCAGAATAATCTGGATTTTTTAAGACCAGCAGACTCAGCTTGTTGTTTCACAAACTAATATCACATAAGAAATCTCACCTAGGAATGTTCCTTCACCAGTAGATACGCATGCATGAAAACACAAGTGAAATGGGCTAATTTCTGTACTAAATTGAAAGCAGCCTAGTCAAATTGCTAGCCTATGCCTGTGTCTAGTGCCTTTCTTGCCTGTAGTTGTTTTTAACTCTGACCTCTTCTGGTGTTGAGGGAGATGGGTGGCAGGAGGTCTCCTAAGGGTCTTCACAAAGAAAGTAAAATAGCGCTAATGAACATGCTCAATCCAGCCTTTTCCACACAAAATCAGTTTAGAAATAAGCTCTTGTGTCTCCTAGCTTGAAAAGAAATAAGTACCTGCTGCAGAAGATGTTCAAAATATTAGTGAATACCAGGATTAGGATGTTAATTCTGGAATGTTTTTTCCTCAGCAATTCTCTATATGCCAAAAAAAAAGTAGACATGACTATGAGAAAAGGTGTACCTTTGGTGTTAATATCACTTGTGGTCTTTTGGGAATCCCAGCTAAGTGCACTGCCCTTCGTATCGCTTGTGGTGTTGCAGAGTAAAAATCAGAATTTTTCCTTTTACTGCATAGTTTATGTTGCTACGGAGTGACACTTACATAGATTAATTTGGGAGTGGTTTTCCTTTGCGTTCACATCAAAGGCACATATCGGCCAAACCCCTGTGGGGCAGCGAATCTGGAAGTTTAAGAGCTCTGTCACCTGTTCAGGCACAGCTTTCTGGCTGGAAGCAGAGCTGAACAATGCATGCTTACAACCCACTGCAGAAGCCTGGTAGGCAGTAGCAGCTTACCTGTTTTCAGCTTCCAGTAGTCCCAAAGAAAAGCTTCCCTCCCACAACTGAAAAATCCAATCAAAATATGTGGTTAAAATAATTTGCTTACATATTTTTAATCTGCCCACTTTTTCTTCTTTTTTAAACTCCTTTTAAAGCTTCAACAAGTCACCTTTTTGAACACCCTTCAGCCCCAGTGAGCACTAGAAACTTGCTACTTTTGCAGATAAAAGCTAAGATTCTCGCTAACTCGAGTGACAGGGTACCAAGAGTGAGAGATTTCTATCAAGGTCATTGAAGTTACTGGGCGTGAGTTCAGAAAAGCTGTTTTCTCAGAAAGGTGTCATGCCAGGAGAAACACAAGGGATTCATCATTACTTTTACTTTGTTTTCTTAGTCTCTTTGTTTCTGGAAAGTTGTTGAAGTATGTTGCATAAGGAAGTAATATATGACAGCTTTTTCCTCACAACTATTCAATGCTGATCCTTTATCAGTTTTACTACCTTTTGAGCAAGCCAGACTCTCTCTGTCTCTCCCTCCCCCTACTTTGCCACTTCCTTTCGGTGAAGGCAGACTTTGATGCAAATGCTGTCCTCGATAGAGATGCTGCTGTAGGTAGGGCAGGTTAATAAACGTGCTGCCCTAGGGCTGTCAGGGGACAGTTACTCTGCTCTTGCTGGTCAGTACTTCCCAGCTTGTAAAGAGGCCTTCTGCGAGGCAGCATGTATCTGAATGCCAGGAGTCTGTACTGTGATGGGCTCCCTCTCCTGCCAGCTTCCCACACAGCTGCAAGAGAGCCATCTCAAACACACTACAGCAAAATAACATTGAATTATAACAGTCAGCAAATGGAGACAGAGACTTTTGCTTCACAGTAGCAGAGAAGAGCCATCTGTGTCATCTTAGATACTGTTTAGTGACCAAGGAAAGATTCAGTTGGATACTGTGTGTTTTGTCACGTATACTATTTATATATAATCCATACATCTTCCCTGGCTGTTGAAATACTTGTCCCCTGTTAGATACAAGCAGAAATTAATCATGCAAGATCTACGGGACAGAGAATGCAGCGGAAGGCAGAGCCTACTGCTGCTCAGGACAGCTCATCAAGAGGAGGTTCAACAGCACACAAGCAGAGACTACTGCGAGGTCCTCTGGCACTAATCTGGTAACTATAATATAATAATAATAATAATGGCCAGACTTCGCGAACGAAGATCTGTGGAAGGTCTTTGTACGCCTTCCAGCCTGCGCATTGGATTTATTTTAGGTGGGACACAGTGCGCGCAGAACTGAGCCCACCCTTTAATCCTAAGGTTCATCTGCCGGGGCCAAGCGAGCTTGGACGGTGGCAGCGAGGTCCTCAGGACGTAGGTGGATTGCCTTACAGGGCTAACGGGCTCCGCCTACCCGGGGAGTTTCCCCGGCCGGGAATCGAACCCGGGCCTCGGCAGTTACAGTGCCGTATCCTTAACCACTAGACCACCAGGGGCTCCCAATCTGGTAACTAATCTGTGGGCAAATGCTGTTCTCCTGCTACTCTGACTGCTTGACAGCTGGTGCACAGACTAGGCCTTCTTCCTCCTGCCTGCCCAGTGGTGTGGACTCAGATGACCCATTCTCATACAGCCAGCTGAATCAATGACTCCATGGCTCATAGTTAGCAACACTTATAAGACAGCAAAGGGTGATGCANTTCCCCGGCCGGGAATCGAACCCGGGCCTCGGCAGTTACAGTGCCGTATCCTTAACCACTAGACCACCAGGGGCTCCCAATCTGGTAACTAATCTGTGGGCAAATGCTGTTCTCCTGCTATTCTGACTGCTTGACAGCTGGTGCACAGACTAGGCCTTCTTCCTCCTGCCTGCCCAGTGGTGTGGACTCAGATGACCCATTCTCATACAGCCAGCTGAATCAATGACTCCATGGCTCATAGTTAGCAACACTTATAAGACAGCAAAGGGTGATGCAACTGTGGTGTGTTGACTTTGGCTGGATGCCAGGTGCCCACCCAGCTGCTCTATCACTCCCATTCCTAGCCAGATAGGGGAGAGAGTAAGGTGGAAAAACAACTCATGGGTTGGGATAAGGCAGTTTATTTAAAGCAAAAGCAAAGGAGAAGGTTGTGTGTGCAAAAGCGAAGCAAAGCAAAACATAACGTGGCGACTTCCCATGAACAGCGATGGTCAGCCACCTCTGAGAAGCAGGGCTTCAGCATGCATATTGGTTTCTCAGCAGGCAGCCATTGGAGACAAGGAATGCCTTCCTTCCTGCTCCTTGTCTTAGCTTTTATATCTGAGCTGATGTCATATGGTATGGAATATCCCTTTGGTCAGTTTGGGTCAGCTGGCCTGGCTGTGTCCCCTCCCAGGATCTTGCCCTCAATTGAGGAAGGAATGTTATAGTACTGATGCTGTGCTCAGCAGCAGCCAAAATACCCATGTGTTATCAACACCCTTCTAGCTACCAGTGCAAAGCACAGCACTGGGAACACTACTATGGGGAAATGAGCTCCAGCTCAGCCAGACCCAATACAGCAACCTAAAGTAAAAAGTTGAAGAGAGATGCAGCTTCTTTTTGCAGAAAGAAAACAGCTTTCCTTCAGAAATTCTGGATGTTGTGGAGAGTCCTTCAGAAGATTATTGCTTTCTAGGGTGAGATGGTGGAAAGGGAAAAGACCTGATTCTTTGAATAAATTGAAATAAGCTGTTGAATTTGAATTGGCAGCATATGTCGAGGAATGAAACATGCAGAAGAATTGCAGACTTGTGTTGCTCTGTGATGGACTTTGCAGGTCTGCCTGTAGAGGAGTCAGGGTCTTGACAGGCAAAGAGGGAAGATTTCTTAGCCAAAAGGAGTTAATAGGACCTCTCTCTGGAGGGCTTTATGGGCACGTCTCTCATTTGGCAATACAGAGGAAATGAGGCACTTACTTTAGGAGGACAGTTTTACAGGTCACCTAGAATTTCAATTCTGTACAGGTGCTGATGCTGGGAATGCTGGATCACAGCCAAAACCCTTAGTTGATTTAAATGGAGGGAAGTTAAAAAGGCATTAGAGCCCAGCCTGCAGAACACTGGTTTTGCAAACCTGTGATGATCTTAGTCCCCTCTCTTTGTTCCTCTTCCTCATTTCCATCACCCAGGGATGGAGGTTGAAGACTGGAGATTACAAATTTGCAGTCTTAATGGTGAAATCTTGTTTGACGAGTTACTTCTCTGCATTGTTATCTTGGACTTGGAGGATGGGACAGTGATTTTTTTTTTTTTGCAATTACTGTCCTCCAACGCTCATTGGCTCTGGTTGCAGTTGTGTATTACACGTTTGCTCCAAGTAATTCCAGGTTGCACAGTGCTGCTACTCTTAAATATTTTGTAGAACTAAATTTGTCACTGGGGCAGAAGTGTTAAAACTCTTCTTAGCAGGGGCTTTGTTTTCATTGTGCTGTTACAAAGTATACATTTACATGGTATGTAAATAGAAGATGAATAGTGATAACTACAATCACAACAAATAATGGCACTTGTCCTTCAGAGAATTACATTTTATTACTGACTCAGTGCTGTGTTGGTGAAATAAACTCCACTAACACTTTTGTAGGAGCCATATGTTCAAAACCAAAGAGCTTTGCTTTTTAAATCTACTCTCTAACTCTTGCTGTGTACATTGAAAAGTATTGCTAAAGAGTGTAATGGCCTCTGCATACTGATCAGAGAGTGGTAACTGCTTCTTGTGTCAACCTGTGAGTTAGAAAATCCATGACAAATTGCAATTTATGACAGGATATTTGACTCCCCTGAGGTGTGGAAAATGTTTAATGGGGCATTCAGGCAGCTACCAAAGCAGACTGGTTTACATTAAATGTTAATTTATTTCTGCAAAACTGAAGAGGAGGAGAGAAGAGAGTTTGACGTAGTCAACGTGTTTTCTATAATTTCCAAAATACACTCACTTCTTCCTCCCCTCTGTCAACCCACCATTGAAAGCAATTCCAGCCATGGAGAAAAATGGTACAGAAGTGTTACCAAATCCTCACAAAGGCACAGCAGATCCCACTCATGGCCTCTAAAATAGCCAGATGATTACTTGCCCTACAACCACTTCACTTCTTATGTGCCTTATTTTGCTGACAACACCAGTCTCTGAAGAGTACTACGCAAATAGTCCAGAGTAGCTTCTTGTCCCAAAACGTGCTGGCAGGTAAGACATTTCTCACCAAAAGAAATGATCTTGTCTCATCCCTCCCAGAACACAAATGTCACTTGATATGATTCAAAAGGAAACTACCTGGGATTACTCAGTTTCCTCTCTGAGTGAGTTTGGTGCACAGAAAGCTGAAAGCAGAAAGTAGCAGTCTGAATCTGTTGAAGTCAATGTTCCCTGCTTGAATTTCAGAGAAATGGTGCTCTGTTCATCTTACTGTGTCTTTGTCCTTTGCTTCATTTTGAGTCGGGCTGACAGTGAGAAAACTCAGTGGGACATGTAGTAGAGGCTCCTCCATTAGACTGAGAGGGAGCAATTTTATTGTGCAGTACAGTTTATCCAAGTAGCAAGGGGTGTCTGTGCTAATCTTCTGAGATGTAGCCAGCTGCAATGCGCAGGAGAACCCATCTCTCTGTCCAATTGTAAGTATGCAGTTTATTTGCTATTCAGTGTAGGGCAAATTTTCTAAGTGCCCAAGTTTCTCTACTGGAAATGAAAAATGTTTTCCTATTTTTGCTAAGCTCTTTCATTTGTATAGGATGTCATGAGAGCCATTGTAGGCTGTTTCACGTGCCTCTGGCTAACTGCCAAAGAAGATGCTATTAATCTCCACTGAAAGACCTGTGATGTCCCCAAATTAATTTTTGCAGTTACACATCCTGCCCCAGAGAGACATCGTGATCATAAACCACAACCCAGAATTATAGGTGGCCACCTTCTGTGCAGATCTACTTGCTGTCATGTGTCTTTATTGTCTTGAGACCATGGGTTTTGCTAGAGGTGGCCAAAAGAATAACAGCTCTACTTGATTCTGTCAGAGGGCATTTCCAAAGAAACAATACAAGAAAAAAGAATTGCATGTATTGCTCAACTCTGCCTGATACTGTGATTCCAGGTTCTATCTTTCAAGTGTCATTGAGTCAGCAGAACTGAAAACCAGAACTGAAACCTATGACAACCATGCAAAAATCAATGTTTGTGGAACTACTTACTAGCTAGCATGGCATAACGTAGCCAAGACATTCCTCCCACTTGCAGATCAGTCCTCTATAAGTACTTATTAGAGAAATATGAAGGGTCCCTGCCACTGGGTAGAAGTTTTACAAACCCTCCTCCAGGCTGACAGACTCTCCTCATTCCTGGATGGGTAGGTTGCTTACCTTGACACAGGAGAAGTCTGTGTGCCAAATCCCTCTTTGTCATGTAATCCAGCATACTCCCAATTTGCAGGATAGTTGCTCTGAGCAAGAGCAGCTTTCCTTACAATACCAGGCCTTTTGGGTACGTGGGGCTTTGGTGTATATACAGAGTATAGCCAGTGCAGCTGGCAAGCCAAATGCATGGCTTCAGGGTTATGCTCAGTTTGCCGGATTTATGCTGTGTAGGTTTGGTTTTAGCAATCACATATATTGAAAGCAATTAGGTATATGTATGAAAAGCAGAACAGTTTGTTTCACTTCGTATAGTTGTAGAACCAGTTTCCATGGCTTACTGTCAGCCTTAGTATTTTCACCTGGGCATTGTCACTAATGCAGCTGTGTTAGTGGCCAGTCACGTTTTTACCCGGAAGAGATCCGCAGCAAAAACATGATTCGTGCCCTGCTGCTACCCATTGGCACTGCCTCACCTTGTCTTGCCAGAATGTAGAAGCAAGACAGTGGGAGTCTCCGTGCAGTGAATGGCATAAATATAAAGTGAGGAGCCAGCTTGATGCTAGAGGCCAGGACACTCACCTCTTGTGTGTAAATTTGTGCAGTTCTGGGCAGCAACTTCCTCTGATGCATATCAAGGACAAAAGTTGATTGACACCCAGAATACAGCCACAATGCATAAGTGTGAAAGATGCTAGCTAACAGCTTTCCCTAGGTAGGTGCTAGTAGTGGTGTACAGGGGAGAGGACATGCAAAAGAGAAGCTTGAGTAGCCCTAATATGGAGCTCAGCTGAGGAAATGTACATTTACAAGTGTATCTTTTGATTCTGAAAGATTAGATAAAGCAAACCTCAGATTTAGTTTTAAGAAGATCACCTATGCATTTCTGAATTAATTGGTTTAATCTTTGCTGTGTGTCCAGGAAGTGGGAATGAGAAGGGTTCAAACTTAGAGCTTACAGTGCCTGTAAGATATGAGCTGAGAAAAACATCTTTGTCTTTTTTACTCTTTCTAGGTGATAGCTACACAGCCTGTCCACAGAAAGCTGCTAGCTGCCCAGATAATAGAGTGTTCTGTCCTGTGAGCTGCTGGGGTCATCCAGCCCTTTTGAGCAGGCAAATGACCATCTCGTTCTTTGCTCCAACAGGAGCAATGTTTTACTCTGTTTCAGAGCTGTTGCGGGTGAACATCTCTGCCATGGTCAGCCCACATCTTTCAGGCCATGCTGGTTAAGGAAGAGTCTTGAACTGGCAAGGCATGTTTTTCAAGGGTGGGAAACATCTTCCATCTCTTCTGCTGTTTTGTTATAATTTTATTCTTGTCTGACCACAATTTCTCTACAGTGACAAGAAGGCCACTCTCTTCAGTGCTGTGGCCAACATTTGCATCTTGCCCAGTCATTTCATAAACCCAGACTCTGCTGGAGATCTATTATGACAGGCATAGAGGTCGCTTGTTTTGTTTTTATGTTCTGGTTGCCTGGATATAACTGACCTACTTCAAGGAAGAGTTTAAACGTTTGACTGACAACTGCACTCCAGTTCTTACATATCTGTGCTGATACATTAACACTGAGGGTGTCAATACTATTGCAGAATATTTGGTATTTCTGTAGTTTTGATGAAGGTTTTAGTTTGGACCTTTTAGATAGAAAGTCAACTGTGAAGTGACAGCATTTGTAAACACAGGTCTTTTGCCTTCATATATTCTCTTACGCTTCTTGGGCTTTTTCTGGGTTGCACAACCATATACCTATATGCTTGCCCCTTGTCTGTTCACCTTTCTGCCTTCCAGTAGCAACCTGAGTATGCCTATTTTGTCTATGTTAGCTGATTTTGTGTGTTCACTAGCAAGTCATTGGGAAAGTTGTTGTGAAATCTCCCAAAATATTGAGACCAACACAGGAGGGACTAAACAGCAGTCACCTAAATACATCTGTGAGCATGTTCTCCAAATCTAAACATGGAGTAAGATGCCTCAGAAGAGATGCCAGTGAACAAATTTAGCAGGCAAATTTAGCAGACAAACCCTTATAGATTCAGGAAGTTCAGTAAGTACATTAGAAAAGTGTAATCTATTTTGGGCAAAAATAGATTATAGGAAATCAAATATAGTTCACCTAAGTTTAATCTTTCAGTTGTAGTGCATTATTTTTGCATGGGCCTACACTTACATTTGGATGTTCAGATGTCTTCTATATTTTCTTTTTCTCCCTTTTTAGGATTCCCATGTTCTAATTGTCAGCTTCTCCTTGCTATACTTCCTTCTGCTATGTACCTGCAGAGCTGTGAACCTAAAGCTGTTTATCAGAATAAAGATCTGTATTGATTTTATCTGCATGTTTGAGAGCATCTTGATATTCCTTCCTTCACTATCATAGGTTCCTGTTTTATCAGAGGAGCTTGGACTGGGGTACCTATCTCCTGATAGAGCCACTGATTTGCATCTTGACCCTTCTGCATATGCCATTAGTTGTCTTCCCTGTAAACAGTAGTGAGCTGCTGATTGTAGCATCCTGGCAAGAAGCCCTCTCAAGTGTTAATTAGGTTCTTTCTGACCTGACAAAGGTATTTCCTAAAGGAATTTGTCATATTCTTGAGGTGAGATTTATTTCACGTGTCTGTTAGCTAAAAAAAGTATATGTCCAGTCTGACTGAGTCATCTATGCTTGTGCCAAAATCAGTGGAGAGCGCTGAGTGGTTTGGGGGAGCAGGGGGAAATCCTTCCAGATTATTTGAGACACTTACCTTAGGAAGTTTGAGTCAAGAGGTCTTTCTCTCTCCAGTGATGATACAGGTGAAACTGAACTAGATGACTTGCTTATACAGCTAAATTCAGGTAAGATGAATCCATCCCATCATTAAACTCAGAAGGGATAGATTTTAATTCCTGTTAATGCTCTGTAAGAGTTTTTGACTGTAGAAGAGTAAGTAGCGTGTCCTGCTCAATATACTTAACGATTTATTTAAGAACTAAGCTTTGAGAATCACAGATGCAAGTATGTTCACCTGTTAGGTGAAGGTGATAACCCAGTATCCACTGCTTCATCTTCTGCCACATTCTGCCCTCAACCATTGACTTATTGTTCCTACTTGTGAAATATTTATATCATTTATCTCCATGCTGGGAAACAATGTAAGAGATGAGTTCTTGTCAAATAATTTCCCTCTTTTAATGACAGATTTCATTTCTGTGGAGTTTTTCAGGCTGTCCTCATAAGGGAGGAATCTTTGTATTTTGGGATGTTATTTGCTGTTTAACTTCAGATGCAGCCTTTGGGGATGACTGTTGAAACAAGGTAGGATGTTCCTAGTTCTGCTTTCTTCTCTTTGTGTGGAGGTACCTAAACATTAGGTCAACTAAAACCACTTTGCAAGCTGTGTCTCTAAAATGCAGAGGGCAGTTGTGTGCTCGACATAATTGTGGACATTACAAGAGTGAAAGCGGGGCTTCACTGTCAGGTGTCTCACAAATTTCACACAGGGCTGTTGTGCTTCTGTTTTCTGTCCAGTAGGCTCAGATGTTCCGACCTGCAGGTGATAGGTGATCAGGGATTGAATGAGGAGGTCAATGGTGAAATTATTCTGCTAATTTTGAGTATTACTGATTTATCTTTGGTTACCAATTTCTATGCTGGAATTTTAGTGCCTGTCCATATGGGAGCATAGGCTCATGCAGATATACCATGTAGCCACATAAGAGGTGCAGCATCATAAGATGTCATGCCATTGTTTACTGTCTTAAAAGTTCTGAATCCCATTAATCTAATTTTAGCATTTGACACTCTACTGTTCCTGATCATTCAGTCCTGTATCCTATCAGGTTTTTTCTTATAAATATCTCTCATTTATTCTTAGTGCAGTTCCCTGTGTATGCTTTTTGTGTTGGAATTACGGCTGTGTGTGGAAGTTCCTCTTTATGTCAGATCCTGTGGGAGATTTCCAAAATGCAGGTTCAACAGAAAAATTGTACCACAGCCCAGCCAACCATCAGTCTAGTAGTGCCGATGGGTGCACCCATTTTTCAAGAGTCCAATTTGAAGTCTGTAATAATCCTTGTCATGGACTGAACAATCCATGATATGTCTTCAATTTGAGGAATACTGAAGTGGACTGATATCTGCCAGCTCATGCCAGAAAGATGTGTGTAAGACCACTAAGACCCATCTGCAAAGAATATTGCAGTACAGGATCCCCAGATGGACAGTGTATCTCTATATGTAGAGCTAACATAGGTAGTGTTGAAATGTAGCCTAGGTGGATTTTGTGTATTTGCAAAATGTTTCGGGTTTAATGTTTTTTTTTTTTAATTTTGGTTGGGGGTTTTCTTGTTTGTTTGTTTTTGTTTTGTTTTGTTTGAGTTTTTTGGGGGGATGGTGTTTGTTTTTTCTTTCTTTCAGTTAACAAAAAGGTAGTTATATCCCCATTTCAAAACTGTTAAAGAATTCATCTGATCTTTACCAATTTCACTAAAGAAAAAACTAATGAAAAAACTTAAGTTCAAAACATTTATTTCCTTTTAGACAGAGGTACTGAAGAAGAATCTACCATGATAAAGATAGCAGTAGTGTCTTTGAAGACACTCTACCTTTCAAAGCCTTTGCTCTGCATTTAAGATTTCTCTAAAATTCTCCATGGTTATTCTAAATTCAACCCCCCTTGGAATGCAGGGAGCAGAAGAGGAGGAGGAGGAGAGTTCCTGAGTTTATTTGGCATTTGGTTTGGCATGGAGGATTTTTATAATGCTAATTTGGTCCTCCCATATTAATTCATATGCTTCCTCTCCTGCTCCTAAATTGGAATCTTTCCATTTTACATCTGGCAGTCTTGTCCTCAGTTGTTTAACCTTTATGCTTTATCACTAGAAATAGCTGTTTTGTGCATGGAATCCAGCCTGTTAGTCATAATAACATTCCCTTCAGCTGTCCTATCTGGCAACTTCTAGAAAGGTTTTCGGGTTTGGGGTTTTGTTTGTTCTTTTGCTTTGTTTTTAATCAGTATCTGCATTTACAGAAAGCATGCATGAGTTGATGGTGCTGCATACAATCAAAAAGTTTTAAGCAATAAAACTAAAAAAATGTACTTTTCACCACTGGCAGAAAGTTTAGAAATACAGTCAAATCTATGGAGAGAAGTGGTTAAGACCAATGATGCATTGCCCCTGCTAGCTGAGCATTATTCAAACTAGATGCAAATCTGATTGCTGATATTTTGGGAAGCAGAGTTCTTACTTTTCCAGTTACTGAATATATATCTAGATGTCCAAGACTTCTGTGGCATGTGTCCTCATTGATGTCTAACTCCTTTCTGATCTGCTTTTGTAACTCATTAGTTCCAGTTAGATTCCACAGCAGGTTATTCCACTGAAATCATACACCATATGAAAATATCGTCTGTGAAAGAAGGTCTAACTCCTTTCTGTTGCTATAATTTTTATTATGGTGCTACACACCTACACATATTTAGTGGGAGCTCTAAGGTGATACACAATATGCACCAGGTATCCAGAAAGCTTAATCTTTTCATCTTTTTGGCCAAGTCTTAATCAAATAAGAGACAAAGCTCAGAAAAAGAGAGATTTTTTTTTTTTTCTCATGACTTACTATGCAGTTGGTTACATGGATGCCAGTCCTTAAAACCCCCAGCTGTAAAAGGTGTGTTTATACAGCACACATTCAGCACGAAACATGGCTGTATTATGGTGCATGTCTAAACACCTTCAGAGCACCATGGAGAGGTGCTTGTTCCTCTGGAAGCAATATGGGCCATTATTGCTGTGCTGTCTTGTAGGAGAGTTTGTCAGCTCAAACCTGGCCAAGTTCAATGACTAACAATTTTCTGGGTGTGGATGGGGCACAGCTGGTGGGAGTACGGGACCCTGCATCCTGCTCTAATTTATCGTTCTTAGACTGAAAAAAGACAGTAAGAATGTTCAGTAAATGCATTTACAAATTGCATGACTGTGCTTAATTTTGTGGGGTTATTTCAGTTTAATTGAAATGCATAGTAAGCCATCATTCTCACTACTGGCAGTTAATGCTGTATTGTTTCCTTATAATTTTGGACCAGAAAGTATATTGTAAAAAATAGAACCCTATCAAAACATTCCTTTGTTTTTTTAAGACACATGGATAATAGGTGTGATCTACCACATCAGCACAGGTCAAATTATCAGGTGACTCATGATGTAGGGTTGAAAAGCAAATGAAGAAAGTTGCATATAGGCGTAAGATATTCAAGTGAAGCAGAAGTAAACAAGTGCTACTGCAAGTTGCTGTCCTTCTGCCATATTTCTGCCGAGTCCATTTTTGCTGAGAACTCAAGTGAAAAAGCTGCCTTTAAATTTTTAGGAAGGGAGCACAATATTTTTAGGAGTTTTATGAAGCTTCAAAAAAGTAGCCTATTTGTGCCACAGCAGTATAGGTAGTTCATGTTCCAGAGTAATGTTTACCCTGAAAGAAGTCTACAGGAGAACTCTTTGAACCATGAGTTTTCACCTGGCTTTCAAAAATAAGACACTTTCTGCAAGTCAGACCTTCCTTTGGTCAATATAATGCACTCCTTATGATTTTTGGGATCACCTCCCATGGCCTTAAACATCACTGGCTTTCATACTTGACGTCTGTCTGCATCTCTCTCTGTTGTAAGGGCAGTCCTTGGTGATTTGTGTGGGGAACTCAAAGGCACATTTATTCCACCCTGCAAGGAGGTCTGTATCAGCACTGCAGCAGGCGGCTGTGTTGGTGGGACAGCCCAGGGCAGAATTACTAAGACTTGCATCTCTGAGCTGTACAGTAAGGCTAGTTAGGTAGCCTGCATGAAGCATGTAATATTTTGTTACAGTCACACTGCTTTAAGAGGAAAGCTGACTGTGCAGCAGTTGCTTCAAAAGTCTCCAACTTGAATTTCAAGATTATTTTCCGCCTCAGAAGGCTCTGGGAGCCTGTTGACATACACAGTGTAATCAAGAAGAAATACTGAGGTTACAATGTTTAAAGCTGTAGCCAGCACCATCGAATCCTCGGACTGAGAAAGTTAAAAATATGATTGGGAATTTAGTGAGTCTTAAAATGCATATGAGTGGAGTCATAGCTGTTTCTTTGTAACGAAGCAGGGGGCATTTTGTAGACATCAGTTGGGTGCTTTGCAATGGGGGGTTATAGGAGAAAATGGCCAGGGTGACAGTTTTGCTGTCGTAGCAGTTTGTATGCTGGGACAGCTGTCTGTTTTGCATAGCTGTGCTGTTTATCAAGAAACCTCTGAGCAATAGACAGCAAACAGCCACTGAGTGGGTAGCCATTACCAAATAGCAGAGGTAGGTCTTTTTCTGCAGGCCTTCAAAGAGTCCAGAAGCTGATGGACAAAAAAAAAAAGGGTTTTTATGGTCCTGGGAACAGGCAGTACCCAACAGCCGAGATACTGGAAATCCAATGTTTTCATCATGTCCTGGGATTATGCTTTGGCTACCTCAAACTTTTGCTCCTGGTTTTACATTTCCAGGAGAGGTGCTTTACTTCTGAAGTTGTGCTTTGAATTCTCTTGGCACAGAGCGGGCTGATGGTTGACAAAGAGATCAGTCTGCAAGGGTGGTACAAGCAGTCCTTAATTCAGCCTGTTAGGAGAAGGAAGAACACAGCCAGACTTCACACATCAATAGCACTGACTATGTCTCCTGTTTCAAGTTATTAAAATAACACTTTAGTGTTTTTTTAAAAGGCATTTTCCTAAATGCTCTCTAATACCCATGACAATTTCAGATGCTGGGAAGTAAATATTTTTCTTCTACCGCTGTGTTTTGGGTTTTTTTCCCCTACTTGGCAAGCACTGGTATTTGGGGGTTTTGTATTTTACTTATTCTTCTACAGTATTTGGGATGAAGTAGAGATTAGCTTTCCTACCAACACCTTGCAGATACACACACACAAAATACTTAAACTTGCCAAAACAAGTTTTGTGGGTTTTTTTTTTTTACATTGGATTCTTGAGTTATTTTCTGCTTGCATGTTTTCAGAAACAGAGTGTTTCTTACCAGCCTCTGTGAACAAAACATTGTGTTTGCAAGATCAAAAAACCAATGGCTTTATAGTTAGTGCTGTAGAGGTCAGCTAGGGAAGAGATAGTTGGAGAAAAATATGCAAAATTTGGTTATTGGAACGCCTCTTAAAACAAGACCAATGTTAAGATAAGTTAAAAAATAAGGAAAAAGACAAACGTAGTTGTGTTCTTTAATGTCGGAAAAATGAACTCTTAGTGCTTTATAACTGGGCCTTGAAATGAGCCTGGGAGAAAACTAGGGCTCTGTGATGGTTTTGATTTACATCCAACCCTTGATTTCTCTTTTAATGGACACTTTGCTGTATCATGACAGACTAATGTCACTTCACAAGCACATGAACTCTCCCTGCAGCAAGATGGGAACATCAGCTGTGTGAGAAAATCAGCAGTCCCAAGATAAGCTATATCATCCCCAAGTCAAGGCTTCAGGGGCATCAGTGAATGAAGATGTGCTTACTGTTCCCTTCCTTTTCATCCAGAACACTGTTAAATATCCCATCTATGCTAGAGTCATGTTGCCTTCTGCCTCCTTTTATCTTTTGTTGTTTGGTCTAGTGTCTTGCTGAATTGCTTAAACGCCTTGGCAATCATTTTGGGAAAGAGGACAGTATTGAATCTTAAGGGCACTTACAGGGAATCAACAGGTCTCCAGTAGGGTCTTCAAAAGGATCTTGAACAAGTTGCATAACCCTTTCTGTTGTCAAAGTGATAGTCTTCAAAATGGGAAAATCATGGTTTATCTCAGAGTTTTTGCCATTTGAACCAGAACTTAGTTTCAAAGAAGCCTGTATCTACCATGTCCCTGTCCCAACCTGTCCCAAGACTACTGTGGTAAATGGATTATAATTACTGTACTTCTTCCACAGTTCCCAGGCAAACGCTGAAATAAAAAAGATTTTAAAAGAGCATTGTCAGGCACCACACACACACACAAGAAAAAAGGTGGGCTAGTTAAGACAAAACAAAACATTTGGAAGTACCATATACAGAAATAACCAATTCAGAAATGCCTGTTTACTGAAAAAATGTCACTGTACAATAACAGTTGCCAGCTGGTAGAGGTGTAACACTTTAGAAGTAAAGGTGCAATACAGAATAAAACCATACCTGCTGTAACAAATTATGGGCAGAATCACAGAATATGCCAAGTTGGAAGGGACCCCCAAGGATCATCGAGTCCAACTCCTGGCCCTGCACAGGGCCATCCCCAAGAGTCACACCATGTGCCTCAGAGTATTGTCCAAATGCTTCTTATACTCTGTCGGGCTTGGTGCTGGGATCACTTCCCTGGGGAGCCTATTCCAGTGCCCAATGCCCCCTCTTGGTGAAGAACCTTTTCCTAAAATCCCACCTAAACCTTCCCTGACACAATTTCAGGCCATTCCCTCAGGTTCTGTCACTGGCCACCACAGAGAAGAGATCAGTGCCTGCCCGTCCTCTTCCCCTCACAAGGAAGTTGTAACTGCCATGAGGCAGCCTCCTCTTCTCCAGGCTGAACAGACCAAGTGCCCTCAGCCCCTCCTCATACGGCTTCCCCTCAAGGCCATTCACCATCTTCGCTGCCCTCCTTTGGAAGCTCTCTAATAGCTTAATATCTTTCTTAGATTGCAGTGACCAAAACTGCACACAATAAGAGAGGCTATTTCAAGTTGTTCATCATGTTCCTTAGCTACAAATAACCCTGTGAAATATTTATTCCAATGGTCAAATAAAGACTTCAAAGCAAAAAGGTTAATACTGAAACTGTCTCTAGCAGATTTATTCTGAAAATATTTCAAAAGATGACAAACCTTTCTCATGCAACAGTCTTACAGGTTTTAACTGTAGGTAATGAGTTCTGCAAACACCTGGGCATTAGGATTAATAAACTTATTAAACTGAAAACAAGGGAAATGTTTTTGGAAACTTTGTTTGGAGAAAGTGCTGATAAGTGAGGGGAACATTAAGCCAAATTCAATGTTCACGTACCTTTCCTAGGACTGAACTCTGCAACAGTTTTAAACTCAAATATTTAGCTTGAACATTAAGAAGAAATTCTTTACTTTGAGGGAGGTGAGGCACTGGAACAGATTGCCCAGGGAAGCTGTGGATGCTGCATCCCTGGAAGTGTTCAATGCCGGGTTAGGTGGGGCTTTGAGCAGCCTGGTTATGTTGAAGGCCTCCCTGCCCATGGCTGAGATGCTGGGCTAGATAGTCTTTGAAGATCCCTTCCAGTCTAAACCATTCTGTGAATCTGTCCAGCAAAACAAAAGACTTGCACGTGAATATTTGCTCAGAAGGAAAGTTGGGATTCTCAGAAAGGGTGAGAGTAAGGCATAAATTAGCCTCTGTATCCACCAGCCAAACTTCCTTTAAACTGCTGAAGTTGCTTGGTGTTCTCTGAAACCAGTAAATCAGCATGAGATTTCTCTTGCATGTCTTCAGCTATTTGGAAATCAGGCATTCAGTCCCACTAAACTCTTGTTCCTACACGCTAGCCTGTGCAAAAAGATGGGCATCTCCAGATAGCTCGTGGTCCTATCCATCTGCTAGGAAGAATCACCCACCATAGGTGTACTCACCACTCTTGCCATCTAAGCAAGTAGAGGAGATGAGATCCCTCATATCTGGACAGCTCAGATAAGGTGAAATGAAAACCTTGTCTCACCAGGAGAGTGGATGTGGATGGGCATAAAGATGGTCTTAACAAGACAGTATTTTACCTTTATATTGATGATTAAAAAATTGAATCATACTAGCAGACTTGTCCTCTGTTTGTTGTAAATATCCGACTTTGTTACCAGTTTTAACCTAAATGTTACCGGGTTTTAGGCCTAATTACTGCTGTTCTGTTGCTTTATACAGGCCGGGATGTGCTCTCTCTGAAGCAGCTCTTCTTATCATGCTGTGTGTATCACTAAGCTGCTTATTAGTACCAAATCCCGTGCTCCATTATAGGCCCAATTTTGTCAAAACTCCTGTAATTTTGTTAGTGCACCTGCTGTTTTTCTAGCAATTGCCATGGTTCATTTCTCACTGGAGAGACTTTTCCCGTCAAGTGTGATTGAACCTGGCAAACGCAGCAGCAAGTCCAGACCCAGGCCTGCATCAGCATGGTGCCAAGGGAGCCCTCCCAAGTCAACCTCGTGCTACCAGTGAATGGAGCCTTTCTGCCCATGTACCTCTATCACCACTCACCCAAGAAACACAGGCTCACAGATATGCTTAGATATGCTCACAGCTGTGAGCATATCTAAGTTCACTGAGATCTACTGCCAAAGGAAAAATGTTAGGTTAACCCTTTGTAGTATCCTTCTAAAAAATTGCTTTGGAGACCTTCTTACATTTCCTGAATATCTCAGGTTTTCTTATAAAAAATGGGATACTAAAATGCTATTAATGGTCATTCAAGATTAAGAAATTGAAATTTATAGTCAGTGCTAAAAGCTTTGATGATGCTACAGAAAGCATTCCCCTTTCAGATATATAGGCATTTAAAATGCATTTTCATTTTCAATAGCATTGACATCTCTGCAGAATGGTATCCTCCATGAAAGGAGGGAAAACGTCACATACCTCAAAGAGTTTCCTGATGTACCCCTGATGTCTGCTGTACTTCTGTAATAATTTTGAAACATTAGGCCACTTGGACCAATACTAATGTTCTTCTTTATGTAGAAGGGAAAGAGAGATTGTAAAAGAGTTGATAGAGATAAATTGTTCTGTGAAGAAATACATAAAAGAAAAATTTACATTGTGTGACTTTCTCTGCATTTTTTTGGTCATGGGGGCCCATCTTTCTGCCTCTTCCCAAGCCTTCTGTTTTGGTCTTCACAGGATAGGAAGGAGAGGGGAAAAAAGGGCAAGTTTTTAAATAAGATAGGAAAAGAAGGAGCAATTTTATTTTTCAGAACAGAATATGCATCCCGAAAAGCACATGCACAAGATCTAAACTTTGAAAATGAAAGGCATCTTTTCTACCAGGCCTATAGAAGGGCTTTGGACTATAGCAGTTCAGGTACAGAAGTACTTGAATGCTGGAACTCAGCAGTGTTAAAGTCTGTTCTTTTCCCCAGCCCTGACAGTCTGCCTGTGTGCTCTTGGACATCTCCTGAAATGCACCCAGCAGTAATTTTCCACCTGCATCTACAAATCCCAGGAGATGCGGGAGGCATTACGCATAGGTTCCGTGAAAGATAAAAACAAGCATATTGTCAGTAGGCTTAAAATGCTGGATCTGTACTTCACTAGAAAAATGCTTGCGCATAAAAAGTTAAGAAAAATCACAAAACCCTCTGCTATCACTTAGGAGAGTAAAATGGTAAATTTTCTGCTGTCATGTTTTTGGGACTGAAACTGCTTCCAGTTTTGGGACTGAACACTACAAAGACTACAAGACAGTCTGCTTCTTTGAAATCTATTTGGTTCAGCTATTTTGGTCCATCTCAGCTAAGTTGTTGTCCCAGCACCCTTTTGCGCAATTTTGGAACATTACAAATATAACAAAGGGATTAAATCTAATTTAGTATATTCTACTGGGAAAAACTCCCAAACCTCTACCCAGTCGTGCTGCTATCACACTTACTGCTGTCACGCTGTTGTTTATTTCCAGACAGTGAGATATTGAATAAAAGAGGGTTTTGGTGTTTCTTTGGGGTGAGAAGCTGTCGGTTTATTCTATAAATACAACCTGAGCAAACTTGTAGGAAGGGCTGAGGTGCACGTTTTCTCTAAGGAGGAGGGCTGTGAGGCATGCTTTAAACAGAGATCCTTACTCAACAGGTAAGGATGATGAGTTAAGTCTCTTTCCTCCAGAGAGTACTAATTGCTTTTTCTTGGGGGAAAAAAAATACATCAGACAAACAAATGAACAACAAATGGAAGTGGTCCAACTATCTCTAACAGTTTTGTTTTCACACTGTGCTTCAATCTCATTACAGCTTTTGAGGAGTAACAGTGGTAGTCAGACTTTCCTCAGATGGTAAGTGATTAGGGTGCGAATTGCTGTAGAAAAGCACTATTTCCAGTAGTAACACGGCAGGTGTTTTGGAAGAAAACTGCTTTAACCTTTCAGATTGCAAAGGCATCCCAGTAATTCTAGGAATCACAATCTACAAATGCCTAATTTCACTAATGTTTTCGTAATTAAGAGGGGGAAATGGTGTGAGGAAGCTGGATTTTGAAAAGTGTTCTACAAATTAGCAGCTTCCTACTTCTGATCCGTCACTAGAAATAAAGTAATTTACAAATAGTTTCAAGACCTCCATGCTGAAACATAACATGTGGATGGGCACTTCAGGTACAAAAACCTAAAAACCTAAAAAATAGAAAGGCAATGCACCGTGGAAAACAGATTAAGTTAGTGATACCAAGATAATTGTTGTCTGATAACTATGTTTTTTTCATGACACAGGGTGCAACTTTTTAAAAAGATTTCTGCGTCATTTGCTGTTTGATGCAGAAAATCTTGTCTTAAAGATTTCATCTGAATGCAAATCCACCTCATCCCTTTTGGAATCATCCTGATGTGGTACGATGAAAAACTTTTGCATTGTTTTCCATCTTAACTTCGTTTATATTTAGGTCTTAACGAGTGAATCTTGTTCTTTCCTTGCCTCATTACCTCCCTCAGAAAGCCTTGTTCTGTCAACAAATTTTGATCAGGTCATTTCTCATCCTTTCTTAATTAGTTAAATTGATCCATGGGTTAGAATCTTAGTATTATCCCCATTGTTCACAAGGTCACAATTTTGAAAAGTGTTCCTCCTACATAGTCTCGCATTATCTATTCATATAACTAAGCAAAGTTCTTCATTTAACTGTTAATCTACTGTTGACAACCCAAATTATGAATAGTACCAAAAGAATCTAGAGGCTTCTCCTACTTGGACTAAATAGCACAAGTCCCAGTATTTCTAATTAATTTCCTCTTTTTGTATGGTAAAAGTATAAGCATCAGAAGTAATGTGAACAGATAAAGTAAATAAAATTAATCTATTTGTCATATTTTAAGACCATAAATTACATGTTACTTTATTACTTTAGCACAGTATTCTGTTTTTCACTACTTACTGAAGACTGTATTTTGCCCAGTAGCAAATCAGCTGTTAATATAGGGGGACAGTTGCAGTGTCAAACATTGTGCACGATATTCTGAGCACAGTGAGATCAAACCCATTCCCACCCATCCTAGCACAGAAGCATAGGGGTTGGTTCAGCTTGATAGAAATCTGAACGCAGCAGACCTGCTCCAAAGCACGTGGGAAACTCTGCAAAAAACCTCAGTGACCTCATTGAGTTTGGGTTAAAGCATTGGGACTTTCCTGAAAGGAAAATAAATGGCAAATATTTCTAATTGTAAGTAATTTTAAAACAGAACACTTTGTTCTTAAAAATTACTTTTAAGGAGCTGCTAGAGACCAAAAACATGTATAATTTGATTAGTTTGATGTCTAGGATATTTTTTTTCCTGCTTATTCTTTTTAATTGATGGGGGAAAAAAAAAGGTATTCTCTTGAAAGCTTACCCCAGATTGATCACAGATAAATTAAAGACCTTTGATGTGGCCAGCAAAGCGTACTTACTAATAATACTTGATCTAATAACAAATAGAAATGTTTTTGGAAAAAAGCTCTTGGGCGTATACTGAAATTACATGTTTGTTTTTCTCCCCTCTTTTGAATAATAAAAAAATTAAACTTTTTTTTTTTTTAGGACTGTTTCATCAAGCTGATTGTTCTGCTTCAGATATGCACACACTCTATGGCAGAAAGGATAAACAAGTACAGCTTTGTACTTAGTTCAGAACAAGAGACCCTACGTTCAAAACTCTCTTCATAAAAGCCACTGAGAGCTTAACCTAACTTAGGTTGATGTTGCTTGGCTTTTCCTGCATGTAAGGCTTAGTGATACCAGGCCTATGTGCTCTTACAGTTCCCAGTTTTAGGGAAGAATATATAGAGATAAGAAAATTCTCTTCTTTGTCCTAAAATTCAAGGGTAAATGTTCAAATTTCCATTCCTCAGGTTTTTGTTAGCCTTTCTTCTTTAGAGGAAGGAGCTGTGAATTGCAGCAAAGCCTGGCGATGAGCTCCTATGTGCTTTTTTTGCTGACCATTTTGGAATTAATTGTAGGTGTCACTGCCTTACTGATCTCAGTGGGGACAGAAACTTGTCTGCCAGTAGAAGCCCAGGGCTCCCTAGGGTTCACCATAGTGTCAGGGTCTTCCTTTTCAGAAAATGTGTTACCCTGTGGCTCATGATGCCCTGTCCCTGCTACCTGTGTGCCTTCTTCACGTATGCACCACTCCCTGCCTTAAAGTGCCTGTGCTAGTTGTGCAGACTACTGCTGTGAGAACCTGCTGTGCTTTTCTCTGGCCCTTAGAAATCCCGTTCTTTGCAATCTTCATTTTTTTCATGGACAGTTTTATACCTACTTGGTCTTGTCCAGGGATTTACCTCCTTGTGGTTAAGTATCCATTCTCTTCCTCTCAAGTTTACTCTCATGGAAGTAATCGAGCCACTCTCTTGGCTTTGTTTTGTTCGCCAAGAATACCAAGCATAGTTAGTTGAAAATAAATGTTTCTTTGATTTACTTTTAAATCATTTTAAAAGCTCAAAATGGACCCAAAAGCTTTTTCATGAACACTAAATGATCACTGAAAATTTTGAAGCTGTTCTGCATTCTTGGAGGCCAGGTTCCTCCAAGACCAGGTTGGATGGGGCCCTGAGCAACATAATCTAGTGAGTGGCATCCCTGCCCATGGCACGGGGGGTCGTAACTGGATGATCTTCAAGGTTCCTTCCAACCCAAACCATTTTATGATTCTATGATGAACTAAAATCATTAGTTAGGGAACAACAATTTGAAACAAAAATTCTTGTAAACCAGAAAAGCATCCAACTTCTGAAATGACAACCTGGCTGCCGTCAGGTGTCTTTAAGATTCACAGTATGCTGTGGAATAGCCCTCCCTTTAATTTTTCATTCTCAGGTAATCCGTAGTTCTCTGGGCTCTGTCCTGGGCCTAGCTGCCATACAACAGGGCCTTGTACTTCTTTCCTTGCCTTTGACACAACCATCTTTTGGAGCCCTGGGCTTTGGAAGGAAAAGGACTCTCTAATATTCAATTTGTAATAAATTATCAGCTGTTTTTGAAAATGCAAATTGCTGCCTTCCAATGTTAAATTTCCATTTGGAGATTCTTGGGTTTAGTTTGTTCCAGCTGTCACTTTTGTGGGGATAAAGCTTACCTAAAATGTGTGCTGCCTAGCTGCTGAATTAACAGAGACTGTTTTATTGAAAACTAGAAGCCAAGTGGGTTGTTTTGTTATTTTGGTGTTCCTTTTTTTTAATCCCCAGAATCTATCAAGTAGATTTCTGTTATGGCTGACTCCAGAACTCCTCATAAAAACAGAACAGAACAAAGTTGTTGGGAGACACATAAACCTAATATTAGTTTGGAAGGAGTAAATATTTATCCAGGCAGAAGGAGATGACTTATTTAAAGACTGACCTAATTTATTATTTAGGAAAACCACCTTTCTGTATCCACCCTGCAGCCAAGAATTGTCCTTTTTTTTTTTTCCTAGGGAGTATTTTAGTTTAAGAAATGAACCACACAACCCAGAATATACTGGCAGGGCAGTCTCCCAGAATGGAACTACTCATTAAAGTCATTTATCCTCCTAACAGAGCATTCTGAGCATGTTGCAGTGTTGCAGTGCATTAGGGACAAAGCTGGATTACTGAAAGGTCACAGCTCTCAGACAGTGGCTGTAGTGGAAGGCACTCTGGTCAGATTTGGGTTTATACTAGCAGTTGCAGAGATGCTTGTCCGTGACAGACATCCTCACTCAGCAGTTCTGTTTAATACCTCATTTTTAAGCTATATGCCAAGTAACACCCCAGAAAAACAAGTCTTGGAGAGTGTGAAGGGGTCAGGGAGGTTGTTTTTGTTTTCTTCGTGTCATACTCTGTTAAGGTAAAACGCTAGATGAGGCAGGGGGTCATAAACACGGTAGAGTTTCTTATTTGAGGTTGATTGGTTGGTTTTTTATTTTTTTTTAAATCTTGTGCAGACTAGTTACAATAAGAAACATTCCAAATTTGCTGGTAGCAGTTGAGGTGTTGGATAGTTTGTGGTCCTAGCTTAATGGGCAGTGGACAGGCCACCACAGTTACTGGAAACTGTGATGCTTTCTCAGCTGAGAGGACTTGAAAAGACTCGAGGAAAGAATTGCTTTCCTCCAGCAGAAACATCCTCTCTGCCATAAAGCGGGACAGCAGTGTGGTTACACAACCTGTTCTTGTCGAAGCTGAGCCTTGCAGATCTGATTATCCCCAGGACCCCCTTCCACTCCCTCAACTGCTCAGTTTAGCTGCTTTTAAGGTCTCTTCCTGGCTTTGTTCAGTCCAAATGATCCAGATGAACTCCATCAGTTCTAATAGTGGGATTCTGTGTTTTTATAACTGTCCTGACCCAAGAAGCAGCTACAGCAGCAGTTCTGTCAGCAATTGGAGTGATTATCAGTCACATCTTACAGCAAGGCAATGGTGAGCAGTCTGCAGTGAACTGCAGAGGGTAACCATTCAACTTGGCCCAGCTGTGCTCAGAATAGGCAAAGCCCTATCTTCCTAGAGCAGCACAGGGAAAACATGAAGTTCCACTGCTCCTTTTATTCGAGTGTTCAGGATGAGCTATGGGGCTATCCAGCCTTTCTCTTCCACAAGTGTGAATAAAATAACTTTCTGTCAACAGGTGTGGATGTTGTGCTACTTGGGCACAATAGCAGTCCTAGTCTAGTAGCCCCCATCTAATAGTTTATGTTAGTATATTTTCTGTCCTGATGTAAAGCACCTGATGGATTTTCATGCTTTGTCTCTGTATGTGCTCCTTTGTGCCACACTTAATATGCTTTCCTTCATTCACATAACAGCTCCCACTATTTGTAAGGTTATCACACCTCTGCAGATTATTTGAATGCACTGTGCAACATACTTAGTTATTTTTATATTTCCTCATAAAGATCTTTGCATGTTTGTGTTCTTTGAACTCTGCCCAGATTCTCATCCCTTTCATTCCAGGGACTGCTGAGGTCCCTGGCAATATTTCAACTGCAGAGCAGTCAGAGGAGTAATGCTGCTAAATGATGGAATAATCTCTGTGTTTAGCTACAAATTGTGCCAACCTTCAACTGTTGTATTTCAAGATAGCATTGCCATCCACACCCTCATCTAGTGCGAGTGGGACTCATGTTCTTCGCTGTGTTCTCACGTCCTAATCTCTATGTCATCTTGACCTGTGACATGATCAGCAGATACCGCAGCTCTCTTCCATCCACGGACTACAAACCCAGGCTTATGTGTTATATATAGTAGCTCACTTCATTTCTTCTTTACACACGTAATTTTCCAAGGGTTTTCAGGAGAGGGGTTCTTCAGAGCTGATTACAGTGATAAGAAGTCTTATACTTAGCCTGAGTATACTGTGTCTTTCTGCGAGCACTGAATTAAGACTGAAATGAGGAGCTGTCTTAAAACCTGACTGAATACAGCCTCATGCTAATAAACCCATCAGTTTAATTTAACATGGCTGTGTAATAAAGCAGATAGAAGATAACTTACCTCACTATGTCCTGTACTCTGTGTATTTGATGGGTCTAGTTTACGGTGATGCACACCACTGCCTACAGACCATTAACTTTGCTGGTCACTGAAACTGGAGTAATCAAGCACTCCTCTGTGCCTCTCTCTACTGCATATGCTGTCATTTATTATTAACCTGTGTCAACAGCCCTTGCAGTAATTTATAAGCCATATTACACCACTCTTTACCCCTGATGCTATTAAAAGTAGCATTTCCAGAAACCTTTTGTGAAATACTATATTGATGGCAGCACTTACAGTCAGATTTCTGTGTGCTCTTTTTTCTTCTTTTACTTATAAGCTTTTGGAAATGCAATCATATTTAGAATTACATCCTTGTAGGTGTTTTTCTGCAGCTGTTTATTTCCAGAGAAGCCAGCCAAAAATCTGCAATTGTCATCAGTGAGAATTTTGACATGTAACTCTTTGAGAGGTCTGCCATTCTTTGACATTGTTATTCATTCTGGTACTTAATGATTTCTTCATGTGTTATACCATCACCCTAAAAATATGATTGCAAGTTTTGAAGCTCATAGTATCTAAATCTCCTTTAAAGTAAAAGAAAACCCACCCAAAACCAAAATCAAAAAAGTGGGGATTTAGAGTGGATCTCTATACCCTGTTACACTGGTGACAAAATCCAGACTCATAATACACAGCACCTCAACCACCGTAATAGTCCACACTTTTACATAAACTCCAGAATTTCTCAGAGACTGCAACAGATATTTTTTTAGTTAAAAATTAGCTAAATACTATCAAATCATGATCAATACAATGCAACCAGTAGTTTTATTTGCAAGGAGTTATTCACCCATACAAAGACATAAATGGTGACCTTCTTAAGTCATCTACTTTAGGCATAGAGTTGAATGAGGCACATTAATAGTTAAAATAGTCACAGTCTGCAGACAATTATATCTTTTCTCATTTTTCTGTTTTAGGGGAGAAGCTATTATAGGGGGGAAAATCAAAACAAATACAAAAACGTATGATTCTTCTTGAAGGAAGGATTGCATGTCTTTGTATAAAAAAGAGCCATTGGTTTTTAGTGTAAAGGAATTAGAGAATTCACTTCCATGGATTGTACACATTATTATTGAACTTAGGTTAATTTCTTAGATTTGCTCGAACTGATTAACCTCAGAGGAACACTTTTTTTGTATTTTCTGATCTATGGGCAATAGGTTTTTTTAGACCAGGAATAATAGATTTAGTGATACTTAGAGATGGTATTCCATCTTCTGTTGCAGTACAGACTTTGTGTCTATATTGAGGCCTTAAGAAAAGCTTGCATTGAAAGCAAAATGACAGCAATGCCATTAAAATGTCCCAGCGTTTTTAGGACAGGGAGATCTGCCACTTGAGAAGAATATGCAAACCAACGACCAACTTCTGCAGATTTATTTAAAGTGAGATTACATGATTTTAAAATACTTTGTTCCAGTGTTTTATGATCTGGCAACTTTGATTGCTTTCTACTATTTCATACTTGTCTTGTTTTTAGGAAACAAGGTGTCGTCTTTGTTCATTTACTCTGGATTTCTGATGATGATGGTCTTAGCCTTGTGCCAAACACAACCTGTTTTGGTTTAAGCTGACCAGTCAGTTCTAACCACAGTCTATCACTAGTGTGACACTTTTGTAGCTAGTAGATGCTGGAATTTGGCTAAAGTTCTCTCAGTTTCAGTGCTTTGCTGGACAGATTCACAGTCTGTGATAAACATAGGATTGCCAGAGCCCCACATCCATATTTAAAACCTTTCATTTTGAAGCTGTTACTGTGCATGCTAACTCAAATAAATAATCACTTGATACAACAAACAGGACTTCAAACAGCTTTTGAAGTCCAGTCTGGACTTGTGTAGCTTGATATGTGTTGTAATGTTTTGCTGGGGAAATACTGAGTCCAGCCTGAGTTCCAAGCACTTGGGTCCAGCTAAATACTGGGTAACTTCAGGGATAGTTGTCAGCAGATAGAGCTCTGCTGAGGCCAGCATTGAAGTTTAAGGTGGTTTAAGGCTGTTTCTGTAATGTTTCCCAAATGAACTCATGTGGAAGTAAAGTGTGATTGATAACAAAGTGTAGTAGGATGTATTGTACATATTGCACATACACAAATATTCCTGTTTCCTTTAGTTTTATATGTGATTAAATGTACAGAACTCCAGTTGCTTTACCAAATGATCTAAAGCTGGCTGTGAAAGACACAAATAAGGAAATTTGTTTTCCCTCACTACATTTCTTGGGAGTAACAGAGCAAGTCTTGCTGCTCAGAGATGGATCTTTGCAACACTGACAATTTTTCAGTAACCTCTCTCTAAAAACTAGTATGCCCTGTGTATGAAACTGAATGTAAATAGTCCACTGAGATTATTTTTAATGTCTTCTGTCTACTATGCTGGAAGCCACTTCAGGAGTGCAACCCCCAATGTATATTCAGAATATGAATTTGACAGATTCATTTGACAGTCTCCGGAGACTAAATATGCCTGTGTATATGTACGTTACAAACACTTTAACCCTTGCAGAACTCAGTGGTTTCCTTTTATTTTTAGAATTTATCAGGTTGGATTTTTTTGAAGGCATGCTCTGTTAGCAAAGGAAGATTTTGGAGCTGCCTATAGCATTGCTGCCCAGATTAAGATGATGTCACTGTTTCTGCTGTGTCTTCTTGTTTGAAAAGATGAAAGAAAATTATACGTTGTATGGAGAGTTCTCAAACAAGTTTTGGACCAATAGCAATTTTTTTCTCATCATAAACAAAAAGTGACTAAAGATACTTTCCAGTGCTCCATAAAATATTTTGCTTATTTTTATGCAGAATAAATGAATATAAGTCTAAAAATGTCAAGGAAACATACTTGTTTGGATTAAGGGGAAAAAAAAATACAATAGCTTAACCCTGAAGAATTTATACAACTTTCTCACACAGACAAACAGAGCTTTAGGCAGCACATAAGCCAGTAGCACGATGGTGCAGTGACAAGTGTATGTTGGAAGGTGTCTAGACTGAATTTCTCTCTTGATGACATGAGTAACTCTTGATGTATGCTTACACAAGAAATGGATTTTGTTGAGGATAGTTGGGAAAGCATTTTGAGAATTTGTACTGTGCATTTACAGAGCAGCTTGGTCTAAATTCATGCCTGCAGGATTGTTTTCCTTTGATGAGTGATCCACATCAGAGGGAGAATGCAACCATGGCTTTCAATTTTAGGAGTTTTACAAATTGGGGTGTCCTCCTTACAAAGAACAAAATTCTCCTTAGTTAACCTCACAGATACAGAACTAAATGCAATCCACTTGATGTCTGGAAAAGTGTTTTATACATTGAGGAATCCTAAAAACAAGATACGTAATCAAGCATGAGGTGCTAACAGGAAAGATCAATGTTTACAGAGGTATAACAAAGACTAGATAAAGAGGTGGAAGGTGTTTTGTAGAGGATTTAGCTTTCAATGGCTGTAGCAAAGAGCAATTGTGTTCAAAGCCACTAATTGCTGAGGATAAAGAAGGAATGTCATTGTAGCAAAACTACTGTGGAAAAAAGATGGAGGCAAGAATGGAAATGAGTGTCTTGATAAGAGTTTGCATTATGGAGGGAAAGAAAGGCACACATTTAAGATATGTTTTTTATGATGGGGAGGGGAGTGAAAAATAACCCTCGGTTACTGATTTGAGTAATAGAGATGAAAATGGTGATGAACCAGCTCTAAAAAGCTGAGATTCAAATATTTTCATTTCTTATTAATTTCTTGCAGACCCGTGAGGAAGGGAAGAATTGTCCAAATTCTTTCATTATATCCACAACCTTTGTCCGCAGGACTAGATTGGTTTCATTTGGAATAGCATATTGTGAGATCAGACTGAAGTTCAGTTTCAAAACTAATGTTCTTGCCTTTCTAAGTTAGCTTCCACCTAGAGGTTGTGGCACAAGCATTTTGGTCTGTGTATGCCAGGCTGCTGAGTACCGTTTTTGTTTTCCCACGACCAGGGTGGCTGCCACCTGCTAAGGTGTTTCAGATCTGGCAAGGTCTTTTAGGCTGTTTGTTTCCCCTCTGTGTTTCAAACCCTTTCAATAAATGGTCTCTTTGAAATTGCTTGCTCTATGCTCAGTTTCTGGGCATTTCAAAAGCCAGTCACTTTCTTCTTTTGGCCATGATAAAGACCTTGAAATTTATTTTTTTCTAGGGTGTTGAAATTCGATGTTTTATCATTTTTCCCCCAAGGAAGGTATGAATGTGAACTACAGAGAAGTTGTCTTTCTGGAGTTTGGCCAGAAAAAGTGCTTTTCTGCCTGAGTGTAGACATCTGTTTAGATACCTTGATGAACTCAGGCCAAGATTTGTAGCTTGGTTTTGGAGTTCGGTGAACAATAAGTGAAAATCATGCATGAACTTTTTTTTCTAGTTGTTTGAACAATATTTGAAAATAATTTATTTAGTAATTTCCAAGGAAGATTGAGCTTGATGAGGTAATCCTTTTATAAAAGAAGAATCAAAGCACAATATATATTCCTGTTAGTTGGCCTGCTTAGATTTTAAAATCTTCAAAATTAATTAAAAAAGAGTTTCCATGACACAGTGTTAACAAATGACACTATTTCTTTGTAATAGGGCAATAGTGAAGAAGAGTTTATATTTGTTTTTTGTTTAAATATGTAGAAATATGTACACATTGGACAACTAAAAAGCTCTTGAAAATATTCAGGTTATAATTGCCTCAATATTTTTTTAGAAGCGTGGATAATTATTATGAGAATTATTATGGAAATATATACTTCATTGTGAAAATGTATTGTCTGGTAAACTGATGGACACAGGCAATCAAAATTTGTACTGATGGTGTGTTGTTCTTTATAAATTAACCTTTTTATTATGATAGTTCAGTAGTTGTGGTCAAGTGGCAAAGGTGCTCCCCTGCAGAGCTCTGTAATTTTAAGGTCTTTGAATAACTGTCAACAGGATGAGATGTAGCGTGTGCATTAGGTGACTGTAACTCATAATTCCATTGGGCTAACTATAATTCATAGTCATTTTGATTGTGAATCAGTGGGACAGGAAAGGACTACATTTCTCTCTGTGAATACATTATTGTACAGAGTATTATTCTAGCTTAATATTTCATATTCAACTGCATTCATTGTCTGGCTTCAGTAAATTTGGTATATCAGTGAGATGGAGACCAACATTGTTAATTCAGGGGAAGCAACAGATAGTATGAAAATATAGTCAAGTTGACACTGAAAGCGTTAAATGAATTCTTATCCTGAGATTTTTATATGTAGGTACCTACACTAGTCAAGTTGTCGAACATGAACTACTCAAATGTTACTAAAGGCATCCTACGTTTCCTTTAAATAGTAGAATTTTGCATTTTCCGGTTCTCACTTCTTCAATGTGGATCTCTAGTATTTACTTTCACCAAGAATTTTGAATATAAAATTTGCATCTCTAAGCATAATTGTTTTGACTCAAACCTTCAAAGATTCATATCACTGGATATGATTTGCATGGAGCTTGGTCTTCTAATTCTTCTCTGATGGAAGACAGGAACATTTTTATATTCTGTGAATTTCTGTGAAACAGCCTTATATAAGGCTGAATTCAAACTGTTTTAGGACCTAGAGCGTAGCAAATTGAGGCTTACACGCACCCTAGTCTCAATCTAATGCAGGATCCAACCCAGTCTGTGTACTCGGGCATGAATATTGAGAAGTGTTCCCATGTCCCAGTTTAGATGGGGCTTTAATGATTTTCATTAAGAAGGCATCCTTGGGAAACACCTTGTTATTATTTTACAGCAGAATTTTAGAGATTTTCAGATTTTTTTATTTTGTTTTGAGCACAATATGGTAATTTAAGCATTTCTTATTAGTAAGTTTGAAATCTTCGTTCGGGAAGCCAAGCCATGATTACTAAGATGCAGCCTGAGGCTGTTTGCTTTTCCTGGCATTTGTATTCTTGTCTTGTTGGGGTAAGTGGTGATCCAGAAACATAAAGGCAGGCTCTGTAACCTGTGAGACCAGCTAAATAGAGAAGAATTGACTAGATATAACCTAAGATAAGTCACTGTGCTTCAAACTTCAGCTGTGCATTTCAGATCAGCCTGAAGAACAAGTTAAGGGCTTATTCTTTGCCAGCTACATGGAAATATTAGGATTCTTCTGAGTTGTAGTGCCTTTTACTGCTCCGTCCCTCTTGGGAAGGTACTGATGCTGGAGGTAATGTTTATGCTTGAATTCAGGGAGTCACTGAGGAATTTATCATAGAATCGCAGTGTCATTTAGGTTGGGAAAAAAAGCTCAAATCATTGAGTCCAACCATTAATCCAGCACTGCCAAGTCCACCACTAAACCACATCCTAAGTGCCACATATACACATCTTAAATACCTCCAGGGATGGTGTCTCAGCCCCTGCCCTGGGCATCCTATTCCCATGCCTAACCACCCATTTGGGGAAGAAATTCTTCTTGATATCTAATCTAAAGCTCCTGTGACATAGCTTGGGGCTATTTCCTCTTGTGCTGTTGCTTATTATACTGAAGAAGAGACCAATCCCCACTTTGCTACAATCTCCTTTCAGGTAGTTGTAGAGTGATAAGGTCACCCCTGAGACTCCTTTTCTCCAGTCTAAACAACTCCAGCTCCCTCAGCTGCTCCTCATAAGACTTGTGCCCTAGACCCTTCACCGGCTCCATTGCCCTCTGGACATGCTCCAGCACACCAGTGTCTTTCTTCTCACTGAATAGATGTGGAGATAACACCACAATTTTATCTAGGATAGCACCTTAACTCTCCCTTTGTACCTCATGCTGTCAACAAGAGATGTGCCTGAGTGTGCCTGAGTTTGAGGTTTTCCTGTTTATCTCCATTGAATGCATGTCCTCATGCAATGGGAAAGAATTCCTTAGTAACTCTACAGTTAAATATAATTCAGAAGATTTACAAACAAGTGCACCAATGCATGCTTCCAATATCCTTGCAAGTCAGTAACCGGCATATTATAGTCTCACACCTTACTTTAGAGTAGAAAAAACTTTTCTGCAAATATAGAGTAGCATCCAAATTTGTTTTCCTCTGCAAGATTGTTCCAATAATATTACAGCCAAGAGGTTTTTTCTAATTTTTTTTTCTTTTAATCATGAACAGTTCTGTAAGCACTTTAGTTTTGTGTGCCACTGGAGCAACAAAGTCTGGTGTATGGGCTAAAACTAATTTCTGGAATTGCAGCCAAAAGAAACTTAGAGGCAACAACATGCAAAACATAACCTCAGTTGTTCTGAATGTGACCACTGCACCCTGAGACCCAGTGAGATCTCAGCTGGTATTTGGTATTTTTCCTGTCCTCAACCCGTACTTTAAATTGTCGAGATTAGAACAGATGAGAACATCCAAATGAGATGGATGTCATGGATGTATGTTACCCAGACAAGAACACAAATGGAAGGAAAACGCAAAACTTAATGATTTCAGGGGGAACCGGAAAAAGCTGAACACTTACATTCGGTCTGAGATATTGATTTTGCCTGTTAAATGTGAAAATGATGAATTATTAATGTTCTTTTCACTAATTGTCTTATTAACATTACATAGCCAAACTGTGTTAACTTTTAGAGTGCTTTAATGCAGTGGTTAGGTAACATGTGCCCTTTAGAATTTTAAAGCATATGTGCAGTTATCTGCAGAAAAGTAGTTTCCCCAACTGAGTATCAGTGAACAACTCCATCAGGATCATGCATGTAATTAGCAGTAAGTACCTTTTCTAATAAAAAAATCTTTCGGCTGTCTCATGTTAATCTGAGCGAATTGGAACGATTTTTTCAAATAGGAACTGTCACACTTCTTCAGAAGTACGTTTCTTGTGAAATTCTGTACAAATGGCTTTTTGTGTATATTTAGTGAATATATTAATGCGTTGTTATGTCCTGGGTCAGGTTGTCCTGAGACCAAATGAGGCAGATTTGTAGAATAAGAGGAATGAGAAGGAATAAAATTTCCATTGAAATGTCTGAATCTGTTAAAGAATGGTATTTTCCTCAGTAATTGTGCGGAGCCATGCTAAATTTACCTTTTAGGATGTTCCATTAAGATATGAAGAGCTCCCTTGGAATGGTCATCTGATTGCACTGCCTTAAATGCAGTGGGAGAGCACCAAATGGAGGATTTAGTTCCCTGGATTTGTTCTTCTACCTAGCACCTGAATTTTAGGCACTTGGATGGTATTCTCAAATGTCCTCATGCTATTAATTATTGATTTAGAGGACCAGGACCCTGAAAGGCTTCTACACAGAGCTCATGTCTCACCAAAATTTGGCACCTAGGATCTCCGTAGGAAGAGTTCCTGCTTTCCTTTGATTGTTTAGGATGATGCAGGAGGTTGATGCCCAAAAAGGCAAAATAAAACTGTTTAGAGACAGAGTTTTTCGCCTTTAAACCCCAAAGGTATTTATTGCAACGTTGGGGTAGCCCCCAGCTCGCGCTAGACAAAGAGCTCCAAATCAAAGAATATATACAGTTTCTATGTGTGATTACAACATTTTACATGCATATTCATATAATTGCAACATTTAGTTATAATATTCATAGCAGATGGAGTTAAGGCAGAGTCCAGGGTGGAGTCTTCATTTTGGGGAGATTCGCAAGGGTATTTCCTGTCTTCTTCATCGGAGGAAGAGGAGTAACAAACCCCGACCCATTTCTGAACTTTTCAACTTTCTTCATTTTGCTGCCAACTTTCCTGATTTTTGCTGACTCCAAGGTGTATTTTGCAAGGTTTTGGACCCAAGCCTCTGCTTTTACTCCTTATCTCTGGGTGTTCTTACTTTATGTGCTTTCATGTAGGTGTGTAGGCATTCCTGTGGTGTATGGTATCATCTTCAGCTAAAAGCAAGGCCTGTTGCTCTAAATTAACTCTTAAGGGCCTTGTAAGGGCCTTGTTTTGCTTCAAGATTGTGTCATTGTGTATCTACTATTTGAGTGGGTTCCCCTCAGGCACAGAATTGTTTCTTCTTCCATGTTTTCAGAGCACCAAGCTCTGATGAATCTTTTTGCAGTGCCTTGGAGCAGCACTGTAATGTAAACATTCAATGTTAATATCTGTGATGGCTCTGATAATGACAATGAGAATCTTACCTGTCTGTGAGCGTGATCACATCCAGCCATTCCTCCACTTCTCTACCTCGTTGTGTGATATCCATTTAGAAAGCCTCAACACTAAACATTACCTATCTGTCCTGCTATATATAAAGCAACTGATAGTCTTCTGTCCCAATATAGCTGTTTACTCAAAGAGTGATAGGACTTTATTAGCATTTTGGCAGTAGACATAAGAGTGTTGAGAATCATGCCACTTACAGAGACCCTAATACTAGATGTCTCTCTGGAACAGTATTAGTTTTAAAATCAAGTTCTAGAAGGCAGCTTTTTCTTTCTTCAGTTTGTGTAAAGTTCATTACATGTTCTGCTTTTATGTTTTATGTTGTTATCGTAACAAGATGTTTCTTGGCTGAAAAATCATTTATTCCGGGTAGCAAATGTTTCATTATAGTTAACAATAGTGAGGGTTTTTTCAACATGAGGTATAATGGAGATAACACTGCCAAGACAAGTTAAATTATTACTTCCACATTACAAGCCTGAACCATTGAGGTTTCCTGGGTACTTTTTATTTCATAGCAAGTTTGACTAGTAGCAGAAAAATTAACAATTTCCAGAAAGTGTAAATTTAATAAAAAGCACCTTTATGCCTCATCATTGCTATACATGCATATTTGCTTATTGCAACTGTAACATACATTAGCACACGCTAAGCCTCCAAAAAAAGAAAAAAATTATGTTTGAAGTCAATGAAAATACATTTTAAGTGCCGTTAAAATAATGTGAATATTATGGAGTCTGTTTAAAAACTTCAGTCATGGAGAGATTTCATTCTCTTCAAAAAGACACTCTGGTAATCCGTTTTGTCTGATTAATATCAGATTCAGAGTCTCTTCATGATTTATTTTCATAGAAACAGATGTTAGCATTTGTGGTGGAATGGAGACATATTCTGGGCGCTATGTAACCTCCTTTGGCATTAACTTATGCTACATGTTTTTCCTTCATTTTGCCACAACATTGTAATTGTACACAAATGATTCTCAACATGTTTCCATAGATAGTTGACATGTTAAGACTCCGTGCAGTGTGTGCCTTGGTCTCACAGATAGCTTGTTTTTAAACTCTGAGAACTGCTACATCCGTAGTTTTCAAATCATAATTGGATTCTCTTCAATAATACAGCAGTTTTGTATATTGGTGCTGTCCACCAGCTCTGCTTTTGTAGGCTGTGATGAGTCATGCAGATCTCTGCTTGACACTGAAGTGTTTGTAGAGTGCTATGAGCTCAATTAGTGTGAACCCTCTTCACACCTACAGGAGTGTTGGGACGAGAGGTGGGGAATTGAAGGTGAAGGCTCAAACCCAGGCACGAGAAAGAAGAGACAATTTGGGAAAACCGTATGACCATGAAGTACCTGTTGAGAAACAGCTGGATGCTGGAGCCTCCCTAAAGATAGTTTGGCCTGATGTGACACTTCTGTATTTGTGTTACAGTTTGAGGTTCTCCTTCAGAAATTGCTGTTCTGCTTGGGCCTTGCTAATTAGCTTCAACTGTTTTTTAATTAGCTTGCTCCTAACCAGAAGACTTGTCACGGCACTTGTAGTGAACTAAATTGAACATACTTTAAGCCACTGAGAGCAGACATGTACCTGAAATATTTTTTGTGCTACCCTGGTCTATTTCTACCTTCTGAGATGAAAAGGAAGGACCTGGCTGACATCAAGAATAGTTCCTAAGTATGCTTTGTACATGCACAACAACTCTTTGACCTGTCTTTTGTGGAGGGCTTTTCCTCTTCCACAGACTTAATTTCTTGCTGTGTTTCTTTAAAATCCTACTGGTTCAATGGCCAGCCTCAGCTGGCAGGGAAGGCAAAAGAGTCAGATTTCTTTTGAAGTGAAGACGATTGTTACTTCAAAAGCAGGTCAGCGGATGGGCTTGGACTGGGAAACAACATTTCACTTGGATGTTTTGAGAGGCTTGAAAATCTCTGGGTTGCAGCCACAACATATGTAAGAAGAGTTATGCTGTGTAAGCCAGACAGAACAGGCTGAACACCTCAAAAGGTACAAGAGAACATCTTCTAATCTTCTCATAAATGTATTCTACAAAACCTGCTAAGGTGAATGTAGGAGACTAGTTGGGACTAAGCTAGGGCAGAGCTCCATAGAATTACAGATGCTCCAGTCACTCACTGGATTTGATGGAGAAAATCTGCATCAGCCATTCCCACTCATTAACTGTATTTTTTGTCAGTGGAAAAGTACAGGAAATGAAGAACAAAAAGTGATTACCCAGTAGTCCCAATCCTCTCAATTCAATGTATAAAATTTCTAGTATGCAGGCCTTGCCCAAATGGAACAGATTACAGCTGCATTGCCTTCATATTTCTTTACCAAGTATTACTTATGATAATTTCAAAACTTAAAAAGAAAAAAAAAAGAGGTAAAGAAGAGGCAAGATGTTTAGTTTTATTTAAGTAATTTTTAAGAATTTCTTATTGTGCCAAAACAGGTAAAAGACATTCAAAAGAATTAAACAATTATTTTTGTAATTTTTGAATGGAGACAGTTTGAAAATCTTCAGCCTTCTGTAGATATAAACTGGTATGTACACATCCAGACACCAAAATTACGGGCATGATCTTTATCGGCTCATGTTGCAAAGGAGACCAGAAGAGGGAAAGGTGTAGTTAATAAGAAAAGAAAATGTACTTTATGAGTTCCTGTGTTTCCAAATTATAAACTGACATTTGAAGAAAAAAAAATCACCAGTATTTTTTGATTAGTTCAGTTTTTGCTGAACAAAGTATCAGTTTTGCTGCTAACTAAAGCCAATCTCAAATTTGGCACAAACCTGTAGGTTGTTCTGTTTTAAAACAGAGCATAGGTCAAATATGTGCAGTAGGTAGACTAATACAAATTTTTAAGAGCAATAAAGTATTTTTCCCTGTGTTCATACACTTGAAAAGATCTTTGAGAGTTTCCTTTTAATGTTCAAAAGCAGATTTGTTTCATCATGGCAAAATAACATTAACCTTCAGAGGAGTTTGACTCCTGCCAGGGCCACATTTGTTGTCGGCTAACACGTGTTGATGTCAATGCAGCTGTACCAGCTGACTTTTTAGCTATTTATCTTTACATTTCAGTCAATCTTTATGTGCAACCATATGCTCAGAAAAGTGAAAGCACTGGCAAGTTCTGCTTCTAACTGTGGCAGAGAGAAGCTTGAAGATTTACGTGACCATGGTTTTAAACCACAGCCGACAGATAAATTTTTTGCATGCAAGTGCATTAATACAGATTAGGTTGTGTGCAGGAGGATGCACATTTTTAATATGCGAGCTCAACGCAAAACATTATAGTAGTTGGGCATAGCTGTCTAAAATTAATAGTTCATCATGGTGATTTAACTAGCAAGTAACAACAATATCTATCTATTCCTTTTGCAGAATGTCACTAGTTCATGGCAGCATACTGATTTGGAGGACTTATATCTAACTCTCCAGGTTTGAAAGATTTAGTATCTCTGACTTCTTCCTGTGGTTCATCATGGCTTGCAGCATTTGTTTCTTGTAGCTTCAGCCTTAAGTATATTATAGGTAATAAAATGTATCTTCAGGCTCATGATAAATGAGGGCAGCTAGAACTAGAGTTGTGGGCTGTTAGCTTCTGGGCTAAATATCCATGTCATAGTTTTTATGCAACCACTGAAGGGGACTGGATTCATGGAGATGGTGCCTCCCATTCCTTGATCCTGCCAGAATTCTTTAAGCCTTTCAACAAAATATTCCAGGAGGCTTATGATGTTTACTTAAACTTGCCCAAAGCTTTTGTTAACAAGTCCCTTGCAAACAGTGCATGCAGCTGCCACGGAGTAGTTTAGACCACTTTAATACTCACCATCAAAGGTATTAGCAAAAGCAGGGTTTAATATAAATTTGTGAAAGTGTGACTTAACAGAGTTTGATGGCAAGGTTCCTTCTATTACTATGTTGATGAAGCATACAAGGAAAACAGAATCAATTTTGTGTGATTTGCAAAGGGGTCAGGGATGCAAAAGGGTAAGGTTGCAAGGGGTAATGAGATTTTTTTGTTGAGTCATGAGTTTTGGAGTGGACCCTCTTGCTTTCTAAACTTCTCATGGAACCTAGGTCCAGCTCAATCCAAACTTAGACTTGGTCAATGGGCTATCTAAAGGATTTCATTGGGAACTCCTGCTGTTGGGTCACAAGATTCAGAATAAACCCTCTTGCTTTCTAAAGTCCTGATGGAGCCAAGGTGTGGCTGAGTCCAGTCTTAGCCTCAGACCTGGGCAAGAGTTTATGTCTGGAGGATTTAGCAGCACTCAATAATTGACTAATGTAATATTTACAAAGTGATTAAATAAGATTAACTATAATCACAAGAGTAACTCAGTTTATCTGTAGGGTATTTAATCAATTCACACATGCACACACACAGACACAAAGACATTGCATGTATTTATATGCACAAAGGTACCTGTTAAAAATTCCACTTGAGTGTCACTGAAATACTCACACTGAATGGTATTGCTCAATGGGAGAGGCTTGAACCTCAGGGAGTGGGGGATATCAGCCCAGGACCAGTCATCAGCTTTTGGTGACAGTCCTCTGACTATTGCAGCTTGAGAGCTTGTGAGCTCTGAGAGGCATCCCACTCTGAGGGAGATGCTGGTGCCGTCTGCTGTGATCCAGGAGAGATAAAAGGACCTCACTTAGGACCTCTCTTTATAGGGTCATAAGATGATTGGCTTCAGTTATTAATCAACTTCTATCCTGACCATAACCCAAGTCAATAATTTCTGAAATTATTTAAAAGTCCAGTAACAATGGGGTACCATTCCAGTGGAGTTACAATCCAGGTGAGTAATGTTCTAAGGCTATTAGGGGATGCCTGATTATTTCTCATTCCTCTCCTTGGTCAGGCAGCAGGTGTTCCTGATATAAACAGTGCCACTCTGCCTTAGCCATGCAAGAGTTCCTGATATGGACAAGGGATGGTTCACGTCACTACACTGTTAGGCCAAGGCCTAACAAGAATTACTGAGGTTGTAGAACAGACTTGAGTGGACCCTCCAGATGGGTGGGGGATGCACCACCACAGAAGCCCTGTACTGAGACTGCATAAGACTGTCATCATTTTGGGCTTCTTCTCTTATAGAAAGTCCATCATTCCTAACTCTCTATATCATAAAACTCTACTGGTGCAGTATAACAGCAAGAATAAACATTTAGTAGATGATTTAAAACTTGGACAACGAAGTCCTGTCTCTGTAGAATCAATGGCAAAATTTTAACTTGATCTCTGGGGTCATTTGGCATGTTTACATTTGCACTGGCTAGAGGTATGATGGTTGTCTCGAGGTGAGTAAACCTGCATGTTCAGAAGATTAGGCTGATCATGTTAAAGGAATGCTCTTTAACAACTGATGTATTTGTAGTTCAGCTAGTGTAACCACCCCATCTGAAAACAGTGTTATGCATACTCTGCAGAGAACACTTGCTGTGACTACTCATTGGCTGCAATGAGACAAGTTCAAAGCTGTGCTAGAGGACATAGAGCAACCCTGTTTGAAGAGGATTAGGAAGCAATTTTTCATGAAGGCAGTAATTTTCTATCCACTACCTGACCCTTGTTGGAGCTGAGCGGGTGGAATACTAGCCCAAATTTTTCCTGTGTGTCTGATGAAGGAAGGTGGTTGTGCCCTGGGGCCCTGGTGCATGTGCAGGAGGTCTTGCATTCATGGATTCATTAAATCATAGAATGGTTTGGCTTGGAAAGGACCTTTAAAGATCCTAGTACAATACCCCTGCCAGGGGCAGGCCCACACTTCATTAGTATATCAGGTTGCTCAAAGCTGCATTTTGAACACTTTTAGGGATGGGGCATTGACAGCTACACTGGGCAACCAGTTCTAGGGTCCCACCAGCCTCATCATAAGAAATTTCTCCCTTATGTTTCATCTAAACCTACCCTCTTTCAGGTAATACCATTACCCCTTGTCCTGTGACTACAGACCCTGGTAGAAAGTCTCTGTCTTTCTTACAAGCCCCCTTTGTATATTGAAAGTCCACGATAAGGTCTCCCTGCAGCCTTCTTTTCTCCACGCTGAACAACTTCATTTATTCCAGCAGAGCCATTTGGCCTTGTGTTGCTTGATATCCACCCTTCCTGCCAAAGTGTATATAGTTGTCGCAGTTGCTAAGCATGTAAGGGATGAGGAAATGCTAAAATAGCAATGCTTTTCAAACAATAGAAATTAAATAAAAAATAGTAGTGCTTATAGCATAGTATGGGACTACTTGCTATTTTTAGCCTGATCGTGCTTTTGTACTGCTGCTCATTTGTACATTACCCAGTTAAATTAACAGTTCCACAGTTAAATTAAAAAGAATGAAAAACAACAGAATATATAAAGGGATTCAGAGTTACAGATTGCAGAGCTAACAAACCCTTCAGATCTGCAGTGCGGTAATTTGTACTGTTATGGTGCACTGGGTTTCAAAGCAATTCATACTCACTAGCAGGACAGGTTAAATGTTTGTTTCAGCCTGATTGTGAAGAAAATGGGTAATTTCAGCACTTAGTATGTGTATTACCTACCTTTGTTAGATTATCATGTTTTATATTTGGCTCTTACTAATCCTTTTCAGGCTTTATCAAAATAGAAATCACAGCCATAATTTTCATTTCTCCCCTTATAAACTGGATGTTATGAAAAGAATGAAGAAATTCTAGGAGGTAAAATCTGATCTGATACATCCTTGTTATGCTACCTGCCCCTTTTTTGTTCAGGAGTTTGGCTAAATATGTGAATAAATGCCAATTAAGTTACTAATTCCTGTAACACCAGTGAAGGCATGACTGTCAGTAACTTCAAAGTAACAACATTGTTAGGACTTCTGTATTTCCACTCAGTTTCAAACCTATTCATGTTACTGCTGAAAGTGATGTATTTTAAAATAATATACTTTAAAAAACAAAATAGCTGCCAACACTCCCCAACCTCCATCAGAATCCCATTCTGCCAGTTAAAATCATAGAATCAGAATCAACCGGGTTGGAAAAGATCTCTGAGATCATTAAGTCCAACCTTTGATCCAACACTGCCATAGTTACTAGACCATGGTACTAAGTCCCACGTCCAGTCTCATCTTAAAAACCTCCAGGGATGGTGAATCCACCACCTCCATGGGCAGCCCATTCCAATGCCTGATTACCTTCTCTGTAAAAAATTTCTTCCTAATATCCAACCTAAACCTTCCCTGGCAGAGCTTAAGACCGTGCCCTCTTGTCCTACTGCTGGTTGCCTGGGAGAAGAGATCAACCCCCACCTGGCTACAACCTCCTTTCAAGGAGTTGTAGAAAGTGATGAGGTCTTCCCTAAAAGTGCTATCCCAGGAGACTGTCTGTGGTGACAGTGGCAGTGACAACCATCTTGGTGCTCACAGGGCAAAAGGCCTTCTGACAGCTTAGAAAAGTGTTAGAATAGCAGCTTCCCATTTTCAGGAGGTATTTTGCCAAGTCAATATTGTGGCTGTTTTGAAATTAGTTTCTTTCAAAAGCACAACAGAATAACGCAATTTCCACAAATGTCAAGAAAACAGGTGAGTCTGTGCATGCCATAAAACTAAACCCTGAAATTTTAGCTAAAATTAATTAAGCATTCACCTGTTCCTTTTCCCCCTTGATCTCAAGAAAAAGTTAAAAATTTAAAAAAGTAATAAACTAGCATGACCTTTAAAACTAGAAAGGTTTAGTGGTTGTATTCCAAAACTAAAGGTTCAGGGTAGCTAAGCAGAAATTAGCTATGTAACGAACAGCATTAAGGTTAGAATGGAAATAAAGCAGAAATACTTAAAAGAAATGACAGTGTCCTGTCTCAGTAGAGCAGCTGGGACTACATTTTAGTGGATGACATGTCCTTGTAATTCTAGGTTTAGTAATGAATAGTGGAAATTCCTCTCAGTTAGGTACTTTGTCCAGGTATCATGTGCAGCAATATACAGACGTTGTCCCTGTTGAACAGAGGGAAAAAGTGGAAGCTATCTGAGGGTGCACAAGAGGGTGGCACATGGATACACATGTGACACAGATGGAGGACATTCAGGAGCCATGTCAAGCAGGTGTTCTGCACCCAGACCTGTTCTCATATCCCCCCTTGCCCTAAAAGTGACTCCTCTTCACACAGTATGGACAATGGTTCCCTCCCCTTTATGGAGTCAGATGGGTGACAGAGCATGGAGGGAGGGAAAGAAGAATATGTGAAGCTCCTGTTTATCCTGTTTAGTCAAGTCTAACATCAGCATGTCCTCTGGGTCTTAAAAGAGTGTCTTGGTGATTCAGATCTGGTTCTGAGTCATTGGGAAGTGACCTCTTGGCATTCTGCATTGGCTTTTCCCAGAGTAACTGGAGAGTTCCTGAGGATCTTCCAAAAGCACTGTACTCCTGATACAAATCAAACCAGATCTATCAGAAGCATCCCAGTCTGTGCATTTTTTTGATTCATGTGTCCTATAAATGTCCTCTTTTGTTTTCAGAAATGAGAAGAAATATGTAAGCAGATACTGGAAAGAAGTGAAAGTCGGAGACTTTGTCCAGCTTCGCTGTAATGAAATTATACCTGCTGACATACTGCTGCTCTCCTCGAGTGATCCCGATGGGCTGTGCCATATAGAAACAGCTAACCTGGATGGTGAAACTAACTTAAAACAAAGACAGGTGGTGAGGAGGTTCTTAGAGCTGGTAAGTCACCAGTCCAGACTCTCATTTCTTTCAAGTAAGTAGCTGTTTACCAATACACTCCACACCAGCTAAATCTGATTGTTCTAGTAGTGCTAATGAATAACTGTTATGGTTGTCATTAAAATGCTAGCACTTGCCAACAAGTGACCTCATCATAGTATCAGAATTTCTACCATAATTTTTCCCTGCATCTGATTAGGAATTATTTGGGGAAATTGTGTGTGGTTGGAAAACATTGGGCGTTTTTAATGGCTTCCATTGTGGCTTGATTCTTGAAAACACATTTTAACTGCCCAAGGACAAGATACTTAAATATAAATAAATGCTTTTCCTGCCTGTAAACCAGATCATTTTCAATTAGGAATTTGCCTGAAACTGTGTTGCAGAATATCCCTCCAGTACTTGGAGCATTAAAGCTCGCAAGATTTAAAGGGACACCAGGCATGCATTCTGGAGTTGTCCGTGCTCAAAAACTGTTTTGCTGGTCTCTCACTATGCTTATCTCTGCCCAACAGCACTATTTTGAAACAAAACATGATCCAGGTCAGCTACTGTGAGCAGAATTAGAGGAAATTACCTGAAGTTTTACTTGCTTTAGTGGTCTTACTGAAATACCATTTATTTGTATGCTCTCCTCTCCCATCATTCTTACCAGCTAACTCCAGTTTCCTGTATTTGTCAGGGAAAAAAAAGTATTTTTTAGAACTCCGCTACATCTTTTTTTCCTAGTAGCTCTTCTCATTTGCGAGATTTTGCAAACAATGGGGGCTGCTGTCCTTAATACTGTCATCAAGGGTAACTACAGAAGCCTGGAGTTGTACTGAGGTAGCATTAATTAAGTTAAAATCCAACCAACAGAATAAAAGTCAGTGTGCCTTCCAAATAATTCTTTATGGTAGGTAGATCCTTTCTCTGAAGAGCTTGTAAAAACATGAGATAAAGACTTGTTTAATCTTCAGTGATTTCCACATAGAATTTAGACATGACATGGGAGCTACTGCCATGTCAAGAAGCTTAATCAGCTGCAAGACAAATGTTTCAAAAAGTCTCATTGTTTCAAAGAAGTTAATTGAATTGCTTCTCAAACATCCTATCCTGTTCCCACTGAGAGGAAATTTCTCCCAGTGGATAGAGCTTCAGGAAGGTGCTCAGACAATGTATCACGGTTTTGTGCCAACACAGAGTTTCTTTGTGACTTCAGGTACATTATGTAGGACAAAATCTGTAGCTTTTATTTAGGTTACTGAACACAGACATGTTTTGCATTTGTAGGTACAGTTATAAGGTAAGGGCATGTCCCAGCTCTGTCTCAAAGAATGACCCAAGAAGGCACCAGGTCTTCCACTCATCCACAGCAGATGGTTGGAATTCTGTTATCCAAGACCACTGGACACATAGCAGTGTTGGTGTTGGTAAACATGGTGAAAGGAGTTGATGTGTCCAAGTACAAATCATCAGAAGACTAGCTTTCAAGACTTTTGCTGGCCAGAGGAGTCCCTTATACTGTCTTGGGATCCCCGGCCTCCTGGCAGCAGTGTAGTGACCCCCCTCTGTTCCTGGAAGCTGGCAGGCTGCAAGGGCACCTGCCAACCCTACATACTCCCCTGCTCCTGTGAGCTGTGGTGCCTAGATGTGTGCTTGAGCCATCAGTTGTGGAGGCACTTCTTTGTCTTCAGTCAGTGATTATATGCATTGATACAGTACGAAAAACCAGGAGGGAGTACCCCTGCAATCTCATCTTTGGCATATTTGATGAGGTTTAAATTGCTGATCCAAACCAGGCAGCTAAAGACTTCAGCTCTGGGTTTTGTACAGTTTGAAAAGACCTGTAACCTTTAGACTGTTGTGTGAAGGTGAGTGGCAGTGCCATTTCCTCCTCAAGCAGGTTAAAGGTTATGAAAGACTGAATTGGGCTGTGTTGTCGACGAAGGCTGAGGAGACAGTTCTTGCCTAGGTTAGCATAGCTAGCTTTATATGCCAAGCACATCAGGGTATACATGGCATGGCTTGCTCAGCATACCCTGCTTTACTGAGGAAATCTGTTATCACAGAGATACTTACAGTCAGCTTTGTAGACACCTGGCACACTTTGGATTTCCAGCTCATCCTCCTTCCATATCTTAGTTCTCTCTATTATAAGATGATTATGAAACTTTTCTGTCTCAGAAGTGTGCTCCGAAAAATGGGGATAAATAATTTTTAAGTAAATTTTTAGATCACAAGACGCCATGCTACAATGGCAGTGAGGTCCATAGTAAATTGACAGGTTAAGCTGGGAGCAGTGACAGAAAGCTCATTCATTCCAATGAAAACAGGATTGGTCCTCAAGGAGTCAAGTATTGAAAGAGAGCTTGTAAAAAACCCACATGTGACTACCTCCACTCTCTTAAAATAGCCAGGAAAGCAGGAAATATCCAAGCCTGGGTTCCTGCATCAACTAAGCTGTAGCAAAGTGCACACTTCCAAGTACTAAGGCTTCAGCAGCTGCAGCATCACAGAGCCTCTCTGTAACAGCACCCCATAAGTTATCCAGCAGAATACTTGCCATCCTCATTAAAGTCCTGGCCAAAACCTGCCTAAGCACACTGTTAATTCATGCTGCAACATTAACTTTCACACTCCATACTAGTAGGAATAGGCTCATACTCGTTCTTGAAGATATTGCCCTGCTGAGAGAACAGTGGGATTGAGGGAGCTGCTTGGGAAATGTTGGATGAATAGTAGGACCGTGGCCAAGTAGCATGGAATAACAAGGTGATGCCTATCTGTTGGACTGAAGTGCAGTTTCTGTCTGGATATGTCTTAAGTTGTGACAACTGGAGAGAACTTATTGTTAGATCTCATAAAATACTTTGGATGACCAAAATTTTCTTGCACCTAGTGCTAACCATCCTTTTGCCAAACCTCAGAGAAACTGAGGGTCCTCTTACAGGACCTGCATCTCAACCTGTTCACGTATTGTCCAAGAATGCTTTTATGTTTTTTTATTAATTCTGTGCTCAGCAGAACTATTCTCTGTTATGTTTATAGCTGTTTTGTTCCGTGTCATTCTGCAGCCCTGTTGTTCAAGCAGTAAAACAAACAAATAGATTATGTAGTCCTGACCCTCTCTTTCCCACACTGCTAAACACTTTCCCTACCTCCCTTACAGAATGACGTGCCTTGTCATGTGGCTTATCACAGGACAAGAAATAGATTTTTTTGGAAGCTTCTTCTTAAAACATCAGCTGTCAGTAGTTGTCTTTGAATAATGTCTCTGTAGCAGTATCTCAAGTATTTAAAAGAAACTTTTACAAAGCTTGGCCTGTCTGTGCTTTGTATATGAGCTAACTGATAACTTCTGAACACATGCCAGTGAAGCAGGTCAACAAAGGATAGCTATTTGTATACCAGTAGCTCTGCTGGGCATGGGAATGGAGTAGGGGTGGGAGTAGGAACAGTTGTTTTAAGCTAGTTGTATGCTTTTTCTGATTCTGTTCCTGCCCTGTCTGCACCCATGTAATTTACAGTCCCACAGGTCTGCACTGAGCTCTCATAGCCTAGTAGCCAATTTGGGGTCACTGAAATGGGGTGTGCTCTGCACAGTTTTCTTGAAGCCACAGGATTTTCCCCAAATGCCCTCTCCTAAGGCCAGCAAGCCCAGTGCTGCTATGTTGGGTACAGCTGCTCTCTGGAAGGGCCACTGTTCTGCCAGCATCCTCTGAAGAATCTTCGTGTGTCTCTTTTCAGAATGAACAGCATATAAGGTCCACAGTCTCAGAGAGTAAAAGGTTTTACAGTTTCTCCCTTCCAAATCATTGTTCACAAAAGTACAATTCTGATATCTTTTTAGCCTGACTCTTGAAGAAGCAATAAGCAATTATAGAAGCTTTTCTGTGTCCTTGTCTCCAAAGCTTTGCAGGCATTATTTTACTCTAAACATATGCTCAGAAGGTCCAAGATCAGCATTTGTGGGCTTGTGAATTCCAAGAAACTGTTTTCCTTTATAGTGCAAGTGGCCAGAAATATTGCTTATTTTAGTACTGCTTTGAATTGTCTGAGTAATTTATAGACTGGGAACACACTGCTTGTTAGCTTTGCATGTTTGTTAATAAATGGAATATGTCTGACATAAATCTGTATTTTCTGTACATGGTCCTACACTGTATCAATACACACTGTATCAGTGAGAAGAGTCACTGATATATTCCTCTGTGGCTTCTATGCCTGAAGACACCAGTTTGAACCTATACCTTGTTGTTGTACACTCAAAATAGCCAGTCAAGAAAAAAGAAAATCACTCAGTGAGTAGTTTAAAAAAGCAAAAAGTAAACAGGAGAGTTTTCAAAGGCCTTGACATTTTTTTCCTCCAAGGCTTTAAATACTGTGTTCTTGTTATCCTGCTACTACAGCAACAGGATGTGTTAGAAATGTTTAAAATAGTCAGAAACATATTTCTGGGTGCTATGTCTTTAAAACCAAAAGGATAGTGCACTGTCTTCACCCTGAAATACAAATCAGGTCCATGTGTGCAGCATGATACATTGGCAAGTGCAGCTAAGAGAAAGCACTGTGCTAAATCTCACCGTGAGTGATCTAAAAGTGCTAACAGTGACCAGTAAACATCTCTTGGAAAAAGAAAAACAAAACAACTGTTCCTTGGTATCCTACCAGGTTCCTTCTAATTTCAAACCCACCCTCACTGCTGCCGAGTCACAGCAGCCATTTCTGGTGTGCTGGGTCTAATAGGAGACGCAGTAGGCAGGAGGAATCAATGTGTTTTCTGTGCTACTTGGCAAGCTGCTGTGCCACCACACCCTCCTCATTGCTTATGGAATGTTTTCCAGCCATCTGAGACGTCATGTCAGCCGCTCTTCAGAGAGGGATAAGCAGATACTTTGGGCTGCAAGAGCTCAAAACTCCCTTTCAGATTTCATAAACTTGATTTAGGATATTTTGATAGTACGAATCTAGACTCATGAAAAACATTTACATTTCCTTGCTCCACTGTTTCTACTCACTATGCATTTTAACAAAATCCACAAAAACTCACTGTGGATTCTGGAGCAGCTTATGGTTTATTCACCAGTGCCCCTGTCCTGGATGTTTATGTGAAAAGCTTCAGTTCAGCTGAAAGCTGAACTAAATGTAGCAGCTACCATCCCCTGTAAGAAGGTGTATGTATCTCTATCCGAGCTGGTGGAGGTAGGGGGTCCATTTTTTTTTCCTCTCATTTTTTCATAAGAGTAGAACTTAGCTCGAAACAAGCCTATAGTAGCATGATTAAGCAGGTTTAGATAACCGTTGCAAACGAGTTCGTGACTGCTTATTTACTTTGTCTGAAAAGCACATCTGAATTTGTTGTCTGCCTGTTCATTTGCATGCAGACTAGCATGAAAATAACTCACGAGTCTCATTTCCTCTCAAGTCAGTTTGTGAACCCTTCTGGAATATGTATAAATGCAGAGCCTATGCTTACTGCAGGCGCATTTGCTCATCTGTCCCAGCCTGGAAGTTGGGCTAAATTGACAGATCCAGCTTTTATTCCAGCCCTACCTGTTCCTGTGCTGTGCTGGAAATACACTGGATACAGGTGAACTTAGAGAAAAAAGTCCCTTAGATCCCTGCTCTAAGCATTAAGCCATTTATGCCATTTCTTTCTTTCCCTGTGAGTCCTAGGCAGAAGCTGGCCCAGAAGAGAAGCAAAGATTGCTTTCTAGAACGGCTGCCTTGTAAGCCTGACTGTTGGTGGCTCCAGGCTGCTCTGTGTCTGAGGTACTTTGGCAAGGGCAACTCATGCTAATTGCATGTAAACAGCTCACAAGGCAGCCTTGGTATCTCAGTGTAGATGTTGCTTTTGAGTTCAGTTTTCAGTCACTCAAAGAAAAATTTTAAAAAAGAAAGGAGAAAATAAAGTGATTTTCAAATTTTGGGTTAGTCTAAATTGATCTAAGATTTCTTGTGCATCAGTCTACATTGACTAAACTAGCCTAGTCTGAGAGAACAGCTAAAGTTAAACTAGCTCAACTTCCAGGCAGACTAGTTTTTGACTTACCTGTTGATATGAGCTTGTTATCTCAAAGAGTCTGATTGGATCTTTTAAAGCAACACAAGAGCAGGTATAGCCATACTCTCCCTGTTGCTTCTTGTCCTATGAGTACCCTCAGGCTATCATCTACCTGCAATTTTCTGGGAATAGTACACTATTATAATCAAGTAGGTGTGAACTAATCAGTGTTTTTTGACTCAGTGCTGTTTTGACTGCAATACTTTAACAGGGTAGAATCAGGCCACAAGAACAGCCACTGTCTCTCTTTTTGGAGCTATTCCTTGTGCCTTTCTTTCTTGCAGTGTTTTGAGAAGGTTCATAAGGTGATGAAAAGTGGCTTGAAAATTCCAGATATGCACATGTTAAAATAGCAGATTAGTGCTCCATCCCACACATGTTGCCAAAAATAGATTTCCCTAAGGGAAAGTTTAAAAAAACCCAACCCAACGAGCAAAAATAAACAATGGTTTTCCCTATGCACTGCCAGGATATAAAATTAAAACTTTTTTTTTTTTTAGTTTTACACTTTAGCTGAAAATAAGTCCTGTAAAAAGATGTTGTCAGTGCAAAATGCAAGCATATCACACCCTGTGAAGAACTTTTGTTTGAGGTCATGCCTTGACTGTTTTTTTCTTTGGTGAGGGCTGAATTGCTACATCTATATTGTTGTATCTTTTATTGGACGGTATTGTGTTCAGAGATGACTTGTGTGGAAACCATGGGCATGTCTAGTTAAAGAGGAAGCAATACAGCCTCTTCAACAGGGAAACAAACGTATAACAGATGCATGCAGAACAACCTGATGCAGAGTAGGACCCAAGTCAGTGCTGTGGCAAACTTTTTGTGAACTTAAAGTCCTAAAGGCAGGCTGACAACAGTTTTTCACTCCACAGTTTACCATGTCATTTAGTCAGCAGTCTCACACTGTAAGGGATGGGGAAATAAAAACTCAAGAATTATGGTTCACTTCCTCTTTGGTCAGCCTTGAGCGAGGTTAGCATCTCTTTCTAGTTTCCATTGTGCAGGTGTCCAGGCCACAAGTTTGAGTTTCGAGACAGCATCATTAGAGGGACAGAGAATTTGAATAACTGTAAGCGAGAATTTTGGATAGAATAATCTAAGCACAGGGGAAGAGGGGGAGGGCAGAGAGAGAGTCCAGTTCTGAAGAGTGCTGAGTACTTGACTTTTATCATTGCCACTGGTTGTTTGGTTCTGTGTTTAAATATAGGTTAAAGGGGTGAAATTGATGAATCTAAGTTTGAGTGTCATGGTTGTGAAGGACCTCTCATCCCTAGAGTAATCCTTCTAGCAATGGTGGAACAGTGGTAAATCCATGTAAGGAAATGTGTTATCCAGTGCTTCTGTTGCATCTGACTGCTAGAGAGGCAGGACATTTCATTCTCTGTATCAATAGCTCAGGATTTCCCCATTCTGGTGTTTCTCTGAAAAAGCATTAGAAAATAAGAGAGTGTTTCAGATCCATAGAGAATATAAAATGCTATATGACTTTCCTGTTATAGAAAAGTAAACATTTATATTTAAATCAAGTTAAGAAGAGATTTTCCAGTTTTCTTTTTTGTCTTGACTTTTCTGATCTAGCCTAATTTAGTTTTACTGAACAAAACCTTATTTCTAGAATTGTTTATTCCTTAGCCATACATTGGCCTGAGAACAGGAAATACTTGGAATATGTTCTTGGAAATGGGATTTTCCAATATAACACTGAGAATTCCTGATTTTAGTTCTGGGATTTTGAGCTGGAAATACAAAATATTACACTTCCCTCTGATACCACAATTCCAGGTGGCAGTATCAGTGGTTAGAAAAGGATGGAAAGACCTTATTTTCCAGAGCAGAAGGGTTCACAGTATTAAGCCACATGTAACCTCAGCTATGGTCTCACTTTCCTTTGAAAGTACTGAGGTAGAAAAAGGAGTCTACTTTTCTGCCAGAAAAGGCAAAGCAACAACATGAGGAACTCCTGTATTTATTTCAGCATCAACGATATGAACCCTCATCCCACTTCTCTTTTCTCCACCTGCTGCTACCCTCCAAGTCTTTTACACAGTTTAGTACTGATAAGGCCATAGAGGTCAGTACAAATTTGCATTAAAATGTTACTTACATGGGAAGTGACTGGCCGCACGTCTCAAAAGTGTTATTTCCATAAAACATGAGAATTTCCATTCATTGGTTATACTTGGGTTCATATTTTCAAGCTCTGCTACAACTCTGTGATAGTCAGATACTTTACATGTATGGGCTCCTGAAAGAGCAAACTGTGGTTGTCTTATAGGTGCGTGACTGGACACTGGGCTGTTCTCCATAGAGAACTGTAGTGGTTATACGTCTTTTTCATAGGAGAAGTGTTCCAGCCCTCATATCATTTTTGTGGCCCTCCTCTGAATCCACTCTTACCAGTTACATGTCTTACTTATACCAGAGTTGGATGCAATACTCCAGGTGGGGTCTCACAGGAGTGGAGCAGAGAGGCAGAATCACCTCCCTCAACCTGCTGGCCACGCTTTTTTTGATGCAACCCAGGATACAGCTGGTTTTCTGGGTTGCCAGCACACATTGCCAGCTCATGGTAAGTTTTTCATCCGTTGATATCCCCAGTCCTAATCCCCAGGGCTGTATTGATACTGGAAGTTGCCTTGACCCACATGCAGGACCTTGCACATAGCCTTTTCGAACTTTATGAAGTTTTCATAGGTTCACCTTCTAGGACTGTCAAGGTCCCTCTGGGTGGCATCTCTTCCCTCCAGTGTACCAAACACACCACACAGCTTGGTGTCATCTGCAAGCTTGCTGGGAATGCATTCATTCCCACTGTCTATGTCACTGATGAATAATACTGGTCCCCAGTACAAACCCTTGATGGACGCCACTCACTGGTTTCCACTTGGGCATCAAAACATACCTCTTTGGACAGGGCCATCCAGCGAATTCCTTATCCATCTATCAGACCATCCATTAAACTTGTGTCTCTTGGATATAGTGGCAATAATAATATTATAATAATAATATAATAATAATATTGCCACTATATTGAGGAACATATCAAAGTCCTTGCAGAAGTCCAAGTAGATGACATATACCCAGAGGATAACTTGTGAGGAAAGCCTGCACAAGAATAATAGATGCTGCTGTTCTGCTGTGGTCTGATTCAACAGGTCCTATTCATGTATGTCTTATTTTCACACTTACCTGAACAAAGCATACAGACCAGTGAAGATGACTATGCAGGAACTTTGTAACCATTGTGCATGCCTGAAGTACGAGGCTGACTAGAGTGCTGAACAGGGAAGTGAACCTCGTCTCTACCACAGTGATACGTTTTCGTTCCCCGCAGCTCATTTCCCAGTTTTGGAACTGGCAAAGCCATTGTGAATTTCTCTTCATAAAATTCATGCAATCAGCTGGTATCTGAAAAAAGTCATTCTTGAATTCCTTGAAAAGTGTCCTCCACTTTGCTACCAGTGACTTTAGCATGTTGATTGAAAAGGAGCTTGTTCAGTAGAATAGATAGAAGATGAAAATAGGTCAGAGGGGAAGCTCTTAGCCAAGGTGTTCTGCAGCCATCCCAACTTCCCCCATGTACTTACTGTAAATGCCAGCCACAGCCCTGTTGCCTTCAGACTGACTTAATCTTCACACTGCACTTAATCTTTCCTCCACCCTCTCCACAGGGCTAAGAGGGAAGAACAGAAACAGCTGGGATTAGACAGAGAAGGTGCACTCTTCTTGCCATGTTTGCAGTAGGGCAGGCATGTGATGGTGACTGTTGAAACAAAACGCAAATCCAAGTGAAGACAGCGTGCCAGTGTCCAGCTTGAGGAGTTTTGACTTGGTTATAACGCCTTCTCACACTGGAAATGCCTGTGGAAAGGCTGAAAAAACTGTGATAGTGCCGATATAAATGCTGCCTTGTAGTATGTGGAATTAAAGGTGTCTTTTCATTAGGACTGCTTCTTTCCCTCTGTGCTTCCCTGCCATTGCCAGGGCCTGGAGTCTCTCAGTTCCTTAGGCAATTGCTGTATGTTACAGGTTTCCCTCACATCCTAGAGACGTTTCTTAAACCTAACTTGCAAGGTAAAGGTGCTTTTGTCTAGATTCCCTGTCTTCAGGTTGAGGTGGGCTCATCAAGGTTTGGTCTGTTTAACTCCATCCTGACACTACAGCTGCTAGTGTTAGGTTTTACCATTCATAAGGAAACCCCTGCATTACCAAACACTCCCTCTCCTTTCAGGACTCTGATGTTTTGGGTTTGATTTGTAGAATGATGTAAGAGCAATGATTAACATTTCCTCTTCTAGTTGAAGAGTCTTAGTCCTTCCCACCACCACTTCTTCTGGCAGAACTTCATCCCACAAGAAGTCAGACTGGTCAGCAGCCTGGACCAGAGCAGGAGTAGGGCAAGGTATATTCAGAAGCCGACCTGAGCTGTTGTGCTTCTCCTTTAAAATGAGTGTGCAATGCTCCTGCCACTAATCAAGTGAAGTTTTCATCCATCAGTTACAAAATGCAGCAGAAAGACTGCTGGAAATCTCACCAGAAAGGGGGAAGCCCTGGAGAGTGGGAACAGTTACATCTGTCTGTAAGCGTGAAGCGAAAAGCCTCTGCAGGAGCAGTGTGGGTTGTACACAGAGTTTTGTGAGCCCATGAGAGGCTTCATTTGTGGTTTAGTTGAAGCACTGAGCTAATGCTGAGGTTGGCTCTTACAAGGTGTGAGCCCATTCATGTATTTCAATGACTGGCTTTTGGAACAGGCAGATACCACTTTCTTAATTGTCCAGATCTGGGTCTGTATTTCAGCCTTGACATATACTGTTCCCTTACCATTCTGCATCACTATTATGGTCCATGAATGAATTCATTCACAGCCTTGTAATTTTTGGTGTGTTGCTAAGGGTGGCTGTCATCCCAAGAGACATTAGAACTTGCACGTGTATACTTTCAGCATTGTTGACATTTTTTTTTTGGTACTTTTGTCCCATGATTGAGTAACAGCAGTTTCTTCAGCTGGCTGTCATAGAATTATTGAGGTCTTTCTAGGCCTTGCATGCAACACTTGCAACATTTTCTCTCCTGCAGGCTGGATATTGCATTATTCCCTCATATTATTTTCTACAAAGGGGAAAACTTAGGTTAGCCAAAGGAAGATCAGCCCCCTAATATGTATTTGACTTGCTCAGGTGTTCCAATGCTTACTGAACATGAGTTCCAATATTCCAATGAATACTGAACATGAGTTACTTTTAAAAATACAATACTAAAAAAAAATTTAAAAATCCAATTATAGTAGTAGCTATCAGTGTGGAAAACAAAACTATTAAATTCAGTTGTATACCTGGATCTTCTTAGTTCCTAAACAGCATAGATCAAACTGTTTCTTCCTTATCTTGTGAATTAGTGGCACAGATAAATTGTACCAGAGAAACTAATGCAGTTTAGACATTTAAAATATTTCACTCTTTTAGTATATAAACAGTCTGTATGCTTTGGATACATAACATCAGTATGTAATCCCAGTTGCACATTAATAAAAGGTCAGATTAATTTTATATCGTAAGTGCAGGGTACTGCTATATAAAGCAGTAATAGGATGGACCAATGCATTAGGAGGATGAGTTCTTAGTGCACTTAAAAGCTTTTAAGCTGGAAAAGCTATTTTTCTAGCTGAGGCAGATTTCTGTCTATTAAATATTTTCATTGAGCTGTACCCGTGACTCCATTTCTCCCTTTTTGTTTCCTCCAGACATACATGCCAAAACAAATCCCAGAGCCCTCATCAGCCACTGTACTGCAGGGAGAAGTCTGGGTAAGATACCCAGCCTAGCCAGTAAACACAACGTGATAAGCGGGTAACTGTCACTGTCACCCAAGGGTGTCCTGGGTACTTACTCGCTGCTGTCCTGTTGGAAGGAAGGACTGAACATGAAAGTCAGGTTTCTGCAGTAGGGCAGATGCATAAAGGAAAACATTTTAATAACTATGCATTACTAAGATCACTAGCAGGCTATTAATTACCCGTACAACAGGCATTTAATGAAGGGAAATCTGTTGTTTGAACATTGTGTAATTGTCAAACTGACTCATCTGGCAGAGCAGCATGCTTTGCTCCTTGAGCTCTGACAGTTTCGTGAGGTTGCCTGCAGAATTGAAAAGGTTGGCATTTCACTGTAGAGATTCAGAATGATTTTACAGCTGAAAGCTACAAAGTCATGCTGGAGAGAGCTAAATTCAGTCTCCTTGTGACAAATTTCTATAGTCTCTTCATGTGTCTACCTGTTGATTACCCACTCTGTAGAATCATAGAATCATAAAATCGATTGGGTTGGAAAAGACCTCAGAGATCATCGAGTCCAACCCTTGGTCCAACTCCAGTCCGGTTAGTAGATCATGGCACTAAGTGCCATGTCCAATCTCAGTTTAAAAACCTCCAGGGATGGTGAATCCACCACCTCCCTGGGCAGGCCATTCCAATGCCTGACCACTCTCTCTGTAAAGAATTTCTTTCTAATATCCAGCTTAAATTTCCCCTGTCAGAGCTTAAGCCGATACCCCCTTGTCCTACTGCTGACTGCCTGGGAGAAGAGACCAATCCCCACCTGACCATAACTTCCCTTCAGGTAGTAAGCCTCCTCTTCTCCAGACTAAACAACCCCAGCTCTCTCAGCCTCTCCCCATAGGTCTTGTGTTCCAGTCCCTTCACCAGTCTTGTTGTTCTTCTCTGGACTTGCTCCAGCACTTCAATATCTTTCCTGAACTGAGGGGCCCAGAACTGAACACAGTACTCCAGGTGTGGCCTCACCAATGCAGAGTACAGGGAAAGGATCACTTCCGTTGTCCTGCTGACCACGCTACTTTTGATACAGGACAGAAGCATTGTAGTATTTTCTTCTCCTCAACACTTTGCCTTTTTAGGATATATGACACAGCCCAATTATTGCAGACCCAAGATACTGTTTTAAATGGAACTCTTTATCAAATTTATTAGCTGGAGCATTCTTAAAAGCCTAGCCACAAAACCCTTTGCATCTGCAATTTGACTTTAATTTGAAATTCAGTTTTGAAGGAATCGATATTCAGCAGGTTTTTGCTTTTGACTAAGCCTGCTTATGTAAGGAAAATAAGCTTTTCCATTGTTCCATTTAGAATAAAAATGAATTTCCATAAGTTTCAAGAAAGTGGAATAAGCAGGATTTATGGATAGGATGTAAACATTTTCCTTTCAGGAGGCATCCTGAAGAAATGAAATACATTCTGCAGAATTCCTGAGTACGTAAAATACCTAATGTTTGAATCTCTCCCAGGTTTGTAGCAATCAGAAAGTAAGTTGTTCAGATCAGTGGTGTACAAGGCACAAGTTTGGGATACCTGCTGAGGTACCATATAATAAATGTGACACATACTTTCAGAAAATATAAAAAATGCCTTCAGCTGCTTTTTGTGAATGACCTGGCCTTGTTGGTGTGCACAGGGAGACAATGAGAACGCCACATAAGTCAAGATTTCAGGGAAATTAGGGACTGGAAAGCCTCATTTCAGATTGCAGTCTGTGTAGGCATGGAGCTTTTCATCCCTCTTGAGACTGAGGTTCTTTCTTGAGACAGCAGTTCTCTAAGTGGGAAGTAAGATAGGGAAAATCAGGCACACCAGATAAGTACTGCACAAAGGACTGGGGAAGTTCAATGTTTGACCATATTTTGATCTTGATTTTTGTGTCTTAACAGTGATGCAGAAATTCAGTGTAAGAGAAAAATTAAAAGTAGTGGGGGGTGATTTTTTTTCATGGACTTTTGTGAAGAAAACAGCACAAATAGTGACTTGTGCACTGTAAAAGAAACACTTGGCTTTAACTTCTATGTTATGAGAGAGAACATCATCACGGTTTTTGTTTCAATTGCTGCTGAAGTGTAGGTATCAGCATAAAAAGGAACATAACCTTGATCATTGTGAAATCTTGCATTAACTTTGGCCTTCTTTCTAACTACTAAAAGCAGTCACATAGAGGCTGTATTTAAAGTATTTGTTCTTTCATATACCAAAAAGCATTTCCACATCAAAACAGTGTCATCAGCTGTAATATACAGTGTAAATCTACCCCCTCTTTTCACAGGGAAGAGATAGAGTGATTTGATTTATTAATAAACCGAAGAGTTTTTGTCATAAATCAAAATTCATCAGCTTTGTTTCCTTTTTAAAGTACTATTCTAATTGGATTTTCTTTCCTCCTAGATACTGTCTGGTTAAAGACAATAATCACATATTTCAAGTTAATTGTAACAGAACACAAATATACAGACAGTTAGATTTAATGATAAAGTGCTTTTAGTTCCAAAACTGAGTAATAAATTAAAAGAATTCAACAAAGGAGGGGTAAGTTGGGTAGGTTTAGTCCTCTGTGATCTTTACAAGATCTTTCTTTTTTTCTGAAGACTTTAGAAGCCTCTAGATTTTAAGTACCTGTTTCTTTTTTCTTTGTTTTTGTTTGGTTTGGGTTTGGGTTTTTTTGTTAAATAGCTGGCCTTGCTGGCAGGTTGTCTTAGCAAAAAGGGAATCCAGTCTGCAAGCTGCCAGTTTTTCTAGAAGTTAATGTGTCTGTACTCTCTCTGCTGAGTTCAGGAGCCATACAAAGCCCGCATTTGATTACGTTAGATTTTATTATTACGTGTCTCTAGGATTCCCTCAGGCCATTCATCAAAGATGTTAAAATTTCTTTCTTCTCTTTTTTTAAGACCACTGAATGAAATTTTGTGCTAAATTAAATGTAATATATATATATAGTATGTTATAATAAAAAGAACAGAAATTAATCCCATTCCAGTCTTTTCCCTCCAATTTACAAATGCAGTTTAAGCTACAGTGGTGAATGTTTGTAGGGTATTTTTTGCTGTACCTTTTTTTTTTTTTTTCTGCCAAGGAATGTTGTCGTGGTTTTACCAGCCCCCCCGGGCTAAAATGGTCAGACCCAGGTAGATTTCCGGAGAAAAAGCCAATCAAAAGTTTTAGTAATGCTTCTGCTAATGACATATTTAAGAAAACGGAAGAGAAGGTTTGTTGCGCAGAAAAAATTAAGAAGCCATGGGGTAAGAGGGAGACAGCTGGCCCCTGAGTGGGGGGGGCAAGCCTTATCCCCCTGGCTTTGGGCTCCAGACAGAAACTGCCCACCTTCAACTTGGCTGCAGAAGGATTCCAGCCCCGGCAGAGAGCAGAGGAAGATTTGAGATAACAAGTACTCCAAAGTCAGTTCTAGCAGGAGAAGAGCTGAGGCGAGGCAGGAGTTTTTCCCCCCCTGCCTCTTTCTCCAGCAGGGGAAAGACTGAAAGTTGCAAACTCCTGCCACCTTTAGAAGATAACTGGAGTGCAGAGAGACCCCCCAGCAGTTAATGAGGCAATTTGTCCCAAAACAGACGAGTGCCTGAAGAGGTTGACCTTGTGAGAGGTCTGAGTTAAAGCAGAGACCTGTGCTTTAGCAGAGACCTTGGAGAGAGAGATTTATGCTGGATCAAGTTGTCTCAAGTAGAACCTATAGTCCCAGTGAGGGATCCATGCTGGTGCAGCTCACTTGTGACCGTAAAGGACAGCAGACAACGGAAGAGCTGTTGTCCTGGGTGGACCCATAAGGAGAGGTCNTCCAGCTACGACACACTGAACCTGTCGTCCTCAAGGTAACAGAAAAGAAACTTTACAAGTGCTACAGTAATGGTTTCAAAAGGAAGAACCTTTTTTCCCCCTGGACTGATAGAAAGCAGGGAGAAATGCTTTTGTAAATACTTACAATGATTTTACAAAAAAGAAGAAACCTTTCTCCTGGACTGTTAAAGCAAGGAGGAATGCTTTTGTTAGAACTGGCACCTGACCAAATGTCCAAACTCACAGAAAAAGGACCTTCCCCCCTCACTTGCCTTCCCAAGGTGGGGGAAATAAAGACTGAAAACCCGAGAAGAGCTGAACTTGTAAATAACAACCTAACATTCTTTTCATAAGATAAGCTAGTTTAATTAGAACTGTCGTAGTATATGTTATTCCTTAGTTTTTATCTTGCTAGTAATAAATCTTAGTATTATACCCCTTACGTCAAGCCTCTGTTTTGTCTGTATAAAATCTCTATCGACTTATAGTAATTGTGTGGAGGGGGGAGTTTGAGAAAAAATTGATCCCTGGAAAAACCCATGACAAACATATTGGAGCAAGGAAGGAAAAGATCATCTTCTGGAAGAGCAGAGCAGGCATTATGTAGAGAAAATAGGCTTTCCCAGCACAGCAAGCTTTGGTGTGACTTGGGAGAACTTCACCTTCTCCAACAAGCTCAAGCAAAGCCAGCTGCCAGATAACCCTGGCTGCTAGTATAGTGTCTCTGTAACATGAACCTGTGACTGCTGGAGTGTGTACAGTTAGGAGCTGTAGTAGCAGATTACAGATGTCAAAGCCTGAAAGTTTCCTGATGTCTTTCTAGTCAGTGGTTCCTTCCTTGTGACTGCTGGTGTCTGTGCCTGTCTGAAGTGTGCAGCTAAGGAGCAAGGGTCAAAAGGGGTGTGAATGTGTGGCTTTAAAATACGTGCCCCATTCTACAGCCTAATTATGCCGTAGGTATCTCTACAGAACTAGGTGCTTCCAAGCATTCTCATCATAAAACTTCAGTCACCTAGAGAAGTTTAAGGCTGACCAGGAGATACATCTAATGAGCTGAAATACCAATAGCATTTAGTTCTGAGAAGATCATCTGGATTTCTTGCAATGGCTCAGGTACTTGACTGTCAACCTTGACATAATTTGGGGAGTCTGATTCTCAGCATAGCAATCTTTGCTCAGAGCTGTCTTTTGGTTTTACTCCTTTTTTTTCCCCCTTCCTTGTTTACAAGCTGATTTCTGCATGTAAAAGTTTTTCTTTCCTCCAGTGGGCTGTAGCTGTCTCTAAGTGACAGCCCATCTTCACAGGTCTCTTTATCATATCTTGTTTCTTGAAAATACAGAAAAGTTTTTCAAAAGTGTCAGGCGTGGGTGGTTTGAATTGTCTCCTGTATACTCTAAGTCTGTCGTTCTTCCAGGTGTAACTGGTACAAAAATGAAGGAGGGTGCCAGTGGTTATTCTGACATATCCCCTAGTTTCTTTTATCTCTAATTTAAAATCTGGTTTCTTTCACCTCTTCTGAGTAGAGCCAATATCCAAAAAAACAGAGACACCTGTGTGTTTCAGAGAAGCTGGCAATAAGATTGTGTCTGTCCTTTGGTTAGTGATTCTCAGTCAGGTATTCTCACAAGTGTGCTCTAAAAAGTAGTGATTGGGTCTACAGCTGCTCAGAAAAAACATTATAAAATGTAAGATATGAACTGGCACTGTTGAGAGCTTAGTAATATGATAATACATAACCAGTTCTTTTATTTAAGTGACACGCAAAGCAGCTTTGTAAAGGTAGTCCTCATTGATGGAGACAAACAGCCTTCTTCACAGCGCCAGGGTCAGATATTTCTGCTTCCACTGCATAGTTTGTTTGATCTGGCAAAGAAAGGAGAACCTTGATTTTTTTTAACAAAATTAAGTAATTATGCTGTGATATGATGTTTTTCCTCAAACACAACAAAGTACTAACTACAGGTAAACTTATATAGTCAGCAAAAATACCAGCTTCAGAATAATGAGTTAGACAATCAAGAATGTTTTTAAGTGATAATTAAGAAAGAGGTATTCTGCTATATGTGTGTAATTTACTGTAGTAGATTAATTTATCTCTGTTGGCATAAAGCAATTAGGAAGTCTTGGTAATATTTCAAAAGCTCATATTAGTGTTGCCATAATTGGCAGTAGATTGACTTATATCGTCCTAGATTTTCAGTAGCTTACTGGACATGAAGTATAACAATACTATTAAATATTTTGAGCTTTTCCAGGTAAATTTCATTTTTCTACTCCAGACCAAATTCGTTTGATTGCTGGGCTCGGCATCTTTTATCCAATGCTTATAGAAACTCACATCTTCCAGTTGCAGAACAAAACAGTCATCCTTGTAAGGGATAATTTGGAAGACATCTAAGGAATTTTGTTTCTCAGGTCCCTCTGGTTTTCAGTGCCAGTCATCAGTGTCTTTGCTTTGATTGTCCTAGGTAAAAAAAAGGGCTTTAATATATTACAAAACTAGGATATATTACAAAATATATTACAAAAAGAAGGAGATTTTGGATGTAATTTTCAAGTCTTTGCTCTAAGTAATTAACACTTTTATTATTCCAGGACTCAGAGTTTGACCCCTTGAAGTTCACCAGTGTCATTGAATGTGAGAAGCCAAACAATGACTTAAGTAGGTTTCGAGGTTACATGTGAGTATTTCATATAATATCCTTCAGCATATACTTTTTTTCTCTAATATGGAATCAAATAGATGCTTGTTTGTTTTGCGCGGACTTCTGTAAATTGATCATCATCACATCTAAATAGAGCTGCATATTTAAAGCCCTTTTAGAAGATGCCCACTCTGAAGGCGAGATGGGAGCCTCACGTTTCCATTCCTTAGGATGGATTTAGTTATCTTCAATCAGATTACACTCTAGAAATGAAGGCGTAAACCATGCAGTTGCTGACACTCTTCTCCCTTCCCTCCATGCATCAAAAAAAGCCCATCTAGAAATGGGAGAAAATAGAAAACCAGTCCAAGAGAGGCAACGAACAAACAAACACAATCTGTTGGACACTGCTTTTATGAAGATGGATCTGTTGCACGTTTCTTTTAATAAATGTGTCATTGAGGAAAATCAGAAGGCGAAACTGATATTTCTTCAGCTATGGTATTATTCTTTTCTTCTCATTCAGACAAAAAAAACCCAAAAACTATTGTCTTACATCATGGGTGTGCTTGTACATTACCACATCACCTATGCCCACTTGACTTAGTTCTAAACAAACAGAATTGCATTAACAGGGTGTTCAAATCAGGCCAATCATTTCTTCTCCAAAAAGAATGTTTTAGGATGTGCAGAGCACTTTGCTTCTAACAAAGCCAGACCGTAGTGTACAGGCATGCTGATTGTGGTGACTTAGGAGATGCATTCTTGCAAACTTATTTTTCTACAATGTTACCACGTGGTGAGGGCCCAGGTTTGCCTAAATTTTAATGATGAGAGTTCAGCAGACAATAATTGTGTTTCAAATACAATGGTTTACTACCCATATTCATAAGGAGTGATAAACAGTATGAAATTCTGTAAATGTCAGAAGGTAAATTGCTGGAGCTTAGGGAGTTTTTTCATAGTGATGCTATTTACCACCTCAGTTACTACTCTCAGATGTCACAGATTGTGTAGGATGTACTGTCAACTGGTGTAAATCAGGACAGTTTCTTTGAAACTATATCAAGTTGTAGTGTGGGAAAATGTGTTCCTTTATTTAGCAGCACAAAGCCCTACAGTTCATGTAAAGCTAAAAGTTTAGTATTAGACATTACTGCATGAGGGTGTGTAACTGTCTCCATTAATAGAGAGCTTGCTGTACTGCATAAATGCCATTTCCAGATATGGAAATGGAAAGTTTGGCAACTTTTCTAGCACAGTTTATATGTGAATCTTAGTCCCAAAAATATTGAGCAGAGGTTAAAAACCATAGAAAATGTGAGTAAATTTGGTTTTCGTTGTATTTTTACTTGTTTACTCCATATGGAAAAGGCCTATGTCATGTAAGTTACAGAACCATTTGAATTATGTATCAAAAAATATGGTAGTATCTTTTGGATGACTAGTATTCAATATTGGTTACTTGTAATCTTCTTTATATTTTAATGTTTCACAAATGATGTGTATATATTTTGACACAGCAAAAAAACAAGACACAAATTTTGATTATGGCAGAAAGCATCATGTGATTTCCAGCTCTCATCAGCTATGCTCCAAGAGATTTACAACTAAAGGATCATGGGCCATTTGAAGTAAAGAATGGGGACCAACCCCTCAACAAATAAATTCTGTCTCCTAATTTTTACAGATGGCTTCCCCCCTCCCCTTTTTTAGATTTCCTTCATTAATATAATGAAATCATGTGTCTATTTCAAAACATATGGTACCAACATATAGCATTGAAACTATCATTTCCATGTTAAACTCAGATGTTAATTCTTGTTCAAAGTCTTACCAATGGTTGCAGCTTGAAAGAATGGTTCGGATAGCTTTCAGACAATAATAGCTCAACTGAAAAGAAATTATACTGAGATATTTAAATAGGAGTGCCATGAAATAACAGACTTTCAAGAAATCCATATATAAAAGCTGTGCTGAGATATTATTGCCAAAGTTTGCTTCAAGTTTTGACCACTTAGTAAGTTTCCAGTTTTGACTAAGACTTTTTTTTTCTGTTTGAAATATGAAATACTCTTTGGTTCTAAAGTCTGTGCTGACAAGTCTTTTGGGGAACAGAAATGTTTGCATGTGTGTGTGCTCTAAACATGTGAAAAACTCTGTTCTGCACAGTTTTTCTGAAACATGATCACTATAGGTAACCAACGTAGCACAGGCAGGCTAGAATACAAGGAGACACAATATTAAAAAAAAAAATTACAAATACTGCAAAATGCATTGACATGGGCTTGGCCCTACCCTATATCTACAAAAGTGTAGCAAGCACATTACTGCATATGACTTCTTCAGCTGTATTGCCACATTGAACACTGTGGGGATGTGCAGACACACAGGCAGAGTACCAGTTTTGCTCAGGTGTTTGCTTTAATACTGCTTTGCAGTTTCTGTAGCTTCAGATATCCCAAGCATATTCCCTTACTTTTATTTCCGCTATAGGAAGTATTCAATGTAAAAAGAATATAATAAAACCTAGCATGTCCCCTGCCTGCATGGGTCTAGCCAGGTTATGTACTGCATGCATGGCAAAAATTCAAAATCACATGCCAGGTTCCAAAAATAGCAAAATTGGCCTTAAAATCATGTTTCTACCTTTTTGTGTGTATATGGGCAGGGGAAGAAGATAAGTCATAGTTGGCATTCTAACTTTTCAGCTTTTCTCTGAAAATAAAAGAAGTATTATTCAACAAGAACATAAAACTTCATCTGATCATACCTAAATAGGTATATCATGGAATTGTAACAATAATGATAATAATTATGATAGCAATAATAAAATGCAGATGAATATGAATCATATGAATACATGTGTGTATTTCTATTTCAAAGCTTGTCATATCAAAACTGAGTTGATATAAAATCATGTTACAGTTTTTTTAAGAAAAAACTGTTAAAAGTCTATACAGTGATGTCTCTTTAATGTGCTACAGTAACACCATCTGTTCTGGAAAAAAAAACCGTACAACAATGTAGTCTAAGTTTCATCGCAATTTAGAGTTGGGAACTTTCTGACTGATCACTGAGACTATGTTTAAGAATGTTGAATATTTTCTTTGGGAGTGTCAAGCCTTGGAAAGTAATAACCAGCTCTATCATTTGCTTTGTAAGATGATAAAACAAAAAGTGAAAGAAAATACTCTCATTTGAACATAGGCTTGATACATTTCCTTGTTATTTAATGATGCTAAACACATAGCAAGGAAAAACATAATAGAAGGCTGAAGTGAGCTACCATTGGACTTATTTTTGTGTTGCTGTATTAAATCCAAACTCTTATTTCTATACAAACACTTTCAGAGTACTGTAGCATAGTAGTAGCTAACTGCATCTGATCTGCCCATTTCTCCTACTTTGTGGTGCATTTGTATTTTAGATGGTTAGATAGTACACATTGCAGTGTCATTCATGTGAGAAACTGTAGAGAAAGAGCATTGCCCTTTCACTTGCCAGCACATTTCCTTACGGCTTAGCCTTTGTCTTCCAGGCATCTGAGTGGCTTCAGCTGGACACTGTTTTAAATAATGACCAAGAAAATTTTCCTTCTTTGCCTAAAACTTACACTGGCCTGAATCCAGATAGGGGAAAACAACTTTTGTAATAAGCTTAAGATTTATAACTCTGCAGGGCTTGAAATGGGATCTAGGCCATTTAGATCCATGACATAAAGTTGTAGAATTGTCAGCTTTGTTATCAAAATGAGCAGTTTTATCTACCTCTAGTTTTCATTACTATTTTAATCCAGATCTTTATGTATGTAATTTTTTCTTCCTTTTAGCATCAGTGCCCAACAGTGTTATATGTATGTTCTGTTAGCGAGTCACTGGGCGTGACTGTAGACAAGAAGGAAACGGTGAGTTTCCTCCAGCCTCTGCCAGCTTCCTTCTCCTAGATTTTGATTTCATCCATGTTTTCTAAAGATCTGATGAGCAACAGTTGTCTGACTTCATTTGGATATGGAAAAGTAAAAAGCAGTGACAAATGCATGTAAGAATGAGATGTGGTCAGAAGGCTGAGCCTGTGGGGCAGGGCAGTAGATTGGGGTACTGACACCTACAGTTACCTTCAGATGTTGTACCATTGCTTTGGTGGAGTTTTGTAAAATGAGGTAATAAGAACAAATAAGCAAGTAACTATATATAAAGTTTGCCATGTGCAGTATACCTGGCACTGTTACTATGAAGTGTAAAAACTTGATGAAGGCTATAAAATTATAAGCCAGAGCAATTACTAGTTAAGTAAGTTTATCTTTAAAAAGTCCCATTTATTAACAGCGATCGTAACAATCATTTGGAGGCTTTATTGGGAGTTCAAACACCCTTGTGATTTATGAGAAAAGCTAATGTAGAATTCAGCTTTAAAAAGCAGTGGAATAACAGAATCTTGATAGCAGTGTAATTTTGACAGTAAGGAAATATTAAGAAATTATTTTTTATAGTTTAAGCCCAGACAAATTGACACCTATTGACACTGTAAGGGGGATGTTGGGCAGCCCCCAGTTTGTGAAGCTGCTTTGGCAAAAGGTGAGGCAGTGGGTTAAGGAGTTTTGCTGAAGAGAACAGAAGTAAAACCTCTGTTCTTGTATCTGAGGCTGGTAGGGAGGATGGGCAGGGGAAATTTGCTCCTGATGAAAAAGCCACCTTTCATTTTCGTGTCAGAATTGCAAACTTGATGTTATCTACTTCTTCCTTCTCCATTTCTGGTAATTTCTAGTCTTATCACTGCTGTGGCTACCTCAACTGTCAAACCTAATGCTTCTTCTCCATCCCTAAAGTGAAAAGCTAAGCATACTTGTTGAAACACCAATGCTTTTAATATATATATATTTCTTTTTTTTTTTTGAGCAGAGGGTGGGTGTAATATATTGTACTGAACTAAAAAAGACTGTATATGCATGTGTGTATATATACACTTATTTATAAATGTGTGTGTATATTACAGGTATATTCTGCTCACTAAGAGCATTGACTATTGAGCTTACATAGCATAGTCAGCGTTACAGAATAATCTGCAAGTAGTCCTACTAGATTAGGAACAACTGTGAAAAATTTACCAATGTGAACCTTTTCTTCTTACATATCTCAGGATATTTGATATAGTTCTTAGGCCTGAGATCCTAGCAGTATGTACTAAAGTTAGAGTTGTGGTCCTCATTTAGAAAAAGAGTCTAACAAAAAAAAGTATAAATATGTAACCCAGGTGTGAAGGCTTAAAAAATTGGAAGCAAATAAAAAGAACTCCACTTTTGTAAAAAAACCGGAATTTTAAGCCAGTTTGCAGATTTTGGAGGACATAGAATTTTAAGGGCTTAAATCCAGGTAGACATAAAATTCAGTGTTGCAGCAGCACAATGTTAATTTTAGTATAGCACATGTGCTTTTCAGGATTTCTCTTGGACTCCCAGATTTTCCTAGTTTTTTATAACAGTCTGTTTTTTAGACTTTGAAAGTGTGATGGTTTTGATGCTTGAAAGTGAGGACAGAACATTTAAACATTTCAGACTTTGCTTTAATATTCTCTGAGGTGTTGGGATACTACAGTTGATTAAATGAAATTTTATTCACTTAAAAATGGTTTGAAATTATTATTTGGGTTGTCTTTTTTACCTTAAAAAGATTCTGATACCATTTTTTAATTGTTATTATTGTTTAGCATTTCCCTGTTAAGTCTCCTAAGGCTGTTTTCTGTGTTTCTCTGCCAGTTCATACACAGTAGTTAATAGGTTGTAGTGGAAATGTTATTTTGTTACATTTGTCTCATGTGTTTTGGTGTTGATCAACAATAATCATCAGGGTGCAGGCAATTTTGTTTTTTCTTAGATGGTGAGACAGTTCTGAAAGGAATTTCTGTTGTCTGTGCTGATGAACACATGGAATATTTTTCCTTTTAACTGAACTGATACATATTATCCTTGGCACATCTTCCGTAGTATCACTGCATCTGAAGCAGTCCTTTCCCAGTTTCACCATATTTCTTTCTAGGATTTCTTGGGTAAGAACATGTGAATAGTGGGTTAATCATATCCACTACACAGCTGCTTTCAGGTGGACTGGATTAACTGTGATTGCTCAGCCAGTTTACACACGCACAGGAAGTCCAGTGCATTTCCAAAGCATTAGCTAGGCTGCACACATGCTGTCTATTTGGCCTGCATATCTCTAGTGAGCATTTGTCCAGTACATTTGTATATCCAGCAGCAACTGGTGCTGCTCCAGCTGGTCGGCTGCATGTCAGGGATCCTTGGGTAAGTATTTTCAATCTTCAAAGTCTGACAGAGAATCTTCCCAGGAGGAAGATCTAAGGAAATATTTAGCCATCAGATAGAAAAAGACTTCTTAAATTTTAAGATGTTTCCTGGGATTGCTATGTTACAGAGCAGTATGATTTAACAAGCTTAATGTTTTGACATACTGTGTTTTGTTTTGTTTTTAAACTTTCTGTAGTATACATAAAAGTGGAAAAAAGGATGGACTGTTCAAAGAGAACCTTTTGTTACGTGGATGTACCATTAGAAACACAGAAGAAGTTGCAGGAATAGTAATCTATGCAGGTAAAAGCTGTTTTTCTGTCCTGTGAGACATTCTGCCCTTTTATAGTTTTCTTAATAACAAAATTCCATATGACACATTTGATGCAATTCCTTCTGCAGGGCATGAAACCAAAGCTTTGTTGAATAATAATGGACCACGTTACAAACGCAGTAAGCTTGAAAGACAGATGAATGCTGATGTCCTTTGGTGTGTCCTCATACTTCTAATCATGTGTCTGTTCTCTGCCATTGGTAAGTGCTCTTTACAAATAGAAATTTAGGTGTTATACTGTCTTGGGGTTCATGCATTTAGCTTTATTGATAACATATATATCTGCCAAAACATGAAATCCATAAAGCTGCCGCCACGCTGATTTTTGTTGTGTTTTCTTCTTTGAAATCAAAATATGTCAATACATAAGCTGATCTAAATAGCTTCATAGTGTCAATTAAATATATGCTATTAGCACTAGACGCCTGAAGGCTTAGATTCTGCTACCTATTCAAGAATGCCAAGTCCAAAAAACCTTGCTTTATATGTACTCCCATCAAAATTACAGGTGGTAGAGTGTAACATGCCATTAATCAGTCAACAATGTAATTTATGAGCAGAAAATCAACATAATTAGCACAGTGCTATTACCCAGTACTATTTATTAAATCCAGAGCACAGTGCACAACATGGAAAAGCTGTCCCTAAGGCTGCAGCTTTAACACAGAAGAAATAGTAAAAGTCTAAATCTGCATAAATTATAAGTAGAATACTCTCTAGACTTCCTGGAGTGCTTGAAGGAACTGCTGGGGTTCAGGTTAATTCTCTTCAGATCATTTTTTTTCTATTAATTTGCAAGGAGAAATTGAGTTTTACATTTGGCACCCAAAGTTAGTCTTTATATATGGCATATGAATTCCATGTCCTTAATATTTGTCTGTACTGTAATGTTTGTATGTGAGTCATATGGCATAAACACCAGAATGTTTCCTAACAACCATGGTGTAGTTTAATAACAATCTCATGCCATTTAAATATATCTCTGTGTGCCTTTTTCCAGGTATTGTTAAATACTGCTTAAAGATGAATATTTCCAGCTGTGAATCACCCGGCATATTTGTTTCCACTGAGTTCATGACACACTTTTGTAGTGTATCAGTACCGGGGAGCCAGTCTGCAAGGCTGAAGTATCATGATTAGGCTCCAATTGCAGGGAGCCACTGCCTGCTGCTCTCACCTCTGCCACTGCATCCGAGGTGTTGCCCCCAGAGCAGCAGCAGTGGGGGTGTGCCCTGAGAGCAGCTTCATTTCATCTGAAACTCCTCAGAGGCAAGAATGTGAACAGAAGGAGTTGGCACAGGGGAGGTGGCAGGGGTGCCTTCCCTTCTGTCCCGTCTGCTACAAGGCTGGAAGCCACCAGCAGAGGGCCAGAGCAAACTGCTGGAGGTGGTAACAACCACAAACAGCTGAAAAGACATTTACTCGAGCCCTTGGAAACCAGAGATGCCTGGTGCTTCAAGACGTTAAAGGCTGTGGAAAAAAGGATGTTCTGTAGAAGTCAGGCAATTTTTGTAGCTTCTGTAGAGAAAGTGTAAGTGGAGTACAACACTTAATTCTTTTGAAAATCTAAGGATATTTATAAAACAAGTTTTTATGTAGGTCGTTCTCAGTGTGGAGCTTTTGATTTTTGCTCTCAAGAGTAAAAATATACACGTCAATAAAGACATGATGGTAATCCATTCATACTGGTTGTGTAGGGACAAAATAATGTGCTCACTTGGCAGATTTATTTTTCAAGAGTTCAGTACTGGGTTTTTGTATCAATATGTAAGGGATCTTGTTAAATGTGGCTTACAAAAGATTACTTTTAAAGTAGACCTTTGTCCTTTTTTTCTAATTTCTGACAAATGGTGAAAATAGGTTGAATGTGTCTTATTGTGGCAGAATTCTTCCTTTTTTAACCTTAAAAGCATCAGGCATACCATTTTAGAATTTTTAGGACTGTAAATCTTAGTGCTGTACAAAAAAGGCAACATTCTGTCCCCTTAGCAAGAATGTAATTTTCCTGAAGTAGTAACAGTCTTATCTTTATTTAGTTATCAGCACAATTGATTGAAAAAATGTTTTGAGCACAGCTTAGAATTTCTTCTGGTTTTCATTCCTCAGCTTCCATGCTATTGATTCTGCTGATGCTGTTATTTCACTAGTTCTGTACATGTGGTGGACAAGATTCACATAGTAAAATTGAAGTCTTTTCTGAGTTTATCCATCAGAAACTAGTTTAGTGATAGCTGACTAGGGATAGACCTGGTGCAGTCAGTGGAGTTCTTTCATTTACACACATAGAATATCACTGAAATTAATCACTTTCTGAAGAAGTGTAGCTTACCTTGGTGATTACAGAAATAGTCTAAACTACTAACTCAGACTAGCCAGCTCACTTTATTTGGATAAAGTTATGTGAAATGAGTCTTGCAGGCTGTCCTTAAGGCCAGACAAACCCCTTTCTCAAACCCCAAATCCCAAGGCAGAAAAAGACATGGGTTTGGGACATTTTGCAGAAGTCATGCAGCATAGCAGAAAATAAATACCAATTTCCCACATAGCGCTAAGAAGAAATTCATACCATAAGCATTTTTCCTTGGAGTCAATTTGCTTTTTTCTCTCTTTCAATTCTTCTGCAGGTCATGGTCTATGGGTATGGCAGTATGGTGAAAAGAAGAAACCAATTTTTGATGTTCCAGGACCTGATGGCAAATATTTGTCACCTGTTTTAGCTTCATTATATTTATTTCTGACAGTGATCATAGTTTTCCAGGTAATCAAGTTGTACATGCTGTCACCTCTGTTCATAGCTCGCAGTTATAAAGCTACATTTATGCAGTATGTATAGTATCCATTTTACCACTAAGGCATGTAAGAAGCAAATCAAGCACTAAAAAGAAATACATTGAGAACTGGCTAAACAGCAGATCCCAGAGGGTCGAAATCAGTGGCACAGGGTCTAGTTGAAAACCTGTCACTAGTGGTATCCCCCCCCACGTTCAATACTGGGCTCAGTATTGTTTAACTTAGTCATCAGCAAATTGGATGAAGGGGCAGAGGCTGCCTCAACAAGTTCATTGATGACACAAAGCTGGCAGGAGTGGCCAATACCCCAGAGGGCTGTGCAGCCCTTCAGAAGGACCTTGACAGGTTGGAGAGAGGGGAGAGAAGAGCTGTCTGAAAAACAACAAAGGCAAGTGCAGGGTCCTTCACAAGGGGAGGAACAACCCCAGGCACCCGTACAGGCTGGGGGCCAAAGTGCTGGAAAACAGCTCTGCAGAGAAAGACCTGGGGTTCCTGCTGGACAACAAAGCTATCCATGAGCCAGCAGTGTGCCCTTGGAGCCAAGGCCAATGGTATCCTGGGGTGCATTAGGAAAAGCATTACGAGCAGGTCGAGCGAGGTGATCGTGACATTCTACTCAGCCCTGGTGAGTCTGGATTAAGAGTGCTGTGTCCAGTTCTGGGCTTCTCGGTACAAGAGAGACATGAAGTTCCTGGAGTGGATCCAATGGAGGGCTATGAAGGTGTTTAGGGGAGCATCTCCCCTAAACTGGAGCATCTCCCATATGAGGAAAGGCTGAGGGGGCTGGCCTTGTTCAACCTCAAGNTATCCTGGGGTGCATTAGGAAAAGCATTACGAGCAGGTCGAGCGAGGTGATCGTGACATTCTACTCAGCCCTGGTGAGTCTGGATTAAGAGTGCTGTGTCCAGTTCTGGGCTTCTCGGTACAAGAGAGACATGAAGTTCCTGGAGTGGATCCAATGGAGGGCTATGAAGGTGTTTAGGGGAGCATCTCCCCTAAACTGGAGCATCTCCCATATGAGGAAAGGCTGAGGGGGCTGGCCTTGTTCAACCTCAAGGAGACAACTAAAAGGAGCTTCAGTCATAAGTATCTGAAGTGAGGGTGTCAAGAGGATGGAACCAGGCTCTTCTTGGTGGGGCCAGATAACAGGACAAGAGGCAATGGGCAGAAACTGAGGCACCTGAATATGAGGAAGAACTTCTTTACTGTGCACATGACTCTGCACTGGAACAGATTACCAGGAGGTGTCGGGGAGTCTCCGTCACTGTAGATGTTCAAGAACTGTCTGGATACAATCCTGCACAGTGTGCTCTGAGATGACCCTGCTTGAGCCGGAAGGTTGGACCGGATGACCCACTGTGGTCCCTTCCAAATTTACCCATTCTGTGATTCTTATTTTATTTTAAACAAATAGGAAGAGAGAGGATGCAATGGGTCGTGCAGGTGTAAAACAAGCTTTATGCTTCCTGTCTACCCTCTGTGGAACAAAACCTCCAAGACTGTGGATGCCACTTTGGGTACAGTGTCCTGATATCAACATAAGTTTTATCCTTTTTTAACAGCTTTCCAAATATACTGCTCTTAGCAAACCTTCCTCAGACAGATAACACAGATAACAGTCTGTTAAAAGTTTTTTGGTCCTGATCAGAAATATCTTGTATGGTAAAGGTGGCAGTAATTTAAGAGAGGTAATAGAATCTCATGTCACTGAGATATATAAAGTTTGCCTAGAGGGACACTCGAGGAGGTTACTTTACTGGAGGCAGCAACTCCATTATAAAAGGGAAGGAAAAAGAATGTTAAAGTACTTTTTTACTCTGAGGGATTGGGTTATGATATTTGTTAAGAAAATTCACCACAGAATTCTTTAAACATCAAACTTTCACTGTAGTTTCTGTTTAAGTGACCACATTTGCCACTTACATACATGCTATAATTTATCCCTCATATCTAATTCAGCAAACTAAATAAGGTATGCAGTCAGGAACTTCTGTACTGAAAAAACACCTGCAGAGGAAAACTCAGGTACAAATTAGATTACTTAATTTGACAATCCTCAAGAAACAGTTGAAATTTTTTCACATCTCTTTCTGCAGCAATTATGAAATGTGATCTTCATTCAAATAATCTGCAGGCCAAAGAAATTGTTCCTATGGAGAGATTAGCACTTCACATTTTGTTTCTCCTGTTCCTGCAAAGTGAATCTGTAAACAGTCTATTATTTATGCAGAACAAATTTATTCAGTCCTTCTCAGTATTTTGACTGTATTGTCTGTTTTGGCTTGAGGTTTTTATTTTTCTTTTCCTTTCCCAGCTAGTTTCAAGCTCATCTTATTAGCCTAAAAAAGATTTGGTTCTGTCCAAGTGTTGATAATCAACCTTCTAGACATAATAATGCATTCCAGGTCTGCAACTCACCACAGATTTTCTTCATCTAACACAGTAAATAAACTCTTTCAAACTTGATAGTAACTTTACAGTAGGTACTTTAATTACATAGCCTCTTTATGTTCGAGTTTGGTAAAAGTTAACAAGCTTTAATAATTCATTGTATCCTCACTCCTGTTTTCTCCTAATTCTTTCCTTTTGTGTATTCTAGGTTCTGATCCCAATTTCTTTGTATGTATCCATTGAAATAGTTAAAATCTGCCAAGTATATTTTATTCATCAAGATAAAGATTTATATGATGAAGAAACAGACTCTCAACTGCAGTGCCGAGCTCTAAATATCACGGAAGACTTAGGTCAGGTGCAGTTTATCTTTTCAGACAAGACTGGGACGCTTACTGAAAACAAGATGGTTTTCCGAAGATGCACTGTTTCTGGAACAGAGTATTCCCTTTATGATAACGGTGAGCTCATGATCATGTTTTCTATCTAGCAGTTGTACCTTGGGCAATCTAAAGTAGTTATGAAAGTTGCTGTAATCTTAAATCAAAAAGAAAAACAAAAGAAATTGCACATATGCACACTCAGCAAACTCCGTAACAGCTGTTTTCGGATTACAGTAATTTGATGGCTGTGTTTAGCTAGCAGTGACAATCTTATCAGAGTGTTCTGTAATACCTAGTACAAGTATGTTGTCAAGACAGTTAAAGCTTCTGGCTCTTGATGTAATAAAGCACTTGAGCACATGGCTAATATAAACAAACTGAATAGTGCTACTGGTATCACAATCATTTGCTGTGTTTGAAGTATACAGTGTAAAATAACAGCTTTACGCGTACAGCCAGATTAGCATCTGATTGAAACCTGGAATGAGATTATCCTTTTGTACTGAGGAATAAATGTAAACAAAGCTGCAGGTTTACATATTAACAAGAAGAAATATCTGATCAAACAGCATATTTTATGTTACCTTTCTCAGATTCTTTTCAGTGCTTCTGTGTGACGGGTGCCTGTCTCAAGGTATCTTCGCTGCTGCATGAACACTGCAGTTGAGAGAATATCTATAAGTATCAGGTTCTTGAAACACTAAAAAGTCACTGTTTGTCACAAGGAAATGTTAGGATTGTCACCCTTGTCAACCCTGTCATCTCATCACCTTTTTAAAATTATGAAGTGATTTCCTATTTTGTGATTTGTTTGTAATTTGTGGGGTTTTCCTCTAACATTTTATTGTTATAATTTTCGAAATAATTGATCTTAACTCTTCAAATCACACTCCGTATTCAGGAATATATTGACATTTACAATATTGCATTCCTATTTGCAAAAAATAAGTTTCTTACTCTACACAACATATAAAGATCACTTATTAGAAAGTTTTCTCAAAGACCACTACAGAATTTCAGTTTACAAATAAGATACAGAATAAGAGAGATAGTAAAAATAGGCTGGGAAACCTAAAACATGCTTTAGACAGATGAAAAGATTTCAAATTGGAACAAGATGTTTTGGAGGTTTGGGATTATGCAAGGATTGTTCTTTTTTTCTCCTACTTTAAAGTAGTACTGAGACCTTACATTTAAGGCACTATTTTTTAAAAAACTGGATGACTGGGTACTGTTACTATCCCAGTGTTACAGAAAAGAATTAAGCAGGGACAAGCTGCGACTTCCTACTTCTGCACAGTAAGTAAGAAGGAGAGAAGAATTAGAACCAGGAGTATCTTGCTGTACTCCTGATATTGCTTGTAACACTCTGATTATTAATTCTTTTTTACTTCTTCCTTGCCATTGGTCGTTTGCTTGTTCATGCTAATTTCAGAGTGTACTCTGTTCCTTGTGGGAATGATGGTATTGCCAGCTGAAATAGTGCAGAAAGATGGTATTTCTGAAACAGTGCATTTTTAAGAGCTTGGTATCATCAGCTAATATGTAGACTGAACTCAGGCTCCTGAATCTGAGTGTTGAGTTTTCAGATCTTTTTTCTTCAAATGTGATGTATTTAACAGAAATTTTGTGCATGCTTTTCTCTTATGATTTCAAATTGCAATATAAATGTTAACGAAAGAAAAGTGAATTTCACACAAACAGAGGTGTCAAATAAATACATACACTGATTCTTTATTCAGTCATTCTTTTCACCTTTGGCTGTGTTTGGGCTTTCTTTTATCTCCAGTCACCATAAAACTTCTGACAAATATAATTTTTAAATTGACACAACATTTATACACAGTACTTTATTCTTTTTTCCTCCTCTACAGAAAGTAGATCTTTCTCTATAATTCTTTATATAAGCGGTGATAATTTCTATTGATTATGTTTTCTATAATCAGTATTAATAACACAATTAAAACTATTCTTCCTTCAAGTATTTTGTAAGCTCAGTTCTGCAGTCTGATTTTATAACCATAAGTTATTTTTTCTGCTGCTGAAACCCTCTTGCTTAGATACGATAAAATGTTTATCACAGCTCTTTCTAGTTTTATGGTGTGCATTAACAACATATCATTGCTGTGTGCTTACTTGCAAATGATTTGTCAGCCACTTTTCTGTGTCTTATAGCAGAGTTATCTGAATTTTCCTCATATGTTTAGGGGCAAATGTTACAACTGATACCATCCTGCTCTGCGCCTGAGGTTTTGTTGAAGTTTTCATGAATTAGAAAATTCTAAAATCTTTCACTTAGCGAGAGACTTAAGGCTGGCATATATGCAAGAAAACCAAGTAAAATGCCTCTGTCTTTTCTCATCTATTTCAAAGATGATCTTGTGTCTTTCTTTGCTTCTGTGAGTATTTTTTTCAGGAATGGTGGTTTCTTGCTTGGAATCAAACTTTGAGCAGTACTTTAGATTAAGAAATTAATTTAAAATTATTGTACCTCAGTCATGATTCAAAAGCTGAAGATAACAGGTCATTTTCTACTGTAAATATAGATAGCTCTGGATGGAAATATCCTTGTTCTGAGATCCTTGGCCTAAATTTGTTATTCTACTGTAGCTGGATAGCAGTGCCTGTTACTCTAGTTGCTTGGCTCTGCTCATGATAAGATCCTGTTTTCAGTTATGGATAACTTTACTAAAATTTTAACTGTTTGGTTCAAGTTTTCCATGCCAGATGTTTGCCTCAGGCATAAATTCTGGGAGAGAAATTTCAGTTATAACAGCACCATTCAGCCATATCAAACAACAAGGGTAAGATGTAGTATACTTTTTTTTCCCATGGTAAGACTTTTTGGCAAATTTTTCTCTGAAGTCATTTGGAGGCCCTATATTCTGGGACTGAGCCATGCACACACACAGAGGGACAGTTATGTCTACATTGACAGATTGAGCTCTGAAATTTCCTCACTTTGGAACTTTTCTTTTGAAGCATTTTTTTCAGCATAATCTAGGACTACTGTATGTCTGTTAATTACTCAACCAACAGATTGTACATAGCCTTCATAAATTGTCTCTATGATGCATTATAAGCTTTTTTCCCTAAAATTTATTCGCAGTTATGAAAAATTATCCCATTCTTTTATGTTCTAGGGATTACTATTGTACTGTATTTATCATCGTCATATCTCTATTCACTGGTGCATTAAGCAATGCATGTGACTTCCCTTACATGTAGCTTGGTCTTTCCCCTTCTTCCTCTACCTTTGTGTGCACTGCACAATTTTTGGGGTTTGGGACCTACTTAAAAGGCATACACTATGCTGTATTAGGTTTCGCTTGTTTGAGGTGGCATGTCTTTTTCTTGAGTGGTCTTTGGAAATTTGTACCACAAAGCTGTATAAATTCCCTGTGTGACAGGTGAGCTTTATGACTGTGAGGGAGAGTTCTGTTTTGCATCAGACATGGACATGTTAATCGTGGTTTTCATCACAGAGGCTTATATGGACCTTGTGCAGGGCTGAAGCAATTGCATTCTTCTAAAATAAAAGCTGAAACCCTGAGTGAGACTTAATATTTTCTTTTAGGCATGGGAAACAAGGGGCAGTTTTATGAATTTGCTGGAGAGAACATTTTCCTCCAGAATTTTCCATTAGCTCTAAGTTTCTTATGAGGCTGATTGTGGTATGCACAGGAGTATTGCAGTGTTTTAGTCTAGACAAGAGGTGACAAAAACATGAATAATAGTGGGCAATAAATTGCACTAGTGTGGGACAGAATCTCTTGGACAACTGGAGGCAGTACAAAGTATTACTCATGGGTACTGCTATGCAGGAACTTAGTGCTGAAGAGGAATCGAGGAATGCTTGTGAAGGCTGTAGGGGAAAGTGTGAGCATACTCAGCAACAGTTCCATGATGCAAGCACTATAAAATATTCATCACTGTTGAGGTCACTTACAGTATTTTGGTGGTGGATTATGCACTTATTTGGATCAAACTATGGGAATTCATGCTGCATGGGTCCTCTGGAGACTATGTTGATAGGGATGGGATTCTACTGGCCTATTTGTAGTTAGTGGAGAAAATTAAGCATTCGTGGGATGTAATTCATCAGGCTTCTTGTTGTTCATCTGTGATGGTCCTCTAACACATGCCTGTTTCTCTGTGGTTTAGAATTCTCAATACAGATGAAAAGAATTCCCACGTCATGTCTGTGTGACCCGAGTTCTTAATTCTGTTTTGTGGTCTCTTCCAAAGGTTATTCTTGATTTGCAGAGTGTTAATTCAGGAGCAAGATATGTCATGGGCCACTCCAAGTGGAAGAATGATTGTTCCATTCATAAATGTCCTGGTTACTTATGGAATGCCCATTGGCATAATCTCATTAAATCCCCAAATTATTCTTCCAATTAGTACTAACTACTAGCCCAAATGAATGTTAGCACCAAAAAAAAAAAAATTCACAAAAGAAACTTAAGGAGTTGTTTCCCTATATGGCAAATTGCATGGCCATTCCATTAGCTCTTCCATTCAGGCTGGTAGACAGCTTCTAACAGTTCTTGGAACTGGCCATGCCCCAAGTCTGTGTGCTAATTCCAGAGACAATAAGTCCAAAAACTGACTGTGCTTCTGAAAGTCGTTACATGATTTAGCTACAACCAGATGGTCTTGGCCTGACATTTGTCCTAGTTGTTTTCCAAATGCTGAATTAATCACACTCTTGCCTATGGGATGTGATCTCTGTTTTTCTAGTTTTAGCTATCCATTGTATGAAACTGTTGACGAAACATGAGTTGCATCCCCATGAATACAACTGCACAAATCTGAAAAATCAGAATTTTTCATTCTTTGAATTCCTCCCCCTTCCTTTCAATGACTGTGGAAAAAACTCTAGACAACTTAAGAATAAGAAAAGTTTATGGGAGTGAAGGCAGATGATGAAAACCTCAGTGATTTTCTCTTGCCTAGCAAAGTTTCTTAATCACTAAATCTAAGAAGGAGCTTCTTTCTGATTTCCAGCTTTTCTTGATAAAGGTTGGCTAGCAACTAATTTTCATACGAAAGTGCATTATGTTAAAAAAAAAATCTCTTTCTTAATTTGGGGGCCTGTTTTGTAGTGGAGCTTTCTTACTCTTTTTGTGTGTAGTGAAGAGAACATGCATATTCCAGCCATGTTGGAGAATTTGATTTTTTTTTCTTTTAAAGGCATAAAAATTGAAAAAGCCTTTTCCATAAATGCAGCTCTTGCTTCCAAGGGGACTTACCTGCCACTTTCACAATTTGACAGTCTTCAGAGATCAGAATAGTCCATTTAGGCCTTCCCCAGAAAACTCAAAACCTTTAGCAGAACTGGGTGCTTCAGGCACTCTGTATGATTTGTTTGTAGTTTCTCTTTACATTTGTTATTGCTTTTTGAAAACTTCTCATTGTTAACTAAGGAGAGAATCAGTATGAGCAGATGTAGAACTCAGTACAATGGGAGTGCCCTATTTTAAATCCTATAGACAGAATAGCTCATATTTAGAGATAAGGAATACTTTTCTCTAAGCATATATGTACACTGACAGTTTTTCTGAAATTTTTCAAGAGAAGAGGGAATTGTCTCCATTTCTAAGTGGAGTAAAAGAGTTCTTAATGAAGGACTTAAGGTTATTAATGCCAAGAGGTGAGAGGAAGGGAAATCTTGGTGTTTTCTGATCTCAAGACTTGTCCTTATGGGGAAGTTCTTGAAAAGTAAACTGAGATTGTCTTAGTACACTTGTACAAATTTATAGCATACTAGCTGCTTGACTGAATCTTTATGTAGACACTAGAGTGCACTTCAAAGTGAAATAAGCTTACACTTACAAAATAATTAGGAAACAAAGTGGTGCCATGGTGTAAGTGCTGCACATGTAGATTTACTTCATGATAGTTGAGTAACAGTTCAATGGTTTGAGGCAAAATGGAATTTTCCCATAGTGAAATAGGGTCCATACACTGACAGCTGAATTATTCTGTTTTAGGGGGTCTTCCATTTTATTCTGCTTGAAGGAAAGTTCTTTACAGTTTCCCGATCCTATGTTTCTAGTTAGTGGAACATCTGGCTTTGTGACAACAGTGTGTCTGTCATAGATGCCTTGTCATGGATCATAGGCATGGAAGATAAAACAGAAAAAAGAAAAATCAAAATGAAATTAAAAAAATGGGGTTTTAAAATAAAAGAATGTATCTTCAAATATTTAGCAACTATTACAGAGTGTTATTTATAGCTTCCTGCTGTCTTCAGAAAGATGGAGGAGAGTTAAGTATTAATTATTGTTTCTTCTTTATGCTGTAAATATAAAATTAACTGGAGCATAGTGATATTTGACTTTCATGAATTGCATTGCTGTGTTTCCAAAGTTGTTTGTGTCTTTGCCCTTAAAAAGAAACTCTACTGAAAAAAAAAATCAAGGACATAAATTTTCAGTGCTGAAACTGAAAAGCATCCCACAACAATGTCTTTCAGGTTATCATGTTCACAGGAAAAGGTTCTGAATTGGAGATGACTGAGTGGGTGGAGAGAACAGCATGTTCCCAAAGAGGCACTCTATGCACAGCTGAAGCAATATGAACCTCAACCATAGCATAATGATTGAGCCGGGTTTCATTATTTCTTCAAAATTCTTAAGTCTTGCTGCATAATGTGTAAGACAGCACTTGAGAAAATGTTGAAAGGTGCTCAGGCCTGTTTTTTGTTGTCAAGCTTACCTTGGTATAAACTGAAATAACACCATTTGTATCAAAAGAATTACATTTGACTTGGTTAAATGAGGTTCTAGTCTAGTTTGTACTACACCTTTTCCTCCTTTTTCTCAACGTCAGGAACAATTAAATCAATGTGCTACAATGAAAACCTAAAGAGAGAGCAAGAGATAGGTATTATTATGTAGACTAAAAAGGACCATGCAGTTGGTATGATTCTAATAAATGAGTACTGCATTAGGAAACAGCAGCTATGTTGTATAAACAAAATATTTTTAGATGTAATGCAAGAAAGAAGAAAGAGCAATGAAGAATCCATAGATCTGGTATGCAAGCATAATGATGTATTGTACATGAAATGCATTCTCTGCTTAACCATAGAGTTTTTATATATGCAATAAAATTATTCATTTTAGGGTCTTTGGGGTCTTATATTTCAATACATATTTTCAGAGCAGAAGCTTAAATTAGGTATGATCATTTAAGAAAATATATCCTTTTTTAAAAAACCCTGTTCAGAAAGAAGTTGGACCAACTGGGTAGCTCATTTTGCAAAGCTAAAGTAAGTAATTGTAGCCAGTCCTTTCCTTGTCAGGGAATATTACCTGTTATGAGAAGCAGCAGCGCAACATTCTATCAGTTTACCTTTCAAGTGTCCAGCATCCACAGGGAAAAGATTATCCCTATGGCAAATCGAAGCTTTTTTTATGGTTTTCCTCAGAGTAGCCATGTCCACACATCATGCTGACTCTGCTCAAGACTGGTTTTGCTGCTGAGAGCCCTAGTAAAAATGAGGCACATGATTTATTTAAATCTTAAATGTTGGTAAAGTGCAGAAAACATTAGTGGTATGTCATCTTGAGCAATGTTTTTTTTCAGCCTGGGGTTTGCAGCACGTAATTGGGAGCCTGCAGAAGATAATGAAGGCAGAGCTTGCGCTGTTATACTCAGCACTGCTCTCACACAGGCCTCATCCCAGGATGTACACTGCATGATATCTCCCCAGAGGTGCACTCCATTATACCTCCCCAGTGCAGAGAAGGACAAAAGCCCTTCAATGTGCTGCTGCATTCTGGTTCTTCAGGCATCATCCTAACACACTGTGATGTCCACATGGCTCCTTTCCTTCCTTTCTTCCTTGAATGCTTGGGTTTTCTTTGAAAGAAACTTCTGATACTGGGAGGAACTGTGAACAGTATGGCACTCATCTTGATTGAGGGCTTGGATCTGTGCTTAGTACATGCTGCAGATAATTTTGGGTTCTTCGTGTAGATTCTTTCTGATACAGAAAAACCTATAATCAGTTGAATTAAATTCACAGTATAGGGATCTGCATTTCCACTGGGGAAATGAACAGAGGCTTACAGAGCAGAACAAAGTGGGAATTAGTGGGCAAGAGTCCTAGGACAGCTTAGAACTGTGCTAGCACAAAGCAAGTGCAAGCAGTTGCAGCAGCCTGTGCAGGTGAAATGAATTATGACTATGGCCCTTTCTACCTCCATGGTCTGAATTTTCTGCCAGCAGGAGCCAGAATGCAGTGGAAGATGTTGCATACGTGGGCATTCAGTTAGAACAATGAGAGGGTGTGCATTCATGTCCAGAATTGGGAAACTCTCCCGTTTCCCATATTTCAAACGAACCCTAACATATTCCAAATGGAGTTGAAAAAAACTCTGATTTACGATACTGTACTGATGAAGCTATCACCATGTACTGTGTGTGGTCTAGTTTCAACTCCTCCAACTGCTGTCTGACAGCTAAAACATGATTGGAAATTGTAGCGCATAGTGAGGATGGGTTTTTCTTTGATCATAAAGCTAGCTACGTTAAAAGTGATCCTGTGCCAAACTCACCCTATGTAATGCAAGATTTTTCTCAGGAAGTATTTTGAAAGAATTTTTTTCTCTTATTTTGTTAAATGCCTCAATAATTAACTTACATGCTAGTGATTTATCATTTGTTATTAGCAAAATCTAATTTGTTACACTAGAGAGCGGAAACAAAGCTGAGGCACAAGTATGTAACTTGTACTGTATATGTGGATAGTGTGGATTATTTTGAAAGTATAATGAAAAGCCTTTCAATTAATACATAATGAAGGAATAAATAGATACTCATAAGAGTGGCATTTGTCTGCCTAATGAATAACCCAGATTATTAAATGCCCATGGTCTTTAGGAATGAAAAAAAAATGTTATTTGTCAGTTAGAACTAAACAGAGCCTGTCACTAGAGGTGCAGGATTCCACAGCTGTTTCACACCTCTTCTTTCTATTTTCTTTTTGATTTCTGTATATCAAACTGCCAGGATTGTTTTGTAACATTGTTTTAGTTGAATTCTTCATCTAAAATACATAATTTGGAAAAACTCTTTTATTCTGTGTAAACCACTGCAGCAAATAGTGATAGAAACAAGTGTTGCAGCAGGTGAGGGTACCCTCATTTTTCTACTATATGCTGCATTTTCCTGCCTGTCATGCATAGAGGAAGGGACAGACTCCAGGGGAGTTTTAACACTAAGCTAGGATTCAAGAACCTGTGTTCATGTCTCCACTCTGCAACAGATTGTCCTGATCTTCAACAAGGCTTTTACACTGTCTGTACCTCACACCTGTATATAAAATAAAGGCAGTAGTGCTCTGTAGATGTGTTGTTCCGAGGACATTTCAGATGTTAGTTGACTGGTACTCAATAGATGTGACATTTTTGCTGGAAAATCCTTTCTGTGGAATTTCTCTATTCTGTTGGAAAGGAAAGGAAAGGAAAATTTTCTGGATTGTTTATTTCCTACTCAGACTGCAAGTGAAGACCAAATTAGTTGGTTGAGTTCATCAGGCAGAGCTGTGGAATAATCTTTAGGAATGCAGTGAATTACGGCAAAACCTAACTGCCTTTCAGCGAGAGTGCAATGATAAGGAAGGCAGTGTATTGTGTTACATTTCTAATTATACTATCGCTATCCTCCATTACATACTACCATTCAATTAAGGAGATAACTTTGTTATCTCCTGATAATGGAATCATTCATTATTTCTGTGAAAGTACAGTATAATATTAAAACCAGATCAGTTGAACAAAGTCAACTGATGTCCCTCTCCCTCCTTCTAACCCACATTTGTTCCTCTTTATTTTTACTGATAGCCAAGCGCTTAGCAATGTACCAAGAACCTGATTCTGAGGAAGATGAGGCAGTCCCAAAAGGAGGAACTCTATCCCAGCGTGACAGTATCTGCAGCCATCAGAGCATCAAAGTAATACACAGAAGCCAGAGCACCAAAACCCACCGGCGCACAGGTAGCAGAGCTGAAGCAAAAAGAGCAAGCATACTCTCAAAGCACACTGCATTCAGTAGCCCAATGGTAAGTCATGAGAACTAAAGGCACAGGGTCATGAATCTTTTAATAGGACTATGTTCTAAAAAAAAAATAAAAATTGTTTGTACAAAAACAAGCAAATATTGCTATAGATCTTATCTAAATACCTTTTCTGTGGCAACAAGCTGAAGGTAAAGATAATCTGAAATCTTTGGGTTTAGCTACACCTTGATTTTGGAAAGAAAATTTATGCCTTGCTTTTATCTGCAGAAGCTGAAAGTAGCATAAGGTTTGAGGTCAAGGGTTCTAATTGTTCTCCATATACCTTTTTCACTTTTGTCAGAGGATATAAAAACTAGCAAGTGCTGGGGTGGACACCATGTATTTCAATTCTTAAACTCTGTTGACATCAGAACATAATTTTTAGTGTGTTTCAGTGGTTATCAGTTGTTTGCATGTGTTGTATTTTAAAAAGTAAAAATCTTTACATTTCAGAACGGTGGTGAGTTAATGTCCTTAAAACTTAATTTTCTTTATTTTATACTATTGTAATTCTACAGAAGTTTTACATGAGCTGAATGGTAATAAGAGGGGAGTGAAGCCAAGTCTTGTCTATCTATGGGTTTTACATTGTTGCACTGTTAACAAAATTCACTCTTAAAGCAAATTACAAATATGGACAAAGAAAGATGCTGTTTGCACTGCCAGAACTTCTTGATTTCAGTCAAGAGTAAGCTCTTTCGATAAAATTCTAAGCTGCAGTTTTTACACATGGGGTTCTGTGGTTACCCATATTCATCAGCTGCTGAGCACCAGGAGATAAAATTCTACTGAGAAAAGAGGCTTAGATGAGTTTATCTTTTAATCTTCTGTGTCTTTGCCTCCGCCTTTGTTAAGAAGTAGTGGAGTTTGCTCTGACAAGAAGTACAGTAAGTACATGGAAAGTACTGATGAAATAAAGTTGAAAGTGCTCTGTGTTTCAATGTAAAAAAACCCACATGAATTAACTTCAAATGTGTGGATGGTTGTTGTTCTCTAACAATCAAAGGTGGTTTCATTTTATTGTTCTGATGTAAGGCCAAGCTTCAAATGTCATTGCTGACTATTTTTTTCCTCACTTTTGGTCTCTGTAGTGTACCACTCTTTAGTAATAGATAATAAATGTCTTGAATTAGACAGGAGAGAGGGAAGAAAATTAGTATGTAACTCTTCTCCTATCCACTACCTCCAAAGTAGACAAATATTGCTTCTATAATTATCCCTAGTGAAAAAGTTAGTAACACATTAGTCACATTTCCATTTCTACCAGTAGGCTCACTGTTAACTGTTTATTGTCTAGAATGGGTGTGTTACAGTTCTCCTCACCTCTGCTCTGTGGTGTAAAGCTACCACAAAATTCTTGAGATCGACACTGCTTTGGATGCTTTAATTGCTTGTTGCTGCTTTGGAAATTTCCAGAATCACTGAATATTAAACACTGCTATATTACTAGGAAAAGGACATCACGCCTGACCCAAGGTTGTTAGAAAAGGTGAATGAATGTGCAAAGCATCTGGAGGTCATGAGGAGCCACGAACAGCCATTATCCCATTTGAGTCCAGAACTATATGATATTTTTGACTTCTTCATAGCTTTGACTATATGTAATACAGTCGTGGTTACTGCACCGAATCAGCCCCGACAGAAGGTGGGTTAAAGAAACAGAAAAAGAGAGTTTAAGCTTCTTTTGCCTTGGTATTAATTTATCTTGTAAGCTAGATAAACCTCCTGTTCTAGTGAGAAACAACTAAAACTAGTTGGAGATGACTTGTAGAACCACTGTGTGACTGAGAGGATTTAGTGAAGCATTAGCTGAATGGAGTATGTCAGCTATTTCACTTGCCTCCATGGTAAGATATGCTTTCATTGACAGTTTCAAAGTATTTCTGAAACTTCCCTGATTTCTTGTACTGTAACGTATTTATTTAATAAGCATAGATATGTGTGTAAATGTGTATGGAAACTAATTTGTAAATGTTCAAGACTTACCAGAAAAGGATACAGGCTGTCAGTGAATATTTCGTATATATGGATTACATTAAGGAAAGGCTGAGACATTTTTTAAAATATAAAAGAGAATATACTTGAAAAACATCACTTGAAACTTTAAAATTATATAAAAGATGCATCTTAAGCTCATTATGAGAAATAATGATCATTACTGCTTAAATTAGCCTAAACCAGTGTCATTGATGAATGAGAGTTTCAAGAATGCAATCCCAAGATGATCTGTAACACAAAACTATAATGGAATGTAATATTAAAGCTTGCCAGCAGCTGGAATTTCCATTCTGGAGAAAATTCTGCAATTTGCTGCTGTTCCAGATTGGAATAAGAAGTGAACTAGTCTGCAAAATGATGTGGTTTTGTGCCAAGGGAACATTTGGAGAATGCTCAATTTTGCTGTTTCAGGAATGCTACACTGTTATACAATAATATAATGTTTATTACTATGAATATGCTATTACTGTTAATACCATAGTATCTGTAGAACAGAATTATGTAAACTGAGATGAATGATAAAACTGAAGCAAAATGCTTTGGTGCTGAAAGGTAAGACAGGGGACATTATTTATCTCAACATTGAGAATGTTGTCAACATTGAAATATTTTCATTAAACTTCCCTGATACCACACTTCTCATTAGAAAAATCTTGCATGAAGTTTTATATTTTTTTATGCCTTCACTGAATATGCACAAAGAATGACAATGTTTCATACTATGGTAGCTTTTAGTATGCACTGCTGATGGTGGTGGTGCAACATTGATATACTCTCAGTCAGTCATAGCTGAGGAGGTGAAAAAAGAAAAAATGGCTTTAATACAAACGTGTTCTTCCGCATGCAGGTACAATTCTGAGGCTCTAGTAACTTTGGGGTTTTTTGGTGTTGAGTCAGTTTTGTCCGTTTACTTTCCTTTCTCAAAACACAAATACTTTTTGCCCTCAAAGAAATTCTGCTCTTTAGCTGGAGATGCTTAGACTGAATATCCATGTCAGAATTCTTGTATAGCTTTTCTTTGGGGTTTGTTCACTGTTGGTTTTCGGTTTTGTTTTTTTAACTTCTCAAGGTTAGAGACCGATTTGAACTAAAATCTCCAGTAAAAACCATTGAAGACTTCATACGAAGATTCACTCCAAGTCGCTTGACCTCTGGATCCAACAGCAGCAGTTCATCTAGTCTAGCTACAAGCAAATCAATGCACAGATTTGGTTTAAGTGTGCTTTCATCTACATCTACGGAGAGCACTTTAATAAAACTGGACGAGAAGCTGGCATACTCTGCACAGATAAATAACAATGGCTACAGCTCCCAGCAAGGCAGGACAGCTGTGGGGAGTGCACCTGAGGAAGGAGAACTCCGTTATGAAGCAGAGAGTCCAGATGAAGCTGCCCTTGTCTATGCAGCAAGGGCATATAACTGTTCTCTGGTTGGAAGGCTGTCTGACCAGGTATCAGTGGAGCTACCTCACCTGGGAACCTTAAGCTTTGAAGTATTACATACATTGGGCTTTGATTCCGTCAGGAAGAGGATGTCAGTAGTGGTCAGGCATCCTCTCACAGATGAAATAAATGTTTACACTAAAGGAGCAGATTCAGTTATTATGGATCTTCTTCTACCCTGCTCTTCAGGTACACTTCTTACTTACCTTTGGAGTGCGGGCTTGGAGGGGGTGAGGCAGTTCTGCTTAACTGCTGAAGATCTCATCCTATCTTATTGCCTTCTCTAGCAAGTAGACCTGCCTGCTTTTGTTGTGAATATAGTGAATGGTAGAATAGCAGGTGTCTCTATTCTTTTATAATATTTTGCTATAATAGCAAATTTTCTGCAACAAATTGGGTGTTCCTTACCTCACAAGAATGAGTCAAAATAATTTCTATAGAAGATCTTCTACTAGCAAACTTTATTTTGAAGGAATTTATTGAAACTTTGCAAAGCATTTTGCATTTTGTCAGGAAATCCTGACTACCAGTGCTTGGACAGTTAAATATTTTATATGAAACCCAAGCACTTCCTACTGCAGCTTCCCTCTGTTTCATTTGTGAATCTTTACATTCTTTGGCTGCAATATGTTGCATAAATAAGCACATTTATGTGGGTTTGACTATGCTGCTAAAGGACTACTGAATCAATCAGCCATCAAAACAGAAAGGTTGTGGCAACTTCAAGTACTAGCAGTAGATGTGAGCATGGAACTTCCCTAAAGCATGGAGAATTCTCCAGCACTCGGATGTCATATGAAACAGGAACAACTTTAAACAGCTACTAATTGGAATCATTTGGATTCCACAAGAACTCTGTAAGCTTTCAGATGTTAGAGGAGACGCATGGGTTTCAGTGTGCATTAATCAGTTTGCATCTGATTTACTGTATTTTCAACCCTGAATTTCATCAAGTGTTTAAAGATTCCCGATATTTATGGGCAGAGCCCAAAAGTGCTGGAGGTACTTCTCATGTTTGACTAACGCATTGACTTTGTGGTTACTTTGACATTAATTGGAGTAAACAATTGTGAAAGACTTATACTGTGTAATTTTAGTTCAGTGAAATACAGAAAAATTTTGGCATTAGTGTTCTGTTTACAGCCATATTCATCAAAGCTGAGCCAGAAAAATTAAGAACAACTTGTCCTTAACTAAAAACAAAGTATTCATGAATAATTTTCTAGCAAAGATCTGATATCACATGCACATAGAGCATCTGTGGAAACTTGTTGCCCTCCAAAGTACTAATACAGAATTTGTAGCACTGAGAATTTCTAATAACATACCTAGAAAATAATGTTTGGAAATGATTCTCAGAATGAGAACTGAATTTTAAAAGGAAAATTTTAAAAGGAAAAAAATTTTATACCAAATCTGAAATATTTTGTCCCCATATAACAGACTACATTTGAAGCCTCAGTGTCCATTCACAGTAGATCCAATGGATCAAGGAATTTTCAGAGAAGTTTCAGGCAGGTCTAGGGCCCACCTGGGTGAGAACAATAAAACCAGTCAGAAAAGCAAACAACAACAACATTATTAAAGGTGTTGTACATCAGAGAGGGGAAAGCAGAGTTCCTGAAGGTCAGTGTGGGAATGAGCGGTTCCCTTTAAGCCTCTTAAGCCGCTGCAGATCTATCTAAAAAACAATCGACATTTGTCTTGAGCAGCTTTCACTCCTGGAACTGAATTCACAGTCTCTGCCTTCAGTATCCTAATGTCAGTGGATGTGTTGTTTATTCCCTCAGATATGGCATTTTTTCCCCCCTTACAGGGAGATCTTTTCCAAATAAAGGGAGCCTCAGAAGATTTATGCTGTGGCTATTATCTATATTGTAGGATGTGTCACTGGTTTCATTCATGTTCTCTGGTGACAGTGAAACATGAGTGTGAGAGGAGATGTAATGCTATGAGAATTCAGGCATTTATCATTTCAAGGAAAGGACCAACAAGTGAATTGACATGACAATCACACAGCTTGCTCTTTGCTCTTAGTGTTTCAGGGACATGTGAACTCTATACCAGTCAAACCTGTATCTTCAGACTTTGGAGTATTTGTGCCCTTAGACTAAAGGACTGAGGCAACACTGTGTTTGTAATCTCCCAGCTCAAACACCACATGGCATGACTGGGTCCTGTCAGACACAAAGGTCCCTGTTTGGGAGGAAAAGTGTTTTAAATTATGACATGAGGCAGAGCCCATAATCAGAAGCAGAAGTATTATGTTTTTGAGCTTCATTTGTGTCTTACAGAAAAGTGTAAATCTCTGTGAGCTTCAAAACTTAGAATGTTTATGAATTGACTCCATTTGCTCTGCCTGTATATCTAGTTAAGACTGTGGAAGCTGATGTATTCTGATAGCATACAAACATTTTCAAAAGCCTTGAAATGATTCCCAAGACTGTATTGTTTTTACTTTATCTCAACAGACACTGTGTTCATAAATAAGAAAGTTACAGTTTGAGTCAATACCCAGCTCACACAGGAACTGTGAACACAGTGACTGGGCTGGCTTTCTGCAGCTTGAGATTATGGAAGGAAATGAAGAGAGCAGAAGGCCACTAGCTCTCCATCATTCTTCTGGAGAAGACTTACTTGCTGCTTTTCAAAAGGTGGTTTCATGTGGTCACACTGCTCAGCATAGACACTGCATCCCAGATAAAAAGAATCTCCACAACTGGGTTTTGTCTGCAAGAGATTCCTTCCCCCCTAACTTCTAACTTCAAAGCACAAGATAAATCTCAGAGTAAGACTGATGAGGCACATGAGCAGCTAGAAGGGGGTTTAGCTGTCACTGGTATGCTAGTGAAGGAGGGAGATGCAGCCTTCCACACTGGAATTGAGAATTCACACAGAAAATGGTGTGCACATCTCTACTTGTAGAGAATTACAGTCTTTGTTCATTGAAGGAGGTATAAACATTTAACGTTATGATCAATGCATTGGCACCCATGGTATTCAGACAGATCTGAAGTGATTAACACCACATAACCTTAAAGGGAAAAAATGAACTTTTGTTGTGTTTAAGCACTTATTGATGTTTTCATCATTTGGAATCAGTGAGCTACTGAAATAAGCCACTCCCATAAGACAATTTCATGTGGGATATGCAAAAAATGTGGCATTTTTCTCTAGAATGTTGATGTATTACAATAAATTAGAAAGAATGCTTGACTGCTTTATTGTTCTAAAGTTAAAAAAGATAACTCACTAATACAGAAAGTCTCGAAGAAGTTTTGCTGCAGTACTTCTCCCAGAAAAAAAAATTTCATATATTACATAGCAAAGTCACATATGCCAAAAAGATTATCATGCACAAATAGAAAAGAAGCTAAATGAAACTGTGCTAGGCTGCAAGTTCTGTATATGCCTGTTTCCACTTTCTGTTGCAGCTGAATCTATTTGTGAGTTGTTTTAATAGCTTCTGAAGGAAGCTGGTAGTGTGTGTTGGAGCTGCAAGCTATACTGTAAGAGAGAGCTTTCCAATTGCAAATAAGGGAGGTTCTTCTGTAATAGCATATCTGTATTGTCCCTTTGAGAAAATCAACAGTGATAGCATTAATAGATAGATTGACAGGTCCACAAGAATATTCCTTTCAGTATTCACTACATGGCTTTAATCAGAGATGGAACTGAAATGAAGGTATGCAGAAAATAACACAATCTTCACAGAGTCCCTTAGGAACAACTGGTATGTACACTCCCAGCTTTACAGGCCTGGGGAGGATAGGATAGTCCTTAAAGGTGAGAAAATAGCTATACAGTGAGTAAAATCATAGAATCAATTGGGTTGGAAAAGACCTCAGAGATCATCAAGTCTAACCCTTGGTCCAACTCCAGTCCATTTACTAGATCATGGCACTAAGTGCCATGTCCAATTTCAGTTTAAAAACCTCCAGGGACGGTGAATCCACCACCTCCCTGGGCAGGGCATTCCAATGCCTGACCACTCTCTCTGTGAAGAATTTCCTTCTAATATCCAGCCTAAATTTCCCCTAGCAGAGCTTAAGCCCGTGCCCCCTTGTCCTATTGCTAACTGCCTGGGAGAAGAGGCCAATCCCCACCTGGCTGTAACTTCCCTTCAGGTAGTTCTAGACAGTGATGAGGTCACCTCTAAAATGTTCTGATACATGGTTGATATAAATGGAACAAAACCCAGAATATTGGGATTCCAAGCTCCCAGTTTCCTTCCTTCTATACAAAATCATTACACAAATGTGTTTGTGCTGGAGTACATTAAATCAATCCCAGCTAAAGAGAGAAAATAAACAGATGCTCAGTCCTGGTTTTGAGTTCTTACACATGACTTTAAGTGCAGAGTAAAGGTAGGTGGAAGTTGTGCTGATGCATCCAAGGTAGAAGCTATCTCTGAGCTCTCTTCATGTGAATTCTCTTCTAAAGGAAATCACAGTCATACTCAGAACTTCTTGTGTTGGTTCAGGCTGATAGGTAGTATCGGTACAGCACTAATGGACAGAAGGATCTTCATGCACTTAGATATACAAAACAGAGCAGTTTCCTATTCTTTAGTTCTAGAAACCTTGGCAGAAAACTAAGTGCTATTTTTAAGTGCACATCATGAGCTGTGGAAAAGTTTGCAACTAGTGTATATGAAATACTTCTTATTGTTTACTGTGAACATTATAATGATTTCTTAAGATATTCAAACCAAAGAAATACTTAAGGAGTAATAAAAAGGTCTTTCTCACATACATTCAGAGTGACTTTTTTGAAGAGGGAAGACAGAAAAGATGGAAAAAAAAGTTTTTGTTTGTTTGTTTTTGTTTTTTTTTTTTGCAAATGGAATGTTTTACTTGAGTTTCCCAGGAAACATCAACAGCTCTTTAAAAGTATCAGTTATAAAGTGCTGGTACAATGAGTGCTGTATACAAGTTTTTATTCTCTGAGGCCATTCAGCTGCTTTTATTTTTCAATCAGTAATTCATTTTTTTATTCTTATCTAGATGACCCTCGGGGCAAACATCAAAAAAAAATCCGAAGCAAAACCCAGAATTACCTTAATCTGTATGCTGTAGATGGGCTACGGACTCTCTGTATTGCAAAAAGAGTAAGTAAATTAAGCCTTTTAGTTTGCTTTTAAGGAGAGTCTTGACAAAGATTACTGAAGGCACTTATTAATTTATTGTTCTTGATTCATAACTTCTTTTTCATTTTATTCAGTAAAGTATGAATGCCTCTGCATCACATTGACTGTGCCCTCACATACTCTTTAATAGGTCCTCAGCAAAGAAGAGTATGCCTGTTGGTTAAAAACTCATTTAGAAGCAGAATCCTCTATTGAAAATCGTGAAGAGCTTCTGTTTCAGTCTGCACTGCGGATAGAGAAGAATCTGCATCTCTTAGGTAATGAAATGAGAGCTGGACATGAAATTAAAATGTGATAAAATTTCTGAAAGCTTGCCTATGAAATCCATTCTTTCCCTTAAATTGTTTCTGACAGTACAGAAATTGGCTTCTTTGGGACTTTATCATGGCTGTCATGTGAAGCATCACAAAGGAATGGGATATAATTAACATAACAGACATACCCTGTTTTCCTTGCTGCTACCATCATTTTATCACTAGTGAAATGAGTGGAGTAATACCAGGGATGAATTTGACATAATATCATAAATGAGAACTGCTGCTCTAAACAAGAGGAGGACTTGACCCAAACTGTCTACAGAATTTCATTAGCTTAGTGCTGCTTCAACATGTCAGAGACTTCCATGACTCCAGGGGCACCAGAGACATGCATAAAGCAAGGCTCATAAACTGCATTTGTGAGAGGCATCAGCTCTCATACACGTCAATCTCAGCACAGGCACTCAGAGCCTGTGTATTCTGTGGCAAGGGTTTGCAGCTAAAATCAGTGTATGCAAAAAGTATTGTTCATACACTTCTGAGTTGAGATGTTGAAAGATTCTAAAATGTATGTATATTCATTATCACTCCATGCATCCAACTGCTTTCTGTGGCGAAGAAACTGGGACAGCCATAACACTGTCAGAGAAAACAGTCTTCACTAATTGCCAACATGCCTGTCTCTGGGAGACAGATCAACCTCACCCAACTTTTGATCTATCTACTACAGATCTCTAAGGCTCGACATATAGCCAATGGAGAGACAAAAAAAAGAAAGTGCAGTTCATTTGATCTGTCTTAGATATCCACTTTAGGATTAGATGAATCATGCCTCGAAGTGTCTGGTTCTCTCCGCTGACTTAAAGGGGGGCATGAGTTGTCTAATTTGGACCACAGTAATCAAAAAGATTCCACCATGGTTGTATCTGTTAGCTCTGGCTGCACTCTAGGGTGGGGGGAAAAAAAAAAAAAAGTGAAATCGAACTGCCAGAAAAGCAAGTGAGCTCTAGCCACTAGTAAAATATCAACTCAGTCATTCCCCAAGAACCTCATACTGCAGTTTGTATCTTGCAATGATCAGTTACGATAAGGTTGTAGGAATAAAAAGTGAGTCTGGAAAAGGAATATATTTTCCTTTATTTGGATAATAATAGCTTTCCCAACATTGCCCTAAGAATGTGTTTTCACATAAATGACTGGTGCTCAGACTTCAGGTGGATTTCTATTGTTAATTGTTTTGGTTTTTTTTCAAGGAACAACCATAGGAATAATAAATAGCTGAGAAACGTTTATTTTGATTTTCTTATTGTTCCAGGTAGCTTGCATGTCTGTCACCTCCTCATTGTCTAGTGGCTGGACTTGCATTTCGTGAAATCGAAATCTCTCTGACATTCAGTGGAGCACTGATGTATCAGTGGTGACACTGAGCTTGGTCCTGAGTGGCGTTTTGCCGCTTTTCATATATATGAAAATCTTGTCTCTGACAACTGATTTATGTAAGCATAAAAAAGAGACCCAATCTCTTATAAACAGGTAGAAAGATACAGTGAAAGCGTGAAAAAGGCACATTTTACTTTTTCATCATGGCCAACAGATTTGTGATTTATTCTTTGCTATGTCTCATTTGGCCACCGGTGTCTTTCTGCAAGAGCAAACAGCAGCAACAAGGCAGGAAAACGTTATGTCTACAGCCTAATGTGCTGCTGCCAAGCTGCAGTCCTGCTGTCATTCCCCTTCAAAATGGAGAAATCTCTCATGACTCAGCCTCTTCTCACTGAGAAGAAGGTCTTAAGGACTCTTAAGAACTGAAATGATCTCTGAGAACCAACACCTTCTCTAGCAACATCCAGAAGAAATGATGAAGATACAGAGCATAGAGACAATAAACCTTGTGAACCTCTGGGACTAGAAGTGGCGTCAGGTTGCTTTTGAAGTTTTGAATTCTAGATTTTCTAACTCTTGATGCAAGGGTTTACTCCTGCTAGTTTCCTCTCCTCAATATCCCCAAAAAGCTGCCCAAAACTTGCAACCATTGGTAATTTAGCTGTTTCCCAATAAAAATGACTGCTGGTTGTTTTGGTTTTGGTTTGGTTTGGTTTTTTTTCATTCAAGCTTGCAATTTCAGGGGAACTGGGGAAACCTAGGTGTTTATTTAATATAGAATATTTCACTTTCTTTATATGCTTAGGTGCCACTGGCATTGAAGACCGTTTACAGGATGGTGTTCCAGAAACCATTGCAAACTTGCGCAAAGCTGGGTTGCAGATTTGGGTTCTTACTGGAGACAAGCAAGAAACAGCTGTTAATATTGCATATGCCTGCAAGCTACTAGATCATGATGAAGAAATCATCACTTTGAATGCTGAATCACCAGTAAGCAGACCCAATATACAAGTTTACCTGTGCACTAGTTTTGCTTTATTTTCAACTTGTACAACTGAAAATTTGATGGCTTTTTTTCCTTTCCCTCTTTTTTTTTTCCTTCTTTTCCTGCTTCGTCCGTAATTTTCAGGTAGGACACGTCTTTGAATACTTTTCAGTGAATCATGCTTCTAAATCATAGTCTCATGTATCATAAATTTACTGAAAATATGAAACTGTGAACTCCACCATGAATGAAAATATGCCATAGCAGCATAAATGCCTTTCTTTGGTATACATTCTTAAAACATTTGTAGTTTTGTTTATTGGCACTAATGGGTCTAAAAAGGCCTGTTATTAAATACATGCTGGGGAAAAAAGACGTTGATAATCTCTTGAGAATTTGTGCTTTATTTTTTGCCACTGAAATGTAGTATTTAGATAACTCAGTCATTCCTGTTTTCTCAGGTGGCTTTTTCTCTGGAGATAGAAACAGTACTTAAATCTCAATGCTAACACTGAGAGACAGAAAACCACATCTACAGTAATGCCTTGCTTCCTAATATACCTTTTCTAATCCTCCTGAATTACTGATCTTTTTCTGTGCTCAACTTGTTGCAAGCAGACAGTCACAAATTGGTTACTGATACGGTCTAACATACAAGGAACCAGACTGATAGTGCTATAGTCCTTAAATGAGGTGATAAATTGGACTTCAGATCAGCAGAGGAGAGGTAGGCCATCAGTATCCAGCTCCAATTTCTTTCAAAAAGGAAGAAAAGATAACAGCATTTTCCATTCTTGAGTTATCAACTGAACTGGTAAATTAATTTTCCATGTTTTTTTCTTTTTAGTCATACTTTACTGTAAGACCAATAGCATTTCTTTTAAATGTTCATATATTCTCAATAACATCTTTTAATTGAGTATGGCTAGGAGAAAGAATTAAGCTTAAATAACCTTTAATTGGCCTTTAACAATGCATAACACTTTGATCTGAGTTGTGGGCGTATACATAATGGTGTTCATCACCATACTTAACTTGGTACCAATTATATATCATTTCCCAGCTCTGTAATTCTGAGAAGGAGCTAAAAGAAATAAGTTTAGCATACAATACTGCATGTTAAAGAAGAATTAAATTTTAAGCCTTTCTACTCCTTATTGTTGTCATAACTTCTGCAAGAATTGTGTTTAGAGCAAATAGAAAAGAAAATTATTAGAAATTAAGACTTTAACAGCACAGCAAATAGAACACATTCCCCATATTCATTATGCCTAATCATGCAGCAAACAGAAGCCTCCAAATATATGTTCCTTTCTCTCAAGCATATTTATTTTGAATTTTTTTGCAGGAGACATGTGCTGTCTTGCTGGAACAGTGTCTGCAATGCGTAGAGTCTAAATTTTCAAACAACACAATAGACGAAGCTACTGGAAACATGACTATTGGGTTCACCCCTCTCTATCCACCCTCTTCCTCTGTGCTTTCCAGCTTGGGCCTAGTGATTGATGGAAGGACTCTAGCTTATGCCCTGGAACCTACTCTAGAAGATAAATTTCTTGCACTAGCCAAGCGATGCCGTTCAGTACTGTGTTGTCGCTCTACCCCACTCCAAAAGAGCATGGTAGTGAAACTGGTCAGAGACAAACTCAAAGCAATGACCTTGGCAATAGGTAAATACCTCAGTTTAAACTAGCCTGCCTTGATGTATACTGTCTTGAGAGTTTTGATTTTTTTGACTTGCAGTAGGACCTTTCCAGCTTCCTCACATCTGAAATGGCCTTCCAGTTTTGTCTGAAAACATGTTAGACAGCTCTAACATATTTATTCTAACATATTTAATGAAAACCAAGATAGAACTCTGAAGTAGTATTTGGGATTTCGTCCTACAGAAGTTAGGTAACCAGAACCCAGGTATGCTATGAGATATTGACATGTCTGAACACAGCTGTGAAGAACTGGGTTAGCTGATGCTGCGCAAAGCACCATTTTGCAATCGTTGTGTTGCACAGAAAAAATGCTATGCTCAATACTGTTTAGTCCAATCATGCTTAAACTCAGGGTTCTGCATTTTTCATCACAAATCAACCATACAGCACAGGGTATGACTTGGCTTTGTTAGTACAGAGAGTGGATTTACGACTGGCATCATGGCAGCACCTACCCTTCTTCCCAGCCAATCACTCAAGTGGCGAAGGGGCAGTCAGCCTGTCTTAAATTTGACACAGTCTTCCATGTTCCCATGATTTTTACATAAGAAAAGTCAACCAGCTCTTCTTTCCCTGTCTGAAGTTTAGGCTCATGTTGCATTAGAAAATATGATTGCAGCATATTTTGGTGCAAACACACTTGCTTTCATCTACCTGTATTGGTTAATCATAGCAGGAACACATGTGGGTTGGACCGGCCCATGAGTAACCCTGAGTACATATAATAATTGCCAGACTCGTGTGACACCCTCATCACCAAACATGTGCTGATTATCATAATCCTCATGCTTAATGTATTATATCTAGCTCAATTATACCTCCCTCCTACTGAATTTATATCTGTGACTGACTGACTGTGGACATAACCATTTGCATATGTTGTAAAAAACGTCTGGCTTGTTAACTTGAATTATCCGGAATGCTTAAAAAGACTAATGGAGACTGGGCAGCGGAGACTGGGCAGCCAGTATTTTCATTCTTTCTGAGCATCCTGAGCGTAGGAATTGAGCACAAGCTCCTGTTCTGGATTAAAAGCCTAGCTGTATGCATCCTTCCTTTTAACCAACATGAGCTAACTCAGGGCTGTGTCACACAGTCACAAAGACATCGGCTTTGTCAGGCGATCAGACACCGCTCTTATATGTGCCAACAACAGGGAAACTGTGGTGAGAAGTGATGTACATCTCAGCAACTGAACTCTAAAACCAAGTCTCTTGTCATCAGCTAATAGGGTTTTGTTTTCCACTAGTACACTGTAAAATTAAGAAGATCAGAATAGATACTTGTCTCATTCTGGTGCCCTTTCTATGGAACCTATCACTTGTGGTATCATGATTGGAAGCAGAGCTAGGGGTGGTAACTGTGCAACCATTCCAATTAAATCTACCAATTATGGATGTATTAAAGATCTTGGACTGTAAACCCTAGTCTCTTCACTGTCCTTTATCTACTTTTAAATTATTTTTTTTATTTGTGCTGTGTAGACATTCTCACTGGCTTTAGGCCTCCTTGCACATATAATTCTTAGTCATACCTGATTGCAGGCAGACAGTTAATCAGGAAGCAAAAGTATTGAAAAGCTGGTTCTCAGCCTTCCACTCTTTTACTATTGGTGCAGTTCAGGCCCGATACTTGAAATTTAGGTATTACTAAAAAGAGACAGATTCGGTTTATTTTTACTTTTCTATGATAAAAAGGTCTACAAAGATCACAATGTCTCAGAAACTTCGCCCTTTGAACCTTACATTCCAAAGATACATCCTTTTCTACCCTACATCTCCATTAATATAATACCCACCCAACACTTAGTACAGCCCCCCCTTACTCTACTCAACCAAGAGTAACAACTCAACTCAGGAACAACTGTTTTTCCTTTGCTTTGTTGCTGCTAATTGTTCCTGGTCTATTAGTGACAACAAAACTGTATTTTGTCACCTTTAGGTGATGGTGCCAATGATGTCAGCATGATCCAAGTGGCAGATGTTGGTGTGGGGATCTCTGGTCAAGAAGGCATGCAGGTAATGTTGCTCATTCAGTGGAAAACACTCCCATGAAGGGGTGAAACAGGCACTTCCTACAGGTCAGATTGATCAGGCTGCCTCCGGGATAGTCAGCACAAAAAAAGGAGAAGCAGCAAGTTGCGGTGAGCAGTGCCAGTTGTGTTTCATAAGGGTGCTTTCAGCTTGGATTTGAGCTTGTGCTTGTTCTCAGATCTGTGGTGACTTTGCACACACTACCTCAGAAAATTCAACTTACCAGATACCTCTAAATAATATGATTAAAGAAATAATTAGCAAAATACTGGTTTAAAGGAGGAAAAAAGCTTAGGTATGCATTATTTAGGAAATAAAGGTTCATTTTATTCTCTCTCCTGTATTGCTTGGGTATACTTCTTCTGTGGAGTGGCTGCACACGACGATACAACTCATGCAGCTTATTTGCATGGTGTGGTGGTGGCCCTTAGCCCAGCCACCCACATATCTCACTCACTCAGCCTATTCAGACAGCAAAACAGTGAAGGAAAAAGAAATTGCAACCCTTTGCAGAATCACTGCTCCCTACACATTATACCAAGAGTTGGTTTTCTCCACGTTTCCTGTCATAGGGAACAGAGGGATAAGGGGACTTGCCTTGTAGTCTTCTGGGTGTGTTCTGCCCATGATTAATGTATTTACCACTGAATAAGAGGCACTTGTCTCATCCCCAGAAGAGAGGATATGTACGTATAGGATGTATTACCAGCCTCCTCTACTGCTAGTGCAGTTCAGTTGCCACATTAGTACTAGACGTGGCAGTAAGACAAAGAGAATGAGGAAGATACCTCATTTCCACAACCTACCTTGTATTTGGGCAGACTGATTGCATGAGAAAATAGAGTAGCTGAGTGTATGTCAAAGAGCTCTTCAGAGAAAGTGGGAAGTGTTTCCATCCTGAGGACCTGAGCAGATGAGCATGCTCCTTAACTTAGTTACCAGTGGGTGGTTCTCTGACCCACATTGCATTTTTTGCAATGTTGGCTGGATGTTTTGCTCAAAAGAGAAGAGAGGCCTCCTTCACACGGTGCACACATTGGCTATGGAATTTTATTCCATGGGACTGCATTAATGCTATAATTTATTTATTTGGATCAACACACAAACTTACGAAACAAAAATTTAAGTGAGCTTTGGACTTGGGTGTCAACTTAGGCATTTTCTGGCATGTAGATCATCAGAAGCTAGGACAGTACAGTGGAGAAAAGCCAGTAGAGATTTTTCTTATTTATTCATACAATCTTTCAATGTGTATGAATCCTTGAATCCTCTCTTGGCCATCCTTGAAGGCTGGTTCAGTCTGACCCAGCAGAGCTATTACACTTGTTCTCCTTCTTCTAGTCATCCAGTGAGTTCAGTCAAAGTAATCTCCAGGGCCAATGAAAGGTCATCAGTGCACTTCAAACAGACAGTTTTCAGGGCTGTAATCTGTTAAGAATGGTTCTCCAAACGTGTTAGCAGCTGTAAATTAGACTCAAAAAAACCCTACTGTAAAAATATTCAGATACTCATTATGCATATGGCATCCCGACCCTAGACCCTCTGAGTCTGACTTTGGTGGCTGGAGAGAGTAAGAGAAAAGTAATTCTTGGACTAAGCTGATGCCAAGTATATTTGTTGTTCCACAGCCTTCATCAGGCTCTGAGAGTTGTGCATAACTTCCACAGTATCACTCTGCAGGCAGTACAAATTCCAGAGAGCCCAGAGAAAGCTGGTTTTATGGGGTCCCCTCCAAACCTATCAGTTAAAAAAGTCTCCCCCAAACTACTTGGTCTTACCATCTCTTAGGAACTTACCAGCTCTTGCCATCTATGTATTAATTCAGATCACTTTTTTTGCTAATGCAAACATATAGTGCTTGTAGCATTTTTTTGACTCCTCTCCCCTTTATGTCACTTTCAGTTGAGCTCATGCACTTACAACAACCAGTCCTCAAATGCCCCTGGCTTTTGCAGTTATTCAAATCTGAAAGCTGTTTTCTTATTAACTCATTAAACTATCTGGTTTTTTATAAATGAAAGTTCAACAGAATGGAAAATGTTTATAGATCCCTTTCTTTCTCTGCAAGGTCCTAAGGAGTCATGCAGACCTCTGTGCTATAAACAACTGTCAGATTCGTACACACGCAGGTACTCAGAAGGCGTTGAGCATTGAGGTGTCCAAAACAGTAATACTGTCTGATTCATTTTCCTTCCATGTTCTATGGAAGCATGTGGAGCATGATTCACTTTTTCCTGTGAAAAAGCTGGAAGAAAAAAATAAAATGTGAAAATCGAGGGGATATTTTGAGACTAAGTAAACATGCAAATGTAATTGGATAACACTGTCTTCCTTACTGTGTTCCTCGCTGTAATAAAAATGGAATAAAAAAAGAAGAAGATCCTGACACTTCTCACAGTGTGCTGTGAAGTACTATGTTAGAAGCACAAACGAAGCTAGCGGTTTTGTTTTGACATTGGAATAGGTTGAGATGGGGTGGAGGACAAGGAAGCAGACATAGCATAGCTCTGTTCTCCTCAAACTGCAAGATAGCTGTATGTCTGCAAGACAAATCAGACTTCTGTGCTCGGTGGTTATAACAAGTGTGTCTCAGTACCTGAGAAATCCTAGAATGTGTCAACATATTAAAAAATGTCTCAGTGCTTATATACATCTACTGCTTAAATTGCAATGCATTCTTACGTTTCCTCTTGTATACTGTTTTAAATTTTATTTTAATAGCTTCTACAAGCACTTACTTTGTAAAACAGAGCTCTTATGATGATTTACTAAGAAAGGGGATTAGGAAAACTTAAAAGGAAAGATGTCTCATTTAAAAATATACTCAGCAGAGTGTGAGGAAGATATTGCCCCTTTGGAGGTTTTCACCTTTCCTCATGTTTTTGCCAAACTGAAGTGTGAGAAGAAAGATGATACTAAATGAAATGTAAAACAATATTAAATGAAATCTTAGTGTGATCCTAGGCCTAAGGAAAATTGTGAAATAGCCATGATAACACAAGAAGGTCTCATCTAGATGTACAGGACCCTGAAATTTAGTCAGAATTAGGGAGAAACTGGGTGATTCATTTTGTCAGTGTGATCTGACAGTCTGCACAATCCCAGGGGAGTCTCATCTAGTGTGACTTTTTTCATATACGGTTATAGAAAACTTGAAATTTTAAAAATCCCTGAAAATACTGATATCTCAGGACAGCCCCGTAAACTTCATAAACCAGGATAGCAAATGTAACTAAAACTAATCTTTTTATTGTTTTGTCTTTTAATGTTCAGTAATTATAATGCAACCACTTAGTTGTACTTTTCTATTTTATTCTCTGGAAATTCATTTTGCCCTGTAAGTACCCTGTAGTTTTCACAGAGAAAGATGTTCCAGCCACCAAGATGTTCACACACAGACCCTGAGCCGTCATGCTCAGGCAACTGCAATTGCCAGCCATTCTCCCACCTCTCGCTTTTTGCTGTTGCTTTTCACCATCTGGAATGTAGACTGTAATCTCCTTTGGGCGAGGACCAGGTTGCACTGCATGTTCTGCCAAGCTGCTGGGTTTGTTCACGCGTATTTCAAATCAAAGCAGCAATAGCTGCATTTCATGTGCCCTGTAATGGATTTTATTCCTCATGAGTACAGTTTCCATTGACTGTATGAGTCGAGAAGATGACTAAATTCATTGTTGGTGTTGAAAGTGATGCTTTACAATAAGGATTCCAACTTTTCTCTCATTAAAGGCGGTGATGGCAAGTGACTTTGCAATCCCAAGGTTCAGGCATTTGGAGAAGCTTTTGCTTGTTCATGGCCACTGGTGTTATTCCCGACTCGCCAACATGGTGCTGTATTTCTTCTACAAAAATGCAGTAAGTGTTTGACTTGGAACCTTTGTGTTACCAAATGTTTCCAGAGTTTATTTTGTGCTAAGTGAGCATTAGGTCAGACTTCAAATGGTTTATAAATAAGCTGCAAAGATATTTGCAGAGTTGAAAGACAGCTGGCTGCCATTTGCAGAAATACGGAACCCACTCTATAACAGCTACAGTGTGTTGCTGAATGTGCAAATTAGGTAACAGAAATAACAAGCGCTGCTTCAGAGAAGTTTCTTTATAGAGTAGTTTTGCAGAATTTAGTTGGCTAGATACAGGAGTCTTTAATGCCAAAGCCATCCAGCATTGGTCCAAAGTAGCGGTTGAGTGTGTTTTCTCTTTCTGACCTTATCTCATCATTGCTTATGAATCGCTGTACATATTCCCTAGTGACTTCGGATAATTTGAGTCCTCTTTGTGTCTCAGATGCAGAAACTGGGAAGTTGTTTTCCTGATTTATCTTACACCCAACTTAGCAAAATAGTGCATTAGCAAGGAAGCACACCATGGTAAAGAACAGACAACAGGTCTGTATTTCCTCCCTGGTGTATGAAACAGGAATTAATCCAGTCCTGGGCATTGAGCTACTTGCAGCTCAACTCCTTCACCTCAACAAAGGCCCTTTGCATTGATCTTGAAGTACAAAGATGATTGATTGAAAACTGCCTAACAAGACAACCAAGAACTCCACCAGTTGGGTGGCAGTCACTGACAGGCACATAGATTTGCTCACTTGCAACAGCTGCAAATCACCTTGGGAGCGAGGCATATGAAGAAGCAGGAAAAAGAGGAGAACTAGAGCTCTCTGTTTGCTCCAAAGGGCAATATATGTGTGCGGGAGACTGGATTTTATCTTCAGTATCAGAAAAAAAAAAAAAGAAAAAAAAGTAGCTTTCAGTTTTGTAAAAGTTGCTTTCCAATTTTAATCTAATCCTCAGTCTTTATCAGGAGAAAACCATAATTTGCTCAAAATTTTGAAAATCACGAGAGTCCCTAAGGGTGTTAAAGAATTAATAAAGCATCTTTGTTTTAAAACAAGCGTGTTAGAATGCCTTCTGTGGTCAGACCAGAAACTGCATGCAAATGTCCTTCCAGATACAGAAGATAGAAGGGACTTTGCTGTCTGAGGTGCTGCCTGAGTCAGAAGCAGCAAGCAGATATAAGCAATGTTACACTGAGTGGAGAGACACCAGTTGGAGTACAGCAGTGAAATATGTGCTGGTGTTCAAAGGCATGAATTTTAAGGCTTGATCCTGAATGCTGCCGAACATCTGTACTCCCAGTGCTAGGTATTTCCAATATACCAATTGACAGTATCAAATCTGAACTTCCAAGAAGTGTATGCATACCCATGTTATATCAAAATAATAGCTAAAAAACCCCAGAATTAATACACATAAAACATTCTAGCAAGAAGCAGGCAGAGATTCTGTTTATACATTTACATTTTTGTTCAGTTTTTTAAAATCTTCCATTTTCTTTGGTATAACTCCCCTTGATTACAAGTATTATTTCTTATGCCGCTTTTAGTAAGACATTTTCAGAAGCTGCTGCCTCAAGGCTAGAAAATAACTGAGGAAATCTCTGTGTGTTGGCTCTGTTTTGACACCCTTCAGAGCTTTCTGAGAAATACTTGTTGCTACTGACTCTAAAACTGTACTTGGGTATCCAGCATATAAACATGAATATGTCTGACACAATGCCTGGCCTGAAGGAAAGATTATTTAAAAAGGAAATGTAGGAGCACCTGATCCTTTTGCAAGGAGGCTATTCTGGATGATTCTCCACAAGAGACTTGTGATAGCAACATTGCAAATGTTCTGCAAGTTTTCTGTTTCTTCAAGTGTGTTTTTCGCCATTTGCTCATACTATGAAATTTTCCATTCTCCACTAGAACCTATTTAACTCAAACTTTAAACTCTACATTGCTGCAAAAGCCATTTGGAAGCTTAGATGACTTATACAAGAAGGTGTTTGGCTTGGTGGAGATGATAAAAATACAAGTAAAATATAAACCGAAAGATAGAATGACTAGAAATATCTGAGCTTGATGAAAAGAGATTTCATGTAAACAAAATTCTAGCTGCACAAGCATGCACATCTTCCTCTTTAGACATTATCTCTGCAAGACAGCACTGAACATTTTTTGACATACTCTTCATTCACTGAGAAAATCTGTCTGGGACTACATTCATAGAACAGTCTCATCTGGCAGGGAAAGAAAGGAAACATTTTTTATTTAAAATCTTTATCTAAATTTGTTTTGTTTTATTCGGGGGGTAATGCACAGAAGGAAGAGAACATTTTTTTGAAATTGAATTAAGCACTTGTTTAATACAAAATAAAATTTCAGGGGAAAAAAAGTCTGATTTAAGCTTGGCTACTGAAATTTCATTTGTTTGTACAGCTTTCTTCAACAGTACTGCTGAGACCCATTCTAGAGCTGCTAGTAAAATTTTCAGCTGACTGCATTTTAATCAAACTACCCATTTTTGTCAAACTGTTTCCAAGAGAGGTTACTTTTAGCAAGGCTCTAAAGAGAAAATTTCTTAGGTCCTGGATTAGCTGCATTTTCTTTTATTTTAAATTGGTAAGAGAAAGGTATCTAAATTTATGTATTTATTGCAATTTTTTTTTGAGAATTAACTCGAGGAATTTTGTTTGGTTTGGGGTGTGGAAAGGAAATAATTTTCTAAATATATTCAATTTTGGAATGAAATTGCCATGTCCCAGCCAACTGTACAGAAAAGCAGTAAGCTTTGGTAACTCAGTTTGGGCCAGAGTAAGACATTTGTCTTGAAAGGTATTTACAGAAATATTTCTAGAGGTGATCCTTAAAAAAACCCTACCATTTACCTTTTAATAGATTAATTTATACTATGGGCTCACAAACAGTGAGATGTATGTTGCTGTTGATATACAAGCCGCTTCCATGTAGTATGCAAACATTGCCTGAGCATATGTCTACTATATATATACACAAATATATATACATTTATGTATTGCAGGACTGACCCTTTTACTGTGTGGCAATTTCACTTCACAAGATAGGCTTACAGCAGCTTTCACTGACTAAGCAGACCATAGACAATTTTAACTCCTGTGTTTAAATTTCAACGACATTTTGGCTTACAGATAGAATAGATCTATATTTTCCTCTGTATATCTAAAATTCATGAAGGGTTAACATTCTCCAGCTGGCTGGAAGCTTTTTGAGAACAGAATGGAAAAAGAAGAGGAAGTGAAAGAAGAGGTCATGTCATTTCCTTTCTTCATGGTTAAAATGAGGAAAACCCTTGAGGAACAATTTCCAACATTTTTCTGGTTGCCTTTCATTTCGTGTTAATCACTTTACAGAGAATAATAAAAATTGTAGTTTTAGGAGAAATAAGCCTGGGAGTTTATTTCCTTTCCTTGGAAGCTGCCTGTCTTTTTCTAGGCCTCAAATCCTCCATCAACAGGTGAGGTTAGCACACCTCTCCTGAGCCCTAAAACCCTCTCTTCGTGCTGAAGAGAGTGTAGAAGAAATCAGTTGTGTGGTTTGTTTCTTTTTGGGTGATTCCAACACAACTACATAAACCATCCCCCTGCAGCTGTGTATGCATCTGATTTCTTTATAGAGCTGAAGAGTAAGGGACACTGAGAAATCTGTACAGCACTGCTAATTTGTGGAATGTCAAAGTACAGAGGCAGAATAGTTAAGTTTTCTAGACCTTAAAGTTTCACCTTCCTTGCTCCTTCTGGTTTCATGTCAGCCTTGCTAAAAAGCTTTGAATTTGTCTATTGCAGACCAGAAAAGCCCCCCAGAACATCTCAAGCCAACAGAGGGTATTATGGAAATGTTTGTTCTTATAATAGTCATGTAAGTGCTATGACATCAGTACTCATATACCTAGAGGTCAGTGGTGGTTGGGAGAGCTTTTTACAGTTAGTTAAATTGCAGCTCAGCATTTCACTTGAACCAAAAGTTAATTTTATTTGAAGTCATCCCTGATACCTGAGATCTGAGGTTCCAGCAGCTCAAAGGCTTGCAGGCATGCCAAATGTTTGCAGCTTAGCTAAGTGGTCCATACATCAGGAAGTGAGTTAGACTAGGTATCCTCAGAAGGATTGTTCATATGTTTAGCATTCATAGATAATTCCTTGCAGAAACTGAAATTGGAAAAGTTTCAGAACACTCCTTATCTTGTTGTATTTACAGCATTGCTCATTTTGTTTCAGATGTTTGTGGCCCTTCTCTTCTGGTACCAGTTCTACTGTGGGTTCTCTGGCTCGTCAATGATTGACCAGTGGTATCTCATCTTCTTTAATTTACTCTTCTCTTCTCTTCCACAACTGATCACTGGTGTTCTGGATAAGGATGTGCCAGCTGAAGTGTTAATTGCTGTACCTCAGCTTTATAAAAGTGGACAGAATATGGAGGTAAAAACTTCTTGTTTATTGTAATTTCTTTACCGAACATCTTTAGTTTCATCTGAAAACCAACCCTGGTCCCAAAGGGTAGATGACTGATAGAAACAGTCTGAGAATGGTGATATTTCTTATCTGAGTCAAAATGTCAAAAGTACACCTAAACAAAACATAAAACCAAAACATAAACAAAACCCCCTAAACAAACGAACAAAAACCACCCAACCAGCTATATTTTTAATATGTGACAAGAGAGAAGGCTGGATGTTTTATGTCAGTCTAAGCTGAACACCTCTCAGGCTCACAAATAACCATAAAGGTAAAACAGATTGCACCTTGCATCCTAATGCAGGCTTTCACAGAATAACCTCAAAGTACTTACTCAAAACTTCAGGCCCCAGCCCTTTACAAACAGTCCGAAGAGAAAGATGGCTTTTGGGAGTAAGCACGGTTGATAGACTTAGTCTCTGAGGGAGGTAGTCACCAGCAGATGACAGGTTCAGCTGAAATATCTGTTGAAAATACCTCATCCCCACCTGCTCGAATTGTACAATGAAAACGGAAGGAATTCGAGGAGGGATTTGAGCCAAACCATCTCTGGTAATTACAGGTAGAGCGTACTGTGGGAAAATCTTGCTGCTCGGCCAAACTACCCATACACAGACATTCCTTCCAAGGAAGAGCCTTCTTAAAAGTGTCTGACATTGTGTCCTCTGAGAGGAGACAGTGAGTGTTTTTTGCCTCTAAGTGTACACCTGCATTTGGTACCCCACACATGTAGTGGCATTGCTAGACACTGTCCTGGAAAGATGAAAAGAACATTTTAGTGTAACTTATTTTCAGTCCGTTAGTCCAAGTTCTGTCTTTTTCATCTGTTGTTTTCCATTTGTTACATTTCTTCTGTTCCAGTGTATTGGACTTTAAAAATCTGTAATATTAATACCTTCCTTTCTTGCACATTTGTAGGGTGATAGAAATCTTGTAATGGCTTAAGCTTGTTGGGAGGTTGTGTCTGTCTTCAGCTGGCAAAACTCCCAGGTTCACAGTATTTCACAATTATTTTTCATAGACAAGCACAGAGATCATTCTAAGGTTTTTTTGGAATCTATTGGTCATATTCTTTGCATAGTCACCTAAAAAGTCATTTTAAAAATTTAAAAATCCTACTTTAGGTAGGATCTCTTTCAAAAAGATATCACCAATTCAAAGCCTATAGAATTACAGAATAAGTTAAATGGCTCTGGGGGCCATCTGATCCAGACCCCTTGTCAAAACAGCTTCAAACCTAGATGAGGTTTCTCAGGTCTTTAACTAGTCTAGTTTTGAATGTCTCCAACAGTGATAATTTCATAGATTCTCTGAGCAACCTGAAGCAGTAATTAACCACATGTTAGTTCAGTAGGCCAAGTAACACCATAATTTTTTCCAAGCATCTTTCAATTCCCATCTTTAGGCTGCAGTGATATTCTCCATAAAGGGAAGGAGCCCTGATGAACCTAGTGGTTTGAGATGTAGACTATATCCCAAAATTAAATAAAACTTTGGCCATTTACAAACTATTTTTTCTTATATCTGTGTACTTTATATGACCATCCATACCCCAGCAATTGTATAGTTCTTTAAACCAAAATGTTAGTTTAATATTGTTTTTAGCAAGCAAATTTCTGCACACGCAAAGAGATATATGTATGTTTTATATACGTATTTATGACATCTCATACATTGATGCATGAATTACCAGTAAAGTTCGATGTTGTGGATCTTCTTCTCTTAAGTATATGTCAATTTTCTGTTTCCTGTTTTGTGAATTCTGTTTCCTGTTCTGTGCTTGTGTGTATGTGATGTAGAAGCCATTTATTCATGTTCTTAAAATTCACAGAGCTCCTCCTGAAATCAGTGGCCTAACTGTAGTGCGTAAAGTTGGGTGTATTCATAAATGTTTCCTGGCCTGAGCATTAACTTACACCGTCTGCTAGCAAAAAAAAAATAAAAAGGCAAAAGACTTTTATCCCAGAACAGAGTGACTTGCAGGTAGACTCAACAGGTTAGCTGAGTGATTGGTGAAGTTATTAATCTATTTGCCCAAGCCCTTAAAACTGCCCATTGAAATATACCCCTCAAAATAACTATCCTGGCAAATAGCATTTTCATTATGATCTGATTTTCTTTTTTTTTTTTTATGGCACAGGAGTACCAACCACACATGTTTTGGATGAACATGATTGATGCTATGTATCAAAGTCTGGTTTGCTTCTTCATTCCCTATTTTGTAAGTGTTCGGTTTAAGCCAATCTATTTTAAGCATTTTGAGGAGAACTGGCAATGTAGCTTAGGCTAAGTTCTATCTCCTGTCTTACAGACTTATTATGATTCAGAGGTGGACATCTTCTCCTGGGGAACTCCCATCACCACAATAGCTCTTTTAACCATCATACTGCATTTGGCTATTGAAACCAAAACTTGGGTAAGGTACCCACAGTCTACATAGAAACTCACTGGCGTGTACACAATTCTTCTCTTAGTACCATCTTTAAAAAACAGAAGGTTGTTGTTTTTTTCCGTCAGCTCATTCTACTTTTAGCAAGCATTTTAAACAAAACATGAAAAAGGTTTTAAACTGTGATCTGCAAACAGCTTTGTAGAGTTTGATCTATAATAAGAATTTTTAAATATACAAGGTTCTAAACTCTTTGCTGTGCATGGATTTGACTCCAGAAATTAAGAAGTTTTAATTAAGAGTCACAGAAAGTTTCTCAGAATATAAAGATTCATTATATTTTGTTGTTGTTTTTTTTGTTTTGGTCTAGACTTTTCTCCACTGGTCATCTTGCATCTTCAGTATCATTTTATTTTTCTTTGTGGCTCTGGTTTACAATGCTTCCTGCCCAGTCTGCCATCCTCCATCCAATCCCTACTGGACTATGGAAAGGCTGATGGGAGACCCTATATTCTATTTCACTTGCATTATATCACCAGTTGTGGCATTGCTGCCCAGGTATTGTATATTCCCTCATATCTTTTCTCGTATATGAAGGCACTTTATGCCTGTGATTGGGAGGGCAAGAAACATTTCTTTTTCCACTCCTTTTCTTTCATTTTGCTTTACCAGCCAAGTCAGTTTTTTTCAGCAGCTGATTTTATGAAGTCAGGTTGTCTAACCTATCTTGTGCTCCTGACCACAGGAAAAGACCACTGCTCATGGCCATAGACCACAGGATCGGAATAATTATAGGCTGTTAGTTGAACTTCCTGGCCAGGCAGAGATTTGCTACCCTGTGAGGTTTTCTGTGATACTTCCAGATTCAATCCATCTTCACATGAAGTGCACAGTACAGAAATTCTGATAGTATGTTTTAGACCTACTTGCCTATTTGTAGATGTAGGAGGCTGATCCCCATTGCCTTTGATTCCTCACCAGGAAGGATGAAAGACTGTGTGTAATCACAAGGTGGATCACGGGCTAAAGACACAGATTTATTACTCTGCTTGTTATTAATCAAAATATTAGCATAGTTGTGTCAAACATAAGAAAAACACATAGAACATTCTTATTTTTCTGCGTTGTACTTTTGTCTTGAATATTTTCTCTTAATAACATATTGAGTATTTCCTTCTTTCATTTCTTTTCACATGCACATTGTCCTCTTGCAGATTCCTGTACAGAACCCTTCAGGGAACACTATTTCCAACCCAGCTTCAGCTTGGACGCCAATTGAGTAAACTGGCCCCAGAGATTCGCACCCATCTTCTGACCAAGTTGAATGTAAAGGAGACGATACGTCAGACACAACCCTTTGCAGACAGTTTCTCACCAAGCCTTGGTTCAAATGCTAGTGATTGTTATAAGGCTAATAACCAAAGCACACCTTTGCCAACATCTCCTCAAACAAGGGAGTCACTTTTCCGAGAGCAAACAAAGGCAGAACATAAAACAGATCAGACTGTGGCTCTCTCTCCCCAGGGTGCTGTGTTGTACAGGGAAAACAAGCTCCCCTCATCAGCAAGTAGTCTGGAAAGATCCATGGGATTTCATGAAGTTAGATGCGGCACTTCAGAGGTGGAGTCGTTGCCTGTGGGAACAACATTCCCATGGAACTCAGCAGTTGACCAAGCAGACTTCAGTTTGTTGAAGTGGATCACGTCAACTCCACTGTTCAGTCACATTGGGACTGTTTTACAGGTGTCATCAAGCAGTTTACAAAATGAAACACAGGACAGTATGTGTATGCTTGGCTCTTCTTTGCATGTGGACTTCAAAGGCTTAAAAGAAGAGAGCTCAAATAACTTGCAGGACAAAATGAAAGGAACCCCAACTGATCATTGTAAAAATGACAATTCCGAGACCACCTTTTTATGACGTGGGCCGTAAATATATTTATATATTTTCTATTTGCACACATTTATAGTGAGATTGCTCTATTTGTTTCCAAAGGTGAAACAGAAGATCAAAGGTACAGAATAATTATTTAAGAATGTTTAAGTACAGTATATTGAAATAAGAGCTTTAAATATAAAAAGAAACACTTGAAAGTTCCATTTATATTGTTTTATTTTTTCATCTCATTTTGTAAGGAAATGCCATCTCCTTATTTTTCAGATGCTTCTCTTTTATTCTGACACATACTGTAAAAGCAAAGGACCTATCTACCATATTCAGAAGGACTAGATTAATCAACAATTATTGATATCATTATAGGCCATTCAGTAATTAAGGAGGAAAAACCATAATAATAAAGAGTTACTGTATTACATCCATGATCTGTTTGCCAGGGCGTTTTGTCACTGAAGCAACCCATTAAGCAAAGCTATGGAATTATTATACACCTCTCTGTAAATGTTAACAGTATCTTACCAATGCATTAATAATACTGGTATTTTATAAATGACACCATGTTCTGATATTGCAACCGTAGTATTTTATGTGTCATGATAAAACAATAAATAAATAAGCATCCATATTGCAAAGTGACTTCCCAATCTGGCTTTACTTGTAAGTCAGCCCTTCACTTGGAGTAGGTGGCATTTGGCTGGTCATGGCCTTACATAAGGCTGTTCAACTTCCTACAAAAACCTGCTGCTTGGTTATGAGGGAGGATTTGGTGGCAAAGAACTGGTGTATTGTGTCTGCTGTAGCATTTGAGCTAGGAAACCTGTGATCTGTCCTGGAGCACTACCATGACTAGGCTGCTGTTGCTTAGGAGGTCTGTCCTGCTTGCTACTGGGGTGGAGGACCAGCAGGATGGAGTTTTGTTAGGCACCTTTGCAGTCAGGTTAAATCAAGTCCTTGGGGATGGTGAAGGGGAATGACCAGCTGCTAGGGTGCAGTGCTATGCAGAGTATTTGAGCCTGGTCTAAAGCAGGCTAACTCCAGTCCCAAAAGCAGGGAGCTGCTTTCTGAGCTTACGCCTGAGCTGTTGGTTGTGAATCACAAACTGCCATTGGTACGTGGGTGTGCAACTGCTCTGTGCCAGCCTGGTGGATCCTGGGGGTTAAGCCTTGGAAAGCTGGTTGGTTCTTTCATACCTGGTCACTATGACTGTCCATGAAGCAACTGCTTCACTTCTTTTCCTCATCACAGTTTTTTGTATGGCCTTTGCCTTGGTTGCCATCAGTTGTGTAAGGCGAGAACTTGTTCATGGCATGCTCTGTGCCTGGCAACCTGCCTCCCATGTGGATTGCCTCAGCGTGGTAAGACACGGTGCCTACCATCTGTCACTTGCTAATCCACTCAGGATCTTTTTTTTCTAAAGATTTATACACTGGCCTCTTTCCCAAAGGCTGAGTTGATATGATACTGTAAAATGCCAATGAAAGGGAGAGATGAAAGCAATGTAAATAAGAGCAGTCAGCCTGTAAATGTGTTACCCTGATGAAACATGACACATCCACATGTAGCTAAACTGCATTTTGGGATTAGAATTGACTAGAGACAGGGCAAAGACACTAAGGGACTCGCTATTGCAGTCTCCTGTGAACAGCTTTTAGCACGTGATTGATTGGAAAAAATTAATGTGAAGCAGAACTTCTTCCTTTTACGCTTGAGTTAAAGAGGAACATGGGTTTATGTGTGTAGATTTTAGTGGAGGAATTTGTTATATCGACTAATTTGTTACTCTCTGAAAACTCTTGACATTTCTCTGCTTTATATTAGTTGTGATAAAAATGGGACAGTTAGTAGGCATGTGGTTCCCACAAAGGTAGGTGGACAGATGACAATGCAAGCCAGGAGCCTCTGGGGTCTGAGTCTTAACACACACTCTCTTTTCACTGGGAGGGGAGCCTACAGGACTCAGCTCAGCTGTAGACCTGCTTTGCAAGGGTCTCTAGTCGGTTGAGACAGGTCCAGACATCCCTGCTAGGATAGCAGGTTCCTGATAGGAACTCTGTTGGGATGACTTTGAAGGTAATTTTTTACGAGGTTAGCTGGCTGTATTTAACACAGACTGTGCAAAGATTGCCATTGTAAATAACTTGTCTGTGTGGAGCTTCAGTGTCTTTTAATGTCAGAGGGGAAACTGAATGACACTTTGAAATGTGTAAATGTTGCCATCTGGTTAGAAACCTTCATCTGCTTGTAAAACAGGATATCACAGAAGGACACGGTATCCAATACAACGTGGGCAGAGTTCATAGGTTTGCACAGTGTTAAATTGAGTCATAGCAGGAGCTTACCAGGGATGTCCCATGTGTGTGGCCTCTATCAGTTACTGCAGCAGCCCCAACAACCTGGTGAGGCTCTCTCGAGCTTTTTGACTCCTCTGCATCTTTCCACAGCAGGGTTGGTGTCCCACACGCCTTCACAGGACTTGCCTCGTGCTGGCAGCAGAAAGGGCTGGAGTATCACTGGGCTTTGGCTCGGAGCTCTATTTCATTACATTCTTTTCAAAAAGAACCTAAATTCCTCTCTGGCCATGCCTTTGTGATACAAAATTCAGTTTAGTTGTTGTGCTTTCAATGTTTCAAAGACTATTTGTGTAGGTAAGGCATAAAAGTGTTCCTTTGGGACTGAGAGGTATTCCTGCATTGCCAGATAGATCTGTTAACTTGCTACTATGAGTGTAAAAGTTGTACATCTGCATCAAATATTTAGCGAAACTAGATCTAGAACCTCAGCTACAACCATCATAGCCCCTCCAATGTCAGCAAGCTGACTTACCCCAGCTGGGAATCAGGCAAAATAATAATAAAAAATTCCTTAAAGATGTAATTTGAAATGCCTAAGGCGTAAATATTCCTTTCGTAGTAAAAGATTAAATATTTTTATTATGGCAGCAACCCTTAAAAAATGTACCAATTTAATCTTAAATAAACTAAGTAATCCTGCTGGCCTTAATGGAGAAGTGGCCTCAACAGGGTTGCTTGTGTACCTACAGATAAATAGGGAAATGTGCCACACTGAGGCCAACACGTGCCAAATCTAAACAGTGAGTTACCTAGAGGCACAGAACCAAGTCAGTAGGATGTTAGCAAGCGAGTTGAATCCATTTTCTTTTGGGAGACACATTGCAAAATCATATAAATAAAATGTAATTTAAACCACAATTTTGAGGGGGAAAAACCAAACAGATTTCACATTTGGAAAGAAAATATTAAGCAAACTAATTATTTACATTTTAAATCAGTTCTCTCTTCAGCTGCCAGAAGACAAACACATCAAAGCATGTTACTTGCTGGGCTTTAGTGCCTGTCAACATTTTGAAGCTGCAATTAATATTTGAAACATTATAGTTAAATAAATACTAATTGCCTTTTGAAACTGTATACATTGATTTTAATAAAATAGAAGTAAAGTTTTACAGTTATTCCTGTTGGTGCATTTGAGCAGTTGTTATATCAGGCAAAACAAAGCTTTAAATTCGTGAGGCCAATCCACAAAAAGCATGCAGCTATTTATTAAAAGATTCCACAAGGCAATTAAAACAATACCTGTGTTTGGTCTTTTACCAACAACAACCCCCTGTACACTGTTTCAAATATTTGCAGTGAACTCGGCAAGTACTTCTACATCTGCTCGACATTGCTGGCTGAAGTAGTCCAGAAGAAATTGATGACTGAGAAGAAGCGAGTTGTGAATTAAGCATCACAGTGTTCCATATTTCTTACTCTTATTTATATGAACCAACTTCTTGGTGATTTAACTATATTAAAAATTTCTTCTGGATGTGTAAAGGTCTTTTAGAGACAGCCAGAACTCTTCTATCAGGTTGGCACTCTAATCTGAGAAATCATATATCCCACATATACCAGGGCACTAGAACTGGGCACATAAATGTCAAAACAGGAGCAAAACAATGTGCCAATAAGTTTTTCAACATTTCCCAGCTATACATCACTCCTCTAGGAGATAGTCATGCACCTGCTTGCCACGCCCCTGCACAGGCTGTGGAACCACAGCCCTACCCCCTGATTAAAATTTCCTCAGACCCTTTCAAATTATTCAGAGACTGCACAAATTTTGCACAAATGCTGGTTTCAATACTTGAAGATGTTCAGCTTAAACTCTGTCAGAAGTGCATGTGGTTGAATCATCTGGGATTGACAATTCATAAAACATAAATATAAAATCTGCATCAAAATTTGAACTAAATAAATAAATTTTTAAAAGCCTCATGTTTTTGCAGCAGTTAGTTCTTGATTCAGACTGATCTGTGTCTTGGGCATTGTTCAGTCCAGCATTAAATTGAGCCCTGTGCTTTTATAACAGTGTACAAGTGGCAGTTCCAGAAAATGATTCTAATACAAGCCATGAGCTGTGATGGAGTGGTAGCAGGTTTATGCCAAAGACACTGCAGAACCTTCTAGAGAAAGGGTCATGCAGATGTAACAAAGTGGGGAAGGAAAGGCACTGTTGGTTGCTATTCAGAAGTCCCAAAGCTGTTGGGGAGATGAGGGGATCTTCAGAGTTTTCCAACCACACTGGTTTTGCCTTTGCAAAGGTTCTGCATATCTTCCTTTCTGCCTGGTTGTGGACTTTACTCCATTGGGCTTAAATTTCACTAAAGCTGCATCACAAGCGAATTTGACATGTTACTTGCAGCTGAGAATGGATAATGGGATTGGATATCAAACTAATGATGACTTGGATTTAGGTAGCTTGGCACTTGCTTTGCAAACAGGAACATGCTGGCTGTGCCCTCATCAGGAGCTTTCCCAAACCAGGGACAAGGGCAGGTCCCAGTACTAGTTCCAGTGTTCCTCCCTGTGTCAAAAACCAGGGCAGGAGCCAGAGCAGGGAAGACCCCAGTACCCTCTCATGCACAGAGAATGCAAGCAGCCCTCCACTGCTCACTAGGCTGAGGCCACAAATGTGCTGGCAGTGTCCAGGACAACTTTGGGCTGCTAGTGACTAAGAGAAGCAGAAGATAACATGGCAGGGAAACTTCCTGCTCCATGAGGAATCTCTTGTGCATTGCATAAATGACTGCATGTTTCTCTCCCATGCTATTATAAATCCTGGGCATTGGAAAGCCAGTGGGATGGCTGCACTTCTGGCAGTTAAAGACACTACGGAGAGTCCTCTGCTGCCATCTGAAGGAGCCCCTTGAAGCATGTATGGTGTTGCTGCACTGTGGGTACAGGCACCTTTGCCATTAACAATAGCTCCAGTGGTCATCTCATGTGCCTCTCATGAGGGTCCTTCATGTTGAAGGAGACTGCATGATCACAGTCCATGTATTTTCAGTTGAAAAAAAAACCAGCATAATGTCTTGCCCTGGCTTAAGAAGTTCAACAGGAAAAGACTTAGAAGTGTCTCTAGGTCTGGAAAACCATATCAGAAAAATCTGATTTTCTCTATATTTTGTTGTTGAACCCTGTAGTGTATCACACATTCAGAGGGATCACTGGTACTTTGTGTTCTTCAAAATTTCCTGGAGTTTCCTGTGGGGGTGGCCACCCCTAAATCTCAAAATCTAGAATTAGAAGCAGTTGTTGAAAATGGTAACAGCGCCATGAGGACTGTGCTTAATTTATATGGGAAAAGAGAAGTTAAAAGAAATTACTAACTTTTAAGGAAGGTTTTTCACATAGCTGCGTGAAGAATTATCTCTGTTTTGAACAGCAGTCTCCATGCGGCTTTAAGTACAGCTGTTTGCTTTGTGCAGTAATGTCTCCCCGATACATGAAGTCCAGCACCACATAAATCCTTCCAAGAGGAGGCTTAGCATATTATAACCAGGGCAGACAAAGACAGCCAGGTCCTCCAGCCAGCTCTACTGCTGGAAGGACTTTAGTTGGGTCACCTATAATAGTCCTGTTTCATCAGCTTGTCTTGCATAACGCCTACCTGTGATGTAGCCCTGTGCAAGGTATGACTAAACAAGACCCTTCTTAAAAGCAAACTAAAGACATCAACATTTAGCTTGGTCATGGTTGTTGCTGCATCATACCTGGAAATATACAATGCATGGAAATACACCATGCATGGAAATAGTCTCTTAGTGAACACAAAATGCTTGGAAGAGCCCTCTGAGGGACTGGAAAAGGTGTCAGTGAAGAGCTGGCACAAAGCAAATAAAAACCGCTCAAACTGGGTGGAGTGTCTGCTCCCTCTGCAGAGAGACGTGTTGGGACTTTAACTCCTCTTTATTATCTGGGTAGTTGCCCCAGCCAGGACAGGGTGCGGCTATCCAGAGGCAGTGTTGACTCAGAAGTGGACTGAGGGACCTCTCACTCTGGTCCTGCAATCCTTTGACACAGTACTGCTGTAGCTAAAGTTAGCGTTTCCTGGCCCAAAATTCCCAGTGGTATATTATTTGTGTTTATTCATCACATTTTCCAAAAGCTGCAGGTTTTAAAGTTTCTGATTTATTCCTGGACAACCTGTTTTACGTGCATGCAGGCGCCGAACTGTCCTTACAGCAGACTTTCTTGGATGCTGTTCTCACCTTTCCACCCTTCCTTACTTTCCTCCCCAAAACATGATGCCCACAAAAAACCACTTGGACTTTCAGAGACTCAAACCATGACAGAGAGATTGCTCACCATTTACGCACCTAGAAACAAAACAGGAGGGTGCTAATGGAAACAGCAGAGATGCCTCTAGTTTAAGTAGTGTCTTGTCTTGCACATCCTTCACAACTCCCCCAGCTGCCCACTGAAGGGACTGATGCTGCTTCTTTTCTTGTTCGTTATGTGCAAATGCTCCCACACTTGAGAGCAAGAAGGGGGATATTGAGCTCTTCACCTTAAGAACCTGAAAATACAAATCTCTTCTTTTTTTAAATCAAAACACTGATAAAAATGTGGGGGTTGTGTTTACTAAAAACCCAAATTACCAACAAACTCTTTCAATCAGCCGTGTTCACCGTTAAAGCTGCATGAACTAATTTTATCCCAAGTGGGCTGGATGTTTGCAGTTTGTAAGACCCTTGTCATTTTGCAGACACAATTAACTTTGTAGGTGGTTTGTTTTACTAAACACCCAAGAACTCAATAGAACCATTATATCTGAAAGAAATTCAGTATTCAGCTCCTTGTAAGATGATGGAAATAGAAAGTTTGAGTTGGTGTCATCTGGAAACCGAGGGCAAATGATGACTACTGCAGGCACTGCAGGCAAAGACTCTCTCCCCTGGGTCCTGTGGAAATTATCAAAATCAGTGAAGGTACCAAGAGCTGCAGATTATCTGAATTTTTCCGAGTTTTGAAGATTAGGAGTGAACTAATTCATGTGTTTACAACCATTAAAACCAGATGGAGCATTTTCTGACCATTGAGTGTTGCTTTAAGCAAGGCCCACAGTGCAAGGAAGACAGGGTCTTGGATTATTTTGTGCTAAGGAGAGAAAGAAAGATGTTGACTTTTCCAAAAATAACCCATATGGTTTTATTACACTCAGTTGGCTTCTGTTGTAGCCCACCAGCAACCACTGCCTTGCCAGATCATCCAGGACTGAAGTCAAATGATGTCTCCTGTCGTGAGGTTTTGGGGACACATCAAATACCAAGAGGTTTCAGTGGACACCTCTGCCCCCACCTGTCCCCACAGGGAAGGGGTGACAGTGGAGGTGGAGGACCATCCCAGCCCTCTGCCAGCCTCTGGCAAATCTGCACCTTCCCTATTGCATGGGGCACCTCCAGCCCCAGTGCATCTCCCTCCAGGGGCAGCAGCACAAGCAGAGGAAACACATGTCCAAATGCATTTCCAAACAAGCACCCATGGACTCTTCTTCTCCCCCCAGCTCCCTGTTCTCTTCTCAGTCTGATATAAACATTCACTCAGATCTCATTCCAGCCAGTTTTACTTTTCTGTGTAGCACAACAGCAATTTCATCCCATGTACTGCAACCAGGGTTTGTTCTTTGTCCCAGAGGTCCTTTATACAAATAAAATACAAAATACCACGTTTTTATGAGTAGGAGAGTGATTCACAAGGGACAGCTCTGGGACATAAGCCCTCCCAAGTCTGTGTACACCAGGAGGTGCTTTAGCACATAAATAATTTTATGCATAGGTGCTTCACCAGTATTTTCCATCTCCTGGCACCACAGAATGGAGAGAAAGGCTACTGAAAAAATAATAAAAATCAGCCTGTCTTCTTCTCTCTTCCAGCACTGCTCTCTGAGCGTGGAATTTTTCCTGCCCAGCAGCCCTGTGACAGAGACAGTTCTTCAGCTCATCATTCTCATCCATTCTCAAGGATGGGTCCACAGCACAGACCAGCTGAGTCAGGCCAGGGGCAGCTCTGCTCTCCAGAGCCATTGGAGCCCACTGCTGGGTTTCGAAGAGGAGAACACTTTTGTTTTTCAAGGCAAGCGGAAGGGAGCATGCAGACTTCTTCAGTTCTAAATAATAGGCTCTTGAACACTACTTAGAGGTAATTTAGTGCTGTCTGAAGAGAGAGGCAATTTACATTTCCTGGTGTTAGAAGCAGGGAAAAAAAAAACCAAAACCAAAACAAAACAGGAAAAATATGAGTGACTATGTTACCACAGAGTGGGCTTGGTTTTTTTTTTTTAATTTTTTTTATTTATCACCTTCTTGAAGCCTAAAAAATCCCTTGTATCCCTCTATTCCCAATACTGGTCTTCTTTTCCAGCCACTTGTTATCTACAAACAGAAAGTGCTTCTGCACAGAGGGAGAAAAAAAAAAGTTATATAAAAAAAAACTTGTTTCATTAATTTGAAAGCAGTGTGGATATTTTAAACCTGCAACAAGGTGCCTCAAGACGGAAGCTCAGCTCCAAGGGTCTGCAAGTAGGAAAACCACATTTTTCTCCTTGTAAAGTTAAAATCTGTAATATTTTCAATTATGTTTGCTTCAGATTTATGTGAGACTCATCCTTAAGAAATCAATTTGAGACAGGTTTATGAAGCCAGTGTGAAAGGTCAGGATATTTTTACGCTACTGTTAATATGGGAAAGTTCCATACTATATTGAAACTGTTTTTCAAGCTTCCCAAAAATGTACATGCACTGCTAGCTAACCGTATACCTGATTACTACTTTTGTCTCCTCTCCCCATTTTTCAAGGATCTGGGTTTCTGGGAAAGCTGTCGTCAGCCCAAAGGCACCAAGGGTCCCTTTGGTCTGCACAGGACATATGAGTACATCAGGGGCTGGGTGGTGCATGGGCACAGCAGGTGCTCATCTGTGTCAGGCTGTGACAAACCTCTAAAACAAACTTCCAAAATAAACCTCCAAAATAAACCATCACACAAAGACAAACTTGTCTGCTACCTCCCATAGGTCATTAGGAGCTTCCCATGAAGGGCTGGTTCTAGAGCTTTGCTCTGGCAGTGTAGGGCAAGCAGGCAGGCTTTAGACTCAATAAAGAAATAATACACAAGCCAGCACATAAACAGTAATAGTGGGGGAAATTAATTTTGTTTCTAGCATTACAAAATAAAAGATGCCACAATGCTTGTCAGTTTTAGTAAGGTGTTTTCTTTCTTTTCTTTTCCTTGATAACACGTGTGGCTCCATAGATCTTGGCACTCAGAGTCCCTCTCTCCAATTCTTTGTAACCAAAGCACAAATGCATTTGTAGACCAGCTGAGGAGTGAGCCATCTCCGTGGCCTAAATTACCTCAGTGACATGTATTCAGTCAATGGGCACATCTGAATAAACCACCCCACTCACATTTAGCTGCTATCTCTATACGAGACAAGGAGGGCTGGTTGGGAAGGCAGCACCTTTCCCATGCACCAGAACAGCAAGAAAGAGTAAATGAACCCTGCTTCAGTGTCAGGGTAGCAGGCTGTAGAGGGACATGACAGGATACAGCTGTGAGGTGCCACAGGATCCATCAGAGCCTGGCAGGGTACAAGATGTGTGTGTGCTGCAGGTGCTGCTGTGGGCTCTCTGGGCTACTGGTAGGGACAGGACATCATCCCTGCAGAGGCAGCTGCCATCTTCCTTGTGCAAATTCCTGGTGTGCAGATAAAAGCCCAGTGAATGTGCAGAGAAGCTGGGTATGCCTGTGTTTGAAAGCCTGCTCAATATACAGATGTCAGCTTTACTCCTTTATACAAAAACCTGCAGGGTTTGCAGGCAGGCCTCCGAGATATATGTGTTCATGTCTGAGGCATATTTCTCATCTCACTGAAAAGGGCAGCGCAACTTGACATCTCATTTTGGCACTCAGCATGGCTGTGTCTTGTATTTGCAGGCCAGAGCAAATTGCCTCAAGGCCCATGTAAGAATTATAGACTGAAGTGATCATCTATCAGACTACCAGGACAGAGGTTCCTTGCTTGTTTCAGCCACACGCCCAGGAGGAAAACTGACTGATGACTCCCATTCAAACCATGAAATGAAACCCAGCAGGCACAGAGCAACTCTCCTGATTCTCGTGCCACCTCCCACCCCACAGCCAAAAAGTCCCAACAACTTCTGCAGCCAGAAGTTCCCCTTCAGGAAGCACCTGCTGGCAGCCTCTTTCTGTATATTCCGCATGTGCTTGCTCCAAGAATGTATGAAGGTTATATCAAAGCAGAACCTGAACCTGCCATGGTGAATCACAGGATCACAGAATATGCTGAGTAGGAAGGGATCCACAAGGATCATCAAGTCCAACTCTTAGCCCTGCACAGAAGACTATGGCGAGGCAGCCTGTCTGCCCTGCAGCCCATGGAGGATCCCAGGCTGGAGCAGAATGATGCCCAAAGGAAGTTGTGACCCCATGGGAAGCCACATTGGAGCAGGCTTCTGGCAGGACAGGACCTGTGGCATGGATCCCCCCTGGGGTCACAGGTTCTGCCAGCAAACCTGCTCCAGAACTGGACCCACTCTGGAATAACCTGTTCGTGATGGATTGCACCTCAGGGAAGGGACTCATGTTGGAGCACTTTATGAAGAACTGCAGCCAGTGGGAATGTCGTGGGTTACCAGTCCCCCTGGGCTGAAATAGCCAGGTCCAGGTGGATTTCCAGAGCAAAGCCAATCAAAAATTTTAGTAACACCTCTGCTAATGATATATTTAAGAAAACAGAAAGGAAGGAAGATTACGCAGAAGAAATTAGCAGCCATGTAGGAGGGAGGCAGCAGGCCCCCGAAGTGGAGGCCAGGCCCCCTCTCCCCCAGCCCTGGGCTAGGGGAGGTGTGGCACTAAAGCCCCCCCTCATCAAGACATGTAGCAGAGTGGAGAAGAAATTCCAGAGAGAAACTGCCCGCCTGATATGTGTTGCAAAAGGAATTCCAGCCCAGCGGAGAGCAAAAGAGAATGTGAGATAACATGAAGCCTCCAAGGTCAGTCTAGCAGGAGAGGAGAACAGAGGAGTGGGGGAGCCCCCCTCTCTCCCTTCAGCAGGGGAAAGACTGAAAGCTGAAAACCCCTGCCACCTGTAGAAGATTACTGATAAACAAGAGATCCTAGGTTCAACCCCCAGTGGTACCTCCACAGTGCAGAGACCTCCCGGCAGCTCATTAAGAAGCCTGTGCTGGAGCAGACAAGTATATATGGGAGCTATGACCCTTTGTGGGAAGCCTAAGATGAAGCAGAGTCCTGCTAGAGGCCTGTGGCCCATGGACAGGGAAACCTATGCTGGAGCAAGTTGCCTTGAGTAGGACTTGTAGTCCCAGTGAGGGGTCCATGATGGTGCAGCTTATTTGTGACCCTAAAGGACAGAAGAGTATGGAAGAACTGTTGTCCTGGGTGAACCCACAAGAAAACATCTATTTAAGACTATCCCCCATGGGAAGGGACCTCCACGCAGCAGCAGAAGGACTCAAAACCATTTCCTGTAGCCATGGCTGAAAACTATGGTAATGCAGGTTGTCACCTTGCATCCCATATAAGGGACCCCACAGGAACAGGGGAAAGGACTCAAAGCCATTATCCCCTGTAACTGTGGTGCAGACCATGGTGCAGCAAATATCCCCTTGCAGTCCATGGAAGACCTCATGGAGCTCGGGTGCCCCCTACCCCAACCTCCGGTCCTGGCTGGAACGGAAGAGGGGCAGGCCCAGTCCTGAAGTCAATGTGCAGGAGAGTAAGGGAAAGAGAGAGAAAGAAATCTCCAGCTACGACACCTTGAAGCTGTTGTTCTAAAGATAATAGAAGAAAAACTGTCAAGTGCTGCAGAATTGCTTCAGAATGAAGAAACTTTCTCCTCCTGGACTGATACAGAAGGGAGAGATGCTTTTGTAAATGCCTATCATTTTCTTCATAAGATAAGCAAGCTTAATTAGAATTCTTATGTATATTGTTCTTTAGTCTTTATCTTGATAGTAATAAATCTTAATATTATTCCCCAACATCAGACCTCTCTTTTGTCTGTATAATACTTCTCTAAACTTGTAGCAATTGGGAGGGGGGAGTTTGAAAAAATTGGTGCCGAGTAAACCCACGACAGGGAAGGACTCAGATTGGAGAAGTTCATGGAAGATTGTCTCCCATGGGAGGGAGCCCACAAGGGAGAAGGGGAAGAGTGTGAGGAGTCCTCCCGCTGAGGAGGAGGGAGTGGCAAAGACGATGTGTGATGTACTGATCCCAGTCTCTATTCCCCGTCCCCCCGTGCAGCTGGTGGGGAGGACGCAGAGGAAAGCAGGAATGAGGCTGAACCTGGGAAGAAGGTAGGGGTGAGGGGAAGGTGTTTTAAGATTTGGTTTTGTTTGTCATTACTTTACTCTCATTTGATTGATAATAAATTAAATTGATTTCCTCAAGTTGAGTCTGTTTTACCCATGACAATAAGTGGTGAGTGATCTTTCCCTGTCGTTATCTCCACCCATGAGTCTTTTGTTATATTTTCTCTCCCCTGTCCAACTGAGGAGGAGAGTGATCCTGGTGTCCAGTCAGGATCAGCCCACCATATATTTTTTCATCTAGTTGGTAAAATACCATCAGGTTTTTAAAGTGCTTGTTTCCCTAAAAATATCAAAAGGCAAACGAAATCAAGTCATTTTTCTTTCCCATCTTTTGATTGCTATCATCTGTATTGATTTAGGAAAGCGCCACCTGATTACTGCACATTTTTTATTATTATTATTTTCTAACTGAAGTACATCTAGACTGAGTGACCATAACACATCTGTGAGGTAGATCAAGAACCTAGAACATGGCTGTGCACAACTGCAAAGTGTCCCACCCCAAATATTGCTTTTAATCCTGGCCACTGCCTTGTTTTTCCCCTTTTCATTTTTTGGGGGGGGACCTGTTTTCATACTTAGTTACTGAAGGAAAACCTCTGCCTGAGGAGTCAGTCCTTCCTCATGCTCTCAAAAAATGAGGGCCCTGTTTTATTTCCCCTCCTGGTAGGAAGCTATAGCACAAGCTTTGCTCCATGGAAAAATTCCTATCCCTCTGAGCAGCACTCTGGATCTCCATGGAAGTATTTAGTGAAATTTCAGATCTTTTTTGCATTCCCTCACCAGAACTGCCATTACTCTCATGCACTGCACATCCTCCTGGGCACCATCACTGCTGGGCATACCATGGCAGCATGAAAAAGGCCAGCATGGCCTGATGCCAAGTACATTAAAGAGGAATTTTGCCTTCAGAAATTTTGGCAAGAAGGGTTTTTCAAGGTAAAAACTGGTCACTTGCGGCAGTCAGATCATCCAACAAAAGATAAAGGATTTAGGAGGCTCAAGCTGAAGCACTGCCACTTCTGCTGTCAGGATTTGTCCTATTTCCTTCAGCCACCGCTTGAGAAGGCTGGGTATTTTGATCACAACTTCATGCTGCACCTGAGGAGATCTGTGGGAAACACTGAATTTTGGGTGGGTTTTTTTTTTTTTTTGTTGTTGTGGTTGGTTAATTGTGGGTTTTGTGGGATTTTTTGTTTTGTTTTTGGTATGTTTGTTTGTTTGTTTGTGTTTTGGTGTTGTTGTTTTGGTGGGGGGTTTTGGGGTTTGTGTTTTGATTTTGGTTTTGTTTGTTTGTTTGTTTGTTTGTGCTCCAGTGAGACAAGACATCCAGGAATTAGGCTTGCTAGGAGGATGATGTGCCAGGATAGGCTGAGAACTGCTCCCATCCGGTGAGAAGATACAGGCTGTTCCAGGGCTGTGGGAGGGAGGCAGAATCTTTGTCAGCTGCAGAGCTGCCATGGGCCAGAAGAGCCGAGGAGATGCACAACCCTGGAGAAAAGTCACCAAAATAATCTTCCTTGGGAAAGATCAGAGTCTGAGCCCACCCTGGGCAGCTGCAGAGAGAGAGGTGCCAGGACTCCCACAGCCAGACTAATAAATATCTTTTCTCCTTTTCTCCCGAACCTGAACTGCCTCAAAAAAAAAAAAATCTACACCAGTTGAGTATCGCATTGTGTCACTTTTCTTTCCATGCAAGTAGCAGCCTGAGATGGGAAGCCTGGAAGGGCAGGGGCTGCACCAGGCTGTCAGGTTCAAAAGCATGACCTGCATTAGGAAATGTGTGAGGGTGTCTGCTCTGTACCTGAGAGAAAGTCCTGCAGAGTTCAGCAACATCCTAGGTTCTGGACATGTGACTGCTTCTACCACCACAAGCTTGTCACAAAGGACTGGGGATCAGCAAGAGTTTGGTATGTCATTTTATTCTACTTTTTTAAGATGGAAAACTACCTGTCTTGGATGAAGTTATGGCCAGTGGTGGGGAACCTGCTAGGTCTCTGGGCCTCACCCAAGTTGCTCCTGCCCTGAAGGTTTGGTTCGTGTCTTGGCAAAGAGTCAGATGCTGAGGACACCAACAATACCATAGGAATTTTTTCTGTATAATACTGGTCCAGAAACTGCATACAACCTTTTCCCTTTTCACCTTCCTTCAACTATATATTTTCCCAATCTCTCCTTGGGAAAACATCTCCACTGACAGGGTTTTTATGTCTTTTCTTTCCAGGGAATCATTTTCTTCTTGCTGGCAAAATGTGAGAAAATGAAGCTGCCTTTCCTGGGAGCAGAAACACCCCAAAACACCACCCCAGCAATGCTTCAACAGCCATGCTCTTTAATTCGTGCTAAAAAAGAAGATTTTTTTTTTCCAAGTTCCACAACTTTCTGGTTGAAGATTTAGACTGAGGCATCAAGGCTGTCACTCAGGTGTGAGGAGGCCCAGCTGTATCCATATGGCTTGTCAGTACCAGACAGCAGTTGTAAGGTTGTTGCCATGCCCTGAAATGGCTGGAGTGCCTTTGAAACACCAAAACCAATAATCCTTGTCTTGTTTATGCTAATAGACAGCACAAATTCCCCTCCTGCACAAGGAGCTAGGGAGAGTTTGACTCCACACTTTCAGGTTTCATCCCTGCTCGTCCAAAGTGCATCCACTCTGTACCATCTTTATCAGAGCAGAAACACTATGTCCCTTGCTTTTGCTGCTCAACCCTCCTCAAAAAGTTGCTAAGGGGAGGACAGTAGAAAACCTTTGCATTCCCTTTTTCTCCCTTTTGCATTAAATAGTACACAAACAAGAAAACAGATTAAATAACATGCCTTTCAGGGCATATGTTGCATAATACTTTAGAGAGTACAAGCTTTTAAAGCAAATCTCTCCACTAAAATTAAAACAAACTGCTCTAAATAGCATTTGCTAGGCTCAACGGGGGCAGAGGCATGCCGAATTCCATGCTACTCCTCTACAGCTTGTTAGCAGGCATTGTGAAACATATGCACTTTCCTTAAAAATGCAGTTAGGAAGTTATTATCCATCCTTCAAATTCTTTGACAATGTGTGCACTTGCATCACCATGGCAAGGATATTCTGCATCTGCTTGCGTGCAGGTGTATAGAAAACCAGTAAATCAGAGTTTTATCCCTTTTTTTGTCCCAACTCCCAGCGTCTGGACCTTGGCCCAAGGTACAGATGGGGAAGTTGGTCCAGAAGCTGCACTTCTGTGGTGCATGTAGTTATTTGTCAGGGGCTTGTTTTCATCCCTGAAGGGGTAATAATACAAAAATAATAATACAAAAAAAAATAATACAAAAAACCACATCAAGACCGAGATGAGATAAGAAACTGCAGAGGGCTTGGAGTTTTAGGGAGGCAGATGGGACATTAACAGTTGGAAATGACATGATGTTTTCCAATACCCACATGTTCCTACTAGATTTTTGCAAACCATGCACATGCGTCAGAAGAACCATTTCCACCAAAAAAAATATTAAAGACCTTAACAGTTTACAGTTTTAAAGCACTGTTAAAAACTTCCTTCTGTTTTTTTTCTTTCTGAAAGGTTCATGGTAGCACAAATCCAAGTACAAGTATCCCAAGGAGAAAAGAAAACCATAATTAATGAAAAAACAACCTGCTTTTAGGGCTCAATAACGTCTTAACTTTATAACCCTGTTTCTTGCAACTTAGCAGGGCCTGAAACAAATGCTATGCCTGACTTCCATTTCCTTATATCCTATATATCCCTTGATCAGAAAACACCAAAGTAAAGCTGAAGGACTTTCAGAGGTATCCCAGTACCCTCAGCATCAGCATTTCTCTAACCTCTCCCTCAGACAGCAAACAAAGCGCAGTGTGAAATCTTAGACAGAGTAATTTTTATTGCAGTCATCTTCCAGCAGAGACCCCATGTGATTTCAAATATTGATCTAGATATATTTTGATAACAAAAGTATGCATTATGTTTGCCCAGCTAAAGCACTTTTGAAACCCATCTGCTTTAAATTGTATTTTGACTCCTGTATTTTTACCCTGGGGGCATTTTGTTCTATAGCAATCCTTTAGCACTGTTAGTAACATTTAACTCAGCATGGAGCATAATCGTAACAGCCATTCATTTATTTGATGGAGCTGGTAAACTGGAAGAAACACGTATACACAAAGGAAAGGAGAAGAAAGGGGCTGAGCCCAGAGAGGTACAGGAGCTACCAGCTACACTCTGAAATCACAGACCTTTGCTGGTAAAAGGTAAAAAGCAGGATACAGGACTTCAGAGACAAAAATATGACTAAGAGATCTGGGTTTTGATCTTTGAGGTTACAAGCCCTGAAAAGATGTAGAGATGATTGCCTTCAGCAATGAGCAGCAGAAATCTTTCATGTAAAAGCTCAGCAGGAATTCCTTTTGGTACCTATTAGATTTGTAGACATAATTCAGAGGCTTTCAACATGGTTAAACTAGACACACTTGCTTTATTAAAAATAACTAAAAATGGCCCTAAATATCATGTGGGGTCTGGGGACCATTCATATCTCCGCAGCCTGCCATGTTTGCAGACCAAGCTCCATTAAATGGATTTTCATTCATTGCATAATCTTTAAGGTGGACAAGAAGAGACATGAGAAGGCAGCACGCTGACAAGGGGGTGAGTGCTGGTGGTCAGCACATTGGTTCTCAGCCCTACGTTTCCTGAAGGGCTGCAAATATCCAGCCTCCAGCACACTGCTGGCTGGACCTGCTGGCTGAGCAACCAAGAGCATATACAAGGCAGGCACTCAGTAGGACCAAGGTTTCTTATTTTAAGTGCACCCTTCCAATTCCAGGCAGAGCTCTTCATCCTTTGTAGCAGGATCTACATGAAAGGTATTATTCCAAATCATGAGATCAGAGGTTTTCCTGGGGAGGGTTTATTTGTTAGGGAAATGAGATCACCACAGGCTTCTCCAGAAAGCTGGAGGATGTCCCTTGGGCTGGTTGTGAGGTGCTTTCAGGCTCTGCCCTAGAGGGCAGAGGGCTTTGTAGGAAAATGCTGCACCCCCAGGAGACCACCATAGCAGTGGTTTGGCTACCACCATTTGCTCTTGGATGTGCAAATTGCAACAGACATATGTTATGTCTTTGCCAGGCAGTATGGATATTGGAAAGAGGTAGACATTACCCTGTTCATTATAAAGGAAGCCTCCAGTGAAGCTTAAAGGAAAACTCTGGATTTTCTAAAGGGTTTACTCTTCATTTAAAAAGTTAGTGATTTGAGGGCCAACAGCCAAAACTAATCTGTCTGTGCTTGGAGACTGCAGAGGTCAGCATGTCTATCCTGGGAAATCTGAAGTCTTGTGTAGGCTTGGAAAAAAGACAGTCAGAAATGTTTGTTTGGGTTTTTTTTAAGGTAGCAGCTTGTGCCCCAGTGTAATGGCTGCCACACCTTGCCCTGGTTCCACTTGGTTATAATTAACACCAGCAAGAACACAGCTCCCCATGGGCTTTGACCTTGTAGCTTTACACTCTTGGATGGTGCTTCATTGCCACATAAAACACAACAGTGAGAGTGTTGCTCCTGCAGCAAATATGCTGCGGTACCATGCTCGCTACCACCACACAAGTGACACGAGATGTTCCTCCCTCTCACAGAACGTGTGATTAGCTTGGCTGCAGTGCCCTCAGAGCAAGGACCTGCGCCTGAAACCTTCGGTCTTTTGGTGGCTTTTTGGCATTTGTGGTGCAAAACTCATGACAGAAAAGGATGGATTTTAGGATAGTTCATTTTGCTTATTGTTTCTACATTACTTTATTTTTTCCCTTTTTTTTTGGTTTGTTTTGTTGTTACCAATTAACATGAAGAGGGGAACAAATAGTCAAAGGCGAACTGCAGTGCCCCTTCCTTCTTCAACTCCATCACAAGGACTTTTTCTCATGGCATCACACCTTACCACAGAAGGAGCTCTTCTGCTTTATCCATGCAGAGTTCAATTGCAAATTAAGTAGGTATATAAATGGTCTCTGTGGTCATTTACATAGCAGGGATGTTTGGAGGCAGAGGCAGCCACAGGGCAGGTATAAGGGAGAAGCTGCCCTGGGTGAGCAGGTGAGTGGCATCTCCCTTAGGGAGTGGTCACTGGCACTGCTCACTTACATGGTCTGTGGATACAGATGTAAGGACTTAAGCTGCAACAACAGCCTCCACGGATGCGGTTTTTAAGCTTCCTTGAACTCACTCACTCTTGGTTTTGGCCTGCTGCAGCATTTACCAAGTAATGATACCCTGCTGCTGTTGTTGATCCTGCTGCTGTCACCAGACCCAGGCTGTCCATCTATCCATGCTGCCAAGCAATCCCCGTTTGCTGGTTCTAATACAGATTTTTGAAGTTCTGAAGAGGGTTATTACTATATAATGCACTCAACCTAATCAAAGGAACATGGTAGAGCTGAAGAGCGGTTGATGGAGCATCCCCAGGGGAAAGCCACCTACTTGGATCTGGCCTTACAAGCAAGAGGTGATATTTATTCACTCTATTACAAGCCAAGAATAAGCCGTCTGGAGCAGATCCAAGATGACCTGATGAAGAAAATGCATCAAATCAAAGTGTTGCTCATGCCTCTGCTCTCAACCATTAGCAGGAATTAGTATTTCTCATACAACCTCCTCCTGGCATTTTATCTTCAGACACCAGGACTGGCTAGTGAGCTGATCCTGATAGCTACGCTGAAGGTTGCATCTTTTGACTTGTTTTACACTGTGGGAGTGCTCCGTTACAAGTGTGGGAAGTGGGGACCACTTCCTAATGGCAGAATGAACTGCAGTAAAGCAGGCAAATAGAAAGTGCACCACAACACCTGCTCTTTGGCTTTCCTTCACTTTTTTACAACTATTGTTGCAAGATTTTCCCTCCCCAAATGTCCCATATTGCATTCAGGTGAGCAGTCACAGAGGTGAGTCACACATACTGGAGGAAAGTAGGCAGTGTGTTTTTTGTAACTTACACCTCTGATTCTGTTACAGGACATAAAAGTTCTTTCATTGCCCGATTCTCAGTAGGCTGGCACATGGTTTTCTTGCCTGTTGTTTTCACCAAACACATTTTTTCAGTGTGCTGGGTCTCACATACATCAAACCATAAAAACAGTTTAAGTGTGTTTCACAAAATATGCTTTCTCTACTGCTCACAAAAAAATGGGAAAGGGTTAGTGTTGTCCTGGCATATAATAAAAATGTCAACATTTTTCCTCAAAAAAATACAAATAAAACTTGTTTTTCAGTCAACACTCCTTCCTGAAGATCAAAAGTCTTCCTTTTTCATAAGAAATTCAAGACCACTAAACCCTGGTATATTTTAAGCTGAAACTGATATTTCCCATGAGGACTGGAAAGCTAGTCACAAGGCATACAACCCTTCTTTTTTCTGGGGTATTCACAGACCGATGTACAACATACATTTGAGGAGCAGCTAACATGCCTGCAACAATAGAGATAGACTGGGCTCATAATTTCCCTCTGAGCATTTCCATGCTGCAGAAGGCTTGAGTCCATGTAAGACTGTCTGAGGCAAGGATCCCACTGTTGCTTTGCATGGGCAAATCAGAACCCTCGATGATTTAATTTCAAATATAGGAATAAACATTGGGGGTTTGTCTCTTGCACACATTTGTTTCTATTTTTTTCTTTGTGTGTGGAAATAGATATTATCCAGCTCTGGAAATATCTGGGCTATTCCCATCACAGGAAGAACATTGAGCAGAGAAAGGCTACCAAGTTGATTGAAGCACCTCTCTCAAGTTGATGGAGCAGCTCTCCTATGAGGAAAGGCTAAGAGATTTGGGATTATTCAGCCTGAAAAAGAAACAGTTTCAGTGTGACCTAATTGCAGCCTCCCAGTACCTGAAGGGAGCCTACAAGGAAGAAAGAAAGGGCTTTTTCACAAGGGCATGTAGTGACAGGACAATGGGGAATGACTTCCAAAGAGAGTAGTTTTAAATTTTATACTAGGAAGAAATTCTTTACTATCAGGGTGTTGAGGCAGTGGAACAGGTTGCCAGAGAAGTTGTGGATGCCCCATCCCTGGAAGTGTTCAAGGCCAGGTTGAAGTGGAATTCTGAGCAACCTGGTCTAGGGAAGGGTGTCCCTGCCCACAGAAGGGGAGTTGGAAGTAGGTGATCTTCAAGGTCCCTTCCAACACAAACCATTCTTTGATTCATTGATATAGATATAGGTATATAGATAAACATAAGCTTTTTTTAATAGGAAGATACACTTTTCTCCATAGGGTATATAAAGGTGTTAAGGGTGCCTGACTATACCAAACTCCAGAGAAATATATATGTATTCACACATAGACTTACACCTGTGTGTAATACAATAGGATGATTAGTTTCAAGCTTCCTCAGTTTGTTTCATAAGTATCTCAGCAGGACTGCATAAACAAGCATAATACAAGGATATAAAGGATGTGGGAGTAATTTTTTATAACAGACGGTAGCACAAGTAGCTGATAACAGCAAAAAATAAGTGATTGCCTCAGAAACTGGAAGTCTCTATAGCTGAATGGTGCATTTTCTCCCTTTTGACCTCAAGAGCATTCAGGAGTAAAAGATGATTTTCCTGCTTTGCTGTGTCATTCAAATCTGGTGCTGCAGCTGAATTTGAACACCAAATGTGCTCAAGGATGCATTTCTCTGCCGTTTCTGCTCTTGCTGCGGACCCTCACAAAGTACCACATATTACAAAAAGGATGCCAAAATTAAATTCTCAGAGGAAGATATTTTTCAATATTTCTCATCATTGATAATAATTGTGTCTAGTAATATTCAGGGGGAAAAAATAACAGAAGCTTTTCAGCTGGTACCTGAGTGCCATGAATACTCAAATTAAGGAAGCTCTGAACTGAAGGGTACATTATCAATAGTAATCATGTTAATGGATATGATTGCTGATGGGTGTGGCTGATGGCCTTTCGAATATTGAATACAATGGTCTTCTTTTCCTTTTGTTTTTTTTTAATGCATTGCTTGGTACTGCTGTGACTCTCATTTTCTGAACAAATTTCAGGGCAAAGTGGCCTCTGTGATGTTGCTGTGGTGTAATAAGGCCAATATAGCTTCAACAGACCACGTTGCCTCTCATTAAAGCACCTCCTACAGAACATCTTGCTGTGCTGCACCTAATACCCATTAGTAACTACTGATCCACCCCAAGAGAGCTGCCCACCAGATGGTATCTGTTCCAAATGCTGATACAGCCTGTGCTAAGGCAGCTATCGGATTTGGGTCTGTTCTAGTCACAGTGTCACAAGAACATAGGTAACAAGTGTGCAGGGGATGAGAAATCGCCCCTTCGCCTGTGTGAAGGGGCAAGGCAAACAGCAGCATTCAGATAACTAGGAACAAAAAGCAAGGTCAGCTCCACATGCCAGTACACATGCAATGAGCTGAGTCTGTTCGTTAGCTTCTAAGGGACTCCAGATGACTGTGCAAGATCTGAAATTAATGAGATAAATCCCACCCTTGGGAAATTCAGTTCTTTTTCTGGATTGCAGTTTCTTAAATTTATGACTCAGAGGTTTTATGTTACAAATGTAGCATACTCTACTCTAGCACCTGGTTCCCCAAGTTCTGCCATGGGTGCTCCCCCACCCCTGAATCTACCTTGTTCAAATATTTTGTTTTATAATGCATCAAAGTGCCACTTACAAACAACCTGTGAGTTATGCTATTGGCAGGATCTTATTTTGAAGTCATTTTAAGATATAACTAAATATATCCTTTCACTTTCCAAAAAAATATACACTTAAGAAAATAATTATTCCTCCCCAGCTCTGAAGTGTGATAACACAAATTGTAACATTGCAAACTGAGCTAATTTCATTAGGAAGATAAGCCATATCCATCTCCCTTTTTTTCAGTGCTCTGAATGACTTTAGCACAGCAAAGAGATACTTCCCTCCCTCCCTCCTTTACTCCAGTCACCAAGTATTAAACAGACTTCCAGCTAGATCAAAGGCAGCCAGATGATTCAAAGATTTATAGTATTACTTAGTAAGGGCAAGTGCTAAAGTCAAATGTTAACTTCCCAAGAGAGACTGATTACTCTGAACTGCAGATATAATTCACTAACAGAGAGTTATGAAGACATTAGTTCACCAGGGCAAAGGAAAACTGCCATGTGGGCTCTGGTGTTCCTACCAAACCCGTACCTACAGTGCTAGTAAGTTAACATGCAGAAGTACAGCTATTTCCAGCACCAATGGACCCCAGTAAAGTCCACACAAAGTTTCTAGGAAATCGTGGTTTCTGCTGTATTTTGTTCATCAGCATTATGTTTCCACAACTTGAGATTGTGAAGAGCTCTGTTTGGCATTGTGTGGTCATTTTACCCCTTCAAATTCCTTGTGCAGTTTCACTGTTTACAACTCCATCTAATTGCTGCAGGGGCAAGATTACTCCATGTTTCCATGAAGCTGATGTACCTCTGTGGCATTTTTCTTCATTGCACCATGGCTGGAGTCAACCTGAGTGTTTCTTCTGTCAGTAAATGGCAGTGGTTACAGCACAGTGCTAATAATGCCAGGGTTGTGGGTTTGATCCCCAGAGGGGCCATTCACCTGAGTCGGACTCCTTGATCCTTGTGGGCCCTTCCAACTCAGAATATTGTGTGATTTGTGATTCTGAACTAAAGCCTTTCCCCAAGCTACTGGCTGTTGACATGCTGCCTGCACATACGTCTCCACGTAGGGGTGGCCTGGGAGAGTGCTCCGAGGAGGAGACACATGCCTCATTCCCCCTTGTCCACCAGCTTTTCCTGGGGCTCAGCGTTACTGTACCCACTTCTGAGACTGCTCCTCCCTTCTTGGTCATTCTCAGTAGAAGGCTTGGATGGATGGTCTCACTGTTTGCATCATGGTTCAGCTTGGCCTTTCCCTTTAGTTAGCAAAACAGGAAACTCCTACATTTTTCTATTTCAGTTTTAGGAATTTTTTTTATTGTCTTTAACAGGCCAACTGGGGAGGGAAATAACAGGGAAGGGTTGAACATTTGTTTTGATTTAATGAGTTTTGCACTTGCCCTGAGAATCTGCTCAGGAGGAAAACCCTTGAAAGCTTCAATTTACACAGCAGCAATGAAGGAAGTTAGGGGGGTGGGGGGAGGATGAATAACTCTGTTGTAGCCTTTCTTCCACTTACAGAATTAAAATGTATTGAGGCCGTGGGAATGGTCATTGTCTTCTTGGAGTTTTAATTCTCTGCAGTACCACTCAGTCCCAGGAAGACTAATAGCTGAAGAAGTCCTCTACAGATCTGGAGGACTGCCCTCCAAAGACTATCAAGGGAATAAGAACCTCTGGAGGAGTGTGAACCACAATTTCTAGAGAGACATGAGGAGTTTCATTACCCTGCCATGCAGGTTTTCTAATTTTTTACAATAAAAAATAAAGAGGTTGGATTTGCAGAGACATTCCTGTAGTTCTCTTTGCAAGAACTGCAGGTGCTCCTCTTAGTACAAACACACTTTGGTCCATGTTCATGTCTCCACATTTTTTCTGGCCACTTCTTGCTGTGTATCAAATCCTTCCTGCTCAAGCTTAGAGCAGTGATTTTTACACCCAGTGATGAGACAAAAAAAGGAGACTTATCACTGAATATGTTTGCTCTAGCCCTATCTCCCTGGATAACAGCTATGCAGAACAGAAACCTATTTATTCCCTGTTGCTGCTATACAATCTTTACCCTACTTTGCATTTTGCCTGAGAGAGTGAGTCACAAAGATGGCACCTCCCATTCATTCCCAAATGCCCTCACAAATCAGACCCCATTTTCTGAAGCAGAACCAGATTTCCACCATGGCAAACTGGACAATTTAGTGTCCTGAGGTGATGGTTTGCATCCACACAGAGCTGGCACAAGAACAAAGGGGTCCCTTAAGCCTTCAGAATGGCCTTAAGAAGGACTTCAACTGTTAGAAGAAAAAGCTGTTGGAAATAAGGGCTGGGACTTTTTCCACACATCCAAAACATCAAGCTGGAATCTCATCTCACAAGTCCTTTTGCCAGAGGAAAGGAATGAACCCCGAGGAGTTCCGTTAAGGAAACCCTTCCATTTAATCCTGAACTTACTGAGCAGAGATAGGCCATAAATGAAGAACCAATCATTAATGGATTGGATGACACTGATTAAGCGAGGATGAACAGCTTTTTTTGTGGTCTTCCAAGGTTAGTTGTGTTGTTTTATATACAGGAACAGAGTCACAGTGAGACAAAGCCCCATATCTGTGACATTAACACTGAAAGACAGTAGCGTGTCACAGGGACATTCATTCAGCAGGGATAACCTTGTGGAAAGAAATAGGAAAAATAAGTGAATGTGCAAAGCACAAGCAAAAATTAAGGAATAGTTTGTAAGCACCAGGTTGCATACCATTTCTTTCTGCTAAACAGTCAGCAGTGACTTCTCAATGTGACCTCAGCCAAAGACGTACATTGCAAAACACAGGCAAGAGTACCAATTTTTCAGAGCCTACACTCCATGACAAGTTACGCCCTAATTTTGCTCTAACTCATTCCATCACTGAAGTTGCTGACATTTATGGCTGTGCTTTGAAACACTGGATTTTGCAACATTAGCTTTGGCATGCCAGATCAGTCCATTGGCTCCTTCCAAAGTGAATCTGTGATGCAGTGTATGAGGACACAGCACTGAGGGCTGTGTGACGTCAAGCAAGAGCTGCCCTAAAAGTCAGCCACTTGGAGCCTCATTTTCTGCTAGCAGTGTATTGGGAACCCCCTCTTTAGCAGTTCCACTTGCATTAAAAGCGGAAAAACGTTTTCTGCCATTCATCAAAAGTGGCATCTGTTACACAGCAGCGATGTGGCAAGTGTAAGGCATCAGCATTAATATTACTTCCCAAAGGTAAGAGAGACTGCAAAATGTGATGAGTGTGGACTCACACCTGCTGACCTGATGGCAGAGAGCAGTCCCAAGTGTGTTTAATTCAAGTGTAACATCGATGTCTACCCTGTTATGAATATCAGACTATGAATATCAGTGATGTGCAAGTGTTGAGTCTGAGTATTGAGAATTTATGCTGATGTATCTCTCCTGAATAAGGAGGTCTTTAGAAAAACAATCTACAGGCCAAGCTGCAAACTCTTTGTGTATTTTCACTGTAGCTTTAATAGGATATTTTAAAACATCATGAGTGAGGATTCATTTGCCCTAAATCTGTTTTTGCATTACTTAATCAGCAGCTTGAACCCTATATTTCTCCAATGAGCCCAGTAAACTCAGGCAAACAGTAATACTGCTAGGTAATGTCATTGATAAAGTCTTTATTGGACCTGCAATTAGCCCTCAAGTGAAAATTAAGCTTTCCCAGTGTTCCCCAATGTAAATTACAAAGCCACATTTTATTCAGGACAGAAGAAAACACAGAGGACTACCTTGGTAAACTCATCTTGCTTTATCAGCAGTAAATTTGTTGTTCAAGCCATTTAGGTCTAGTTACTGTAAATTCCTGTTCAATTATAATCCAGATGTTCTTAAAGCCCTCTTACCCTCCAGCACGACTTGACAAGCGCTGTGCAGAAGAAATGCAGCTCTGCAGTTTTCAGTCAAGATACTCTTTGGAGAACACATCAGGAGAGCTGCTCCACACAGCAGGAGGGTGGAGTAGATCCTAGGTGATCCAGGGGGGCACTTTAATCAAGGCAAGCTTTAATCCTGAGACAAGTGGTAATTGCCAGAGGGGGAGAATAGGTAACTTCCCAGCCCCTCACTATGGTTTGCCCCGTGCGCTACTGCTGCTGCTTGCTGAAGTGCTGCTCCAGCATGGCACCTGCCGATAGAGGGAAAAGGAGGGTGAAAATAACTTGAACAAAGACTTCTAACGGCATACTCTCTACGAAGCATATAATGAAGCAATTGAACTCATTGCCATAGGATGCTGCAGAAGTCAAAGAAGTGGCTGTTTCATGTACAGAAACTACTTAGTTTATGTCACACCTTGTTTTTTGTCCTTTCTTATCTATTCACAAACTTTTTGCTTTCTATGTAATGGCTAACCATTTGGGGAAACTTTTGCATTTGAACATTTTAAAAAGTCCTTTTAAAACAAGGATTACCAAATGTTACAAGATTTATTTTGAATGTTACTCAAATCTCTGTGAAAACCTTCAAGTGGATATTCCCATGGAAGTAGAATTTAGAAAAGAATCAGAGTTTTAGATTCTTAACAATGCTCAGAATTGCTTAATGGTCTCTGCTAATAGAAACTAATAGTCTCTGCTTGACAGAAACTAATTCCAAACCCTCTGAGGTTAAGCACGAAGTTTGTCTTCCTACTTGGCAACAGTTAAGTCTTAACTCATTTCCATATTCTCCTTTTGCCCAGGCACAGTCTGATAAAGCTGCTCAGTGTATGCTGTAAGTAAAAGAAGCAGTGATGAATGTAGACATTATTTTTCCTGTTTAAAAAGTAACTCCTGAAAAGTTCCAGTCCAGATTTAAAAATATCTCATCTGCTCAATCTCTATTCAATATATATTTTTCTTTTGTAATATTGCCATTGCTGGTCTAATTACTATATTACTCAAGCTTTAGCACCTATACCTACTATTGCTTGTGTTTTTAAGAGACTATAATATTAACTACTGTAGCATCTTTCTAAATACATCTCCCAAGTATGGAGTGATTTCTGCAATTCAGACATTTAGTTGCAACACAATACGGGATGCAAAAGAAAAAAGTACTCATTGTAGACATAAGCACCACATTGACAAGGTGAGTAATGTTGGGGGACACTGACAAATCTTCAGAAGAACAAGTGCCCAGTAATTCGTGCGAACAGGACAGATATTGAAAGGTCAAATGCTATAGTCAGAAAGAAGTTTCTAAAAAATGTAACTTTTGTCTCTGCAATTACATTTCCAGTAGATCCTTCCACTTTGATCAGACACCGGATTGATTATGACAGTTCCAATTTTTCTTTAATTTTAGCAAATTGTTCTGCTGTTAGATTATTAGATCAGAGGAAAATTCTGCCATCCAGTGGTGAAAAATTGCTCTTTTACTTTTGAGGCCACAGTTTACATCAAAAACATATATCTTTAATAAAATGGGCAGGTTTGGGTGACTGCAAAACCTTTCTCTTTTGTTCCTGAAAGGACAAAGATAATTTTACAGGAAAGTTCACATGCACTGGTAAAACTCATGGGGATGTAAAGTGTATGCAGACCCTTGTTGATAGATGGGGTTTGTTCTTTCGTTAGTGCATTTGCTCTTGTTACTCAGCAGAGCTTAGGACACTTGTGTGACAGCAGGGCATGTTTGGACAAGTCCTGAGCTGCAGTTGTCCTGCCACCAATGTGTGTGACAGGCCCCAGGACAGAGAGGAGATCATGTATGGAAATGCTTTCTCCCCAGGCAAGGGAGAATGAGGCAACGTGCTTGGCCTGGGACAGTTCTGCCTGAGGCCACTAGTTGTCTGATTATGCTCATCATCTTCCTACAACAGCAGGCAATGACAGGAATCCATTTTGGACCATTTTACAGTAAGCAAATGCATATTACAGTTTCCCAATAATTTACCACTGCATCCCCATTTAGTAACATCCATGATCAAAGTAGAGTTGGACCTTTGCTGCTTTGGGTGGAGGGGTGGACACATGGTGACTCCAGTCTTTCACACCCTACACCCCTCTTGTGCCACTTCTGGGATCTCTACAGTGCTGCATCAGGAATGTGGATCCCTGTGTACCCTGTGCTAAAAGGGCATGGAGGCTTTACTGTTTGGACTACAGCATTTATGAAAATGGCGATTTTCAGAAAGTGATTTTCATTTCAGATGAGCAGCATCTCTGGAGGTCACCACAGACCCTCCCCCGTGGTGCCTGCGGTGGGTGAATCATCCCAGAACATGTGTGACGGGTGCCCAGCAGAGTGGTAAGACAGCCCTGATGAATCCTGGGGTGAAACACGTGGCAAAACACTGCATGCGACTCCAGCCCACGACAGATCACTCTGTGGAGCAGACCATGGCTGAGCAGGTCACGTTTTTTGTGTGAGAAATGGGGGCTTTCTTGCAGAGCAGCCCATTCCTGAAGTGGGCCAGGCAGGAAAAATGGAGGAGAAGGGCCAAAAGGATAAATGCAGGATGTGACAAGAGCTAATTAATCAGAGCTGCCATTGTACCCAGTGTCAGGAGAAGACACAAATCTCAGCTTGATCTTGTCAGCGAAAGGAAACTGGGAGAGGGGTGTCATCCCACTCCACAAGCCCAGCACAGCCCTTCCAGGGGGCTGCTGTGCATGCTTTCCTTGGCAGTAAACATGATTAATTACTCCTCCACTTGGTCCCAAGTTTGCCACCCCACAGGAGCTGCCAGAGCAGCGGGACTTTTCTTTGAGCTTCAAAGCCGACAGATTTGCCCACATCTTTTTAGGACACAGACAAGGGACACACAGAAGACTAGTGAGACCATGTTATAACAGCACTGGTGGCAGATCAGGAACTTGACTGTCTGCCTAGTATCAGAACTGTCATGGCCCTAAAAACACTTACCAGGCCTGGAAAAGCTGTTTGTTTTATGAGATCTGGCCTAGTAGTCTCACTCATTTGGGATTTTCCCAAGAGCTAGGTGAGCTAGCCCTGGGTCTAATGTTTTTGAGCAACAAATTGACAGGAAAAACACATTTAATACCCTGAAATGTATGAACCTTTAGTATTTTGAATATTGCATTCACTTATCTTTTGTTCTCATCTTAAGAACAATGACAAGGCAGCAGCACCATTCTGCCTGCCTACATGTAATAAATAGCTTTGAGTATCCTCTTGATGACCATAATTATGTTGGGAAAGTACTCAGAGGCATTTTGGGGCGGAAGAGACCAGCAGCACAGGTGAATGGACTGCTCAAAAATCTTCTTTCCTCTGGGGGGACAGGGACCTGCATCAGTTCTTGTGGGAAGAGACAGCCCTGGTGTCCCTGAACTGGGAGCAGGAGGAGCAGCAGCCTGCCTTCTACCAGTGCCACCATAGCCAGGACGTACCTCAGAGATTAAGACATCTACATTTAGTTGCTTTTCAGGTTTTGAAGAACACGTGCACCAATCAGACACAGGCATCTCTTTTAGGGTGTGCTGGACAGTCCTCAGACTGCCTGGAGGAGAATATTGCCGAAAATTAAGTTTGTTAGGCAGGACTTTCCCCTTGTGAATAGCCAGCACGGGTTCAAAAGGAGAAAGTCCTGGTAACAAACCTAATTTCCTTTAATGACAAGGTTACATAGTTGATAAAGGGGAGCCAGATTTTAGTAAAACTTTCAAAGCAGTCTCTCATAGAATCCTTACAGACAAAATGTCCAGCATACAGCAGGATAAACATCATGCGATGGGTGAACAACTGGTGACAAGTTGAGTACAAAGGGTAATAGCAAAAGAGTTACATCAGGCTGGTGACCAGTCACTAGCGGGGTTCTGCAGGGCTCCATTTTAAGGCCAGTGCTTCTTCAACATCTTTCTGACAGGGACCCCAACAGCCAGTGGGGATGGAGTCCATAAATGCTTCAGACAGCCTGCCAGCTGCAGGCATCCAAGGGACAAGCCCATCAAGTGGTTGAGACATAAGTGATACAAGACTATTCAGCCCTTCCAAGGCAGGGCTGAGAGGCACCCCCATCTGGACAGTGTCTATGGACTTGTTAAAACTCCATGTTAAGACCCCATGTTCCATTTTGCAAGAGCTTTTTAAGGCTTGTTTTCACATGCAACCTCTTGAAACATTGATTGGGGGAGTGCTGAATTTGTTCACCTGTCAGTAGGAGAGCTGTAGGTGGGTGGACTGAAGACTGCTTGGCACTCTCAGGCAATACCTGTCAAATAAACTATTTTTCAAGCCCAAATCAAACATTCGTGATGACTTTTACATGGACTGAATTCGACTTCAGAGATGGTGAAGTGCCCTGGCAGAAAACTGATAGCATTTAAATTGAAAGAATGGGATTGTGTAACTTCAGCATGGTACAGGTTTTCTCCTTCTAATGTATTGTATCCAAGGGTTTTGTTTTGTATTCAAAGTTCAACCACTATCTTCATTGCAGGGAGAAAAAATATTGTGAACAAAGATTGAACTAGGTGAAGAGAAAAGACAGTTGACCCATCTTTCCCATCCATTATCCAGTCAGATAGACTGGATAATAATAGATTTATAAAGAAATTAATTTTTTGGTAGATTAAATCCTTGCTTCTACCATGCTTACTTGGGAGACAGTTTCTTTTACAGAAAGAGAGGCAAGCATAAGCTCTTTCTCTGCACAGAAGCAAATCTTCCTGCAGCAAATATGGTTTAAAAGTGAACTGCATTTCCCATGGACATTTTTGGCTGTGGGATTCATATTTTCCACATGGTGCTGTTCTTACGAGCCTTAATCCTGCAACTTTATGCTCACAAGACAGGTTCTTTTGACTAAAGTTATACACGTGCTTAATCAAGTACAGAATAAGACTGTGCTTATTCACTATTTTTATAAAGCAATTATGAATGACTCACTTGCATGTGATTTGTTCAGTAAGAATTATGAGACTTTTACCTCTCTTTTGATAGTGTGAGAGAACTTTGCTTTTTGATTTATAATCATTATCTTGAGAGGATTGATTCCATAGGAAAATGATCAAATACTTGTGTTTTTCCATACCAAATATTTTCAAGGACTGGCCTCTCCCTCATCTGTCAGTGATGACCCCGCTAACCAGAGTATTAAGTGGCTGTCAGACCAGCATCAGATCTGCCTGAGTGCTGAGCACAGCCCATAAAAAGCACAGCAAAAGATACTCATGGCTGGGTTTGGACCTACTTCATGAAGCTTTCCTTATCAAGAAAAGGGCAACACAGCTCACAGAAGAAACTGCAGAAACAGAGTTTCTGTTGGCAGATGCCATCAATGTCAGCAGAATTACACCCCAAGGGAACTTGAACCTTTCAAAGTGGCAGATATTTTCAAGGCTATTTTGAGAAAATTTCAAAGGGGAACATTACTCAGAATAGTTGAAACTCCCTGTTTCCAAGAAGTCAGGCAAATCTGAATTCCAGAAGTGGGTTATTTCCTCTTTGAGGAAAAATGAGCTGGCAAAGATGCTGGATACCAGCAAGGGAAAGCAGACAAAGCTTGGTATTATTTTGTCTGAATAACATTCATGCCCCAAGGAATTGCTTTATTTCTGGACTACTAACTGCAGAGTTAGATCAAATGGAATTTTTTAAGGATCCAATAGGAAATGTGAAACAATGGCCTGCTTAGCACTCCAACGAAAGCTCAGACCTTCATCTGGTTAGTTTTGGTGACATTGCTGTTTTACCAAAGGTGAGATCCTGGAGATCAAAGCATCCTCATTCATTCTAAAAACTGTCTTGCCAGAAGCAAGTAGGATACTGATGTCATTGTGAGGCCTCTCTCAATGATTTTTCAATGATCTTGGGAATCTGGAGAGGTCCCAATTGACTGAAAGCTGGCTAATGGTGTCCCAGTTTTCAAGAAGGGCAAAAAGGGTGACCCTGGAAGCTACAGGCCTGTCAGTCTCACTTCAGTGCCTGGTAAAATTATTGAGAAGATTAGTTTGGGAATTACTGAAAAACACCTGAAAGACAATGCAGTCATCAGTCACAGACAGCATGGCTTCATGCAGGGGAAGTCCTGCTAGCACACAGCTAGATAAACACATCATGTGGTGGGTAAACAATTAGGTCATGGGTCGAGCACAGCGAGTAATAGTGAATGGGGTAACATCAGACTGGTGACCTGTCACTAGTGGGGTTCCACAGGGCTCTGTCTTGGGCCCTGTGCTCTTCAACATCTTCATAAATTACTTGGATGCAGGACTGGAAGGGATATTAAGCAGGTTTGCAGATGACACAAAACTGGGAGGATCCATTGACTTCAAAGGCAGGGAGGCCCTGCAGAGAGACCTCGACAAATTGGAGGTCTGGGCAATCATGAACCATATGAAGTTTAAAAAACAAGTGTCGGATTCTGCTTCTGGGACCTGTGCCACACAAAGGGACCAGGGGGTCCTAGCTGATGGCAAGCTGAACAAAAGTCAGCAGTGCCCTGGCAGCCAGGAGGGACAACCATGTCCTGGGGACATCAGGCAAGGCATCGCCAGCTGGTTGAGGGAGGGGATTGTACTGCTCTGCTCTGCATGGGTGTGGCCTCACCTTGAATATCATATGCAGTTTTGGGCAGGGCAATATAAGAAAGATATTAAGCTATTAGAGAGCATCCAAAGGCAGGCAACAAAGATAGCAGAAGGCCTTGAGGAGAAGCCATATAAGGAACTGCTGAGGTCACTTCGTCTGTTCAGCCTAGAGAAGAGGACACTGAGGGGAGACCTCATTACAGTCCAGAATTCCTCATGATCTCTCGTCTGTGGTCACCAGTGACAAGACCCAAGGAAATGGCATGAAGTTGTGTCAGGGGAGGTTTCAGTTAGATATTAGAAACAGTTCTTCATCCAGAGGGTGGTTGGAACAGACTCCCCAGGGAAGTGGTAGTCATGATCCCAACTCTGTCAGAGTTAAAGAAGCATTTGTACAGTGCTCTCAAGCACATGATGTGATTCTTGAGGTGTTCTGTGCAGGGCCAGGAGTTGGACTCTGATAATCCCTTTTGGTCCCTTCCAGCTCAGGATTCTATCGGCTGTCAGTAGGGCTGGTCTACCCATGGTCCAAATGAAGTCACTGAGATTTCTGTTGAAGTAATAGTCTGCTCATTCCTAATAAGGATAAGAATACTACTAGCTGCTGTACAGCTAAATGACATTTGGTTGTCACTCATTAACAGTATAAAATGATATACATACAATAATAACAAAAATTACCACTAAAGTTTAAAAAGAAAAGCGAGAGGAAGTTTGTTTCTTCAGAAAGGTGAAGTATACTCAGAGGCAATGCAGAATTACATGCCAGTGTCTGAAGCCTGCCCTTTCCTCACACACGAGTAACTAGTTCACCTGGAAATGTGGAGTGGTGTATAACATGGAATGACAAGTGCTTGCACCTTGCTGAACTTTTCAGGATATGTTTCAATAGATGGACACAAATGCTGCTGCTGCTGTTTTCACACTAGAAAGAGTTAGTTACAGTTTATACAGAAAACCACGCTCAGCACTGTTGCAACAGGCATCCTTTGAAAGAAATATTTATTCTCATGACTGCTGCACGTAAGTCTGGTCTGAGAATTGAACACTTCTGCAACCATCTCTGTCATCAGTGAGAGTCTGAACTGCAAATTCCAAATTGCATTATCTGTTTATGGATGTGAGTGATCAGTTGTGAGAAGAGTTTGGGTGTGAGAAGACTCTTTCTGCAGCAGAGAGATGTGTATTACAGTTATGATAAACTCACCACAAAAGTGGGCAAAATATTGTGACAGTAAAAGTAATTACCCATTGAAAACAAACCAAAACAAAATAAACAATGACAACAAAAAAATCCCAGACTAAGTATTTAAATCTTGAATTGTTGAAGTGAGACCAGCTGTCTTTACAAAATTATTTGGTTTAGTTAAGGTGAGTGAGAATTTTTAAGTAAAAAGTCTATAAATTATGTTATACAAGAGGTCATATTATGCATTCACAATGTCCTTTCTGGACTTAAAATCTATAAATTTCTGTTAGGACCATTGGTTTTCACAGGCTTCTGACTTTATTATAAACTCACTGCTGGGCCTCAAATTCTTCATCTTTAGTCTCAGGGGACAACACTGTCCATATATTAATTTTGAAGAAAACTTTCAGCTGACTATAAATTGAAAGAATAAAAAATTATTTCAGCTTTAAAAAACCCAAACACCACACACAGAAAACGGTAATTCATTTTCCTCTGTTGAGACTATTGCTCAGCAAAAAGACACTGAACAAAAAATGTCTAATTCATATAGCAAAGACTGTGTCACCACAGAGAGTCGGACTATTTATTCCTTTCTGGAAGAGAAGATACCTCAAGCAAGGAAGTTAGGTGAGAAGAGCTAAGCAGGCACCCTGGGTATATCCAGAGTATCCTGGTTGGTGCAGCTATACTACACAGGTTGTCCTGGGACCCTACCTTTCTAACTCTCAGCCTGATTTTCACACACGTTCATCAGTTGCGGCCCTTGACCACAAATAGAAGGTCACCAGTGGCATTGTCCACCAGCATTTTCTAGTGTACAGAGAGAATGGGAAAATCCAAGCCATAAACCAGACCCCTGAGATGGCTGTGTCCCAGTCTCATGATGGTTGCCAGAACAGACAAGCTGGTCCCAGCAGGAATAGACGACCAAGCAAGGGGGATGCTGAAGCCACAGAGAAAACCTGGCAATACTGCACCCCTTTGGACATAACAGAGCTATGAGAGATCTGAAATGTTAAATGCAGGTTTGTGACCAGACTGCACTTGTGTCAGGTAGGTAATTTGTGGTGAATGATGAATACCATCCCCCCTTCCCTTCAGACGCATTGCAGCAGGTGAAACATAAAAAAAATTAGTTAATAAAAACATATCCATTGCTAAAAGAGTAGTGCCAAACAGTGCAGCAGAGCCTGCTTTAACCTTCTCTTCTCAAATGTTCTTCATTTATTAGGTTTTTTGGTTTTTCATTTTCATGAAAAACCTCCCCATCTGTTTGGTGGCAATAATTCTAAGTTTAAGCGTTTCACTCCAAGGTGAAGAAAAAAAACAAACTATTATTCTGTTCACTGAAGACTAGAAAAATGGCAAATCTTGTAAGAAACCCTAAGATTTAGATGGGACAAAATCAGTTTCCCTCTACATAAAAGATGAATTGGAGAAATAATCTCCTTAAAAGACCATGTCTGGCACTTGATTTTTTAATTTTCTGCAATTCTCTTCAGAGACTTATTGGGACTGTGGTTTCTTAAGGTAAAGGACAGTGTCATTTGCCACAACATACCAACCCTTTTATTCTGTAGAGAAAATTCAGTCTGCATAAATGTATATATTTCTTTTTCTCTTATTTTTTTCCTGATGCCAACATGCCTGCTTACTGCTGGATTGTACTTGACACTTTGTCTTTATGAGGCCACTTCTTAACTGGTTGCCTAGGCTATTATGTACACATTAAAAAAGCCATTTCATTTTATATAGGTTAGCTGGGAATGTCCAGATGGGAATTGAACTCCCCCTTAGCCATCACCTACCAGCAACTTCTCTTTTTTTATTTTCTCCCAACCCTGTTACCCACAACATATAACATCAAAAATGACTGCCCATTTCACGAAGCACTCTACAAATACACAGAAAGTCCTTATGTCCATGATTCCCCCAGGATTTGTAAGGCTAAGAAGGTGCACAGGGAGATGAAAAGGCCTCTCCAGCACAACATAGCTGGAAAATGCATGCAGTGATCCATCTCCCTGGCCTAGTTCCCTTGTCCTCTAGCCCCATAGACAAAGTGAACTTTGGAGTCTCCTGGTTAGGTTCTTCAAGACCTGGCTGCAGTGGGTGATTGATTTTTTCATGTGATTTGGGGAAGATTTATTCAGGATTGCTGTAGAGTTGTCTCCCAATTGTTCAGGATTAGAGATATTTCACTACCCCAAATATTTGGAACAACTTCTGTGTTTGTTGGAAGTGTTTAATGGAAATTTGAACCTGGTATTCCAGGAGTAGGCTGGTCCTGATAGACACACAACGAGAAATTGCATTGTAGCAATTGCCTTGTTGTCCATGATGTTGGGTTTCCATTATCTATAATTTGTAGAGATAAATATAAGGAAGATGCAGACATGGTATAAATAATGACAGCAGTTCTTCTGAATCCAGACAGGTGCAGATAGTTCTTCATGACCCAGGAAAAAGAAAATGGGAGGTGATCAGCATGAATACTAAAATACAAGAGCAGGAGCACATGTGCTGTATCTCACAATAGTATATATTTAAACACTAAATATAACTTGGGGCCAAGTTTGAGGGTTTTTTTACATAGAAAACTCTCCTTTCCAAAATCTAGGAAAGAGCAACCACTTGAAATTAAAGTTACCAATATGGTATCTCAAAACTTTTCTGAAAAGAAAAAAAAAATTTACTGGTGTAAGGGATTGCTCTTATTTCTGTATTTCTTCTGATGAATGCAATGTTAGCAGTTACATATTTGCAGTGTATAAAAAGTATCCTTTTTTCTTTGTTCTGGTTCAGTCAGCAATCATCTTTTTTTTCCTTTAATTTCTTTACATAATTTTTCTCCAAGTGGCATCTGTTTTTGCCTTTTAAAAGTTAACTGTATAAGGACAACAAAGTCAGAGAGATGTCAAAGCTGTGGAATTTTCCCTTGCAACCACACAAAGCCAAGTTTTGGATGACTCTGTTGCAAGACGATGAATCATCTCAAGTTATGGGATTTGGGTTCAGGTTCAGTAAGCTCAGTACAAAGCTCAGCAAATCTATATCCACCTCTGATCTGTTGTTGTTGTTGTGCTTTTTGGGTTTTGGAGGGGGAGGGGTGTGTCAGAACTTCTGATATCACTATCCAAACTTGAACTTTGCCAGTTACATATTCTGAAGCATTTCTTAAATGAACCAGAATTCCTGTCCTAAACTTTTGACAAATCTGATCAACAAATCCAAACACAGCAAATCGAATAATTTAGGGAAAAATGTTCTCAGAGATTGATTGCAGTCAGCAAAAGAGCTCTTCGATACAGTTCTCTGGGTAAATCCTGGCAGATGATCTTAATTAAGAGAGAAACACAATTAAATAGCAATGTGTGACAAAAATTGGCTAAACTAAAATTCTCTGTGAAATCTCCTTACTAGGAAACAAGAGAATTATCATTCTGCTGTTTTCCACAGAAGGAAGGATGGCCTCTTTCTGTCTGTGCTCGTGGGGCAGTGTCAGCCTCTATTCACAGTGGTCCAGCTGGCAGCCTGCAGTTAAGGGATATTCCCATGTGGCCCCAGCCTTCTCCCAGCAGCCTGACAATGTTCAGGAGGAAAGCAATGGTTAGGCAGCCAACACATTAACCGGCACATGCAGTGCCAGGAATGGAGCTGGCCGGGAGCTATTGCCCTGACTCCTGTGGGAAAATGGGTGCAGTACTCATGCCTCAGCACAGAGACAATCATTAGCTGCTTCTGTCAATCCTGAGCATGGGAAAAGGGTATCTCAAAAGCAGTTCCAGCCACCACATCCCATCAGCTTTTGACCAGCTCATGACTTACTGACTGACAGACAGATGTGTAGCAAGAAGCAAAGCCCCAGTTTAATTCGCTCCGTTTTTCTCCAGCATGACTGCACCAGAGAAATCAAGAAATATGCATGTGTTCTGATCCACACTGTGCAATGACTCTTGGCTTTCATTTTGGAAAGGATGCTACCTTTCAAAGACAAATTAGATAGAAGAGTCCTCCAGAAAACCTCAAGTATGAGTTTTTTAGAGGATTTCTAGATTTAGGACAGTCCTGAGCCATGTCCTCCTCAGAGAGCTGGTGACCAAGAAACCATGGTGGGAAGCATCCCCATAGGAAACCCCTCAGTTATGAGTGTTGAAGATCAGACAAAATGTCCAATATATCCTGGTCCTCCTGCCAGGTCATCCAGGATTAACACTGTTGGGGAATAATTGCTGTCTGTGAAAGTCTGACACAAAATGGTCATTTTTCTAATGTTCATAAAGCAGTAAAAGATCAGCGGTCACCAAAATGGCTTACTTAAATGGTCAGTAGAATTTTAAAATTCAAATAGACTCCTGTGAATATAAAGTGGTCATGATTCCTTGCAGTTATCATTCCAGTTTAATCGAGAGAGGAAATAATTTTTAAAAATCAGAGAACTTAAAAGTTCCAGAAATAGAAGTGAGAAGTATCCTTGAAAAAATAAACTATTGATTTTCAAACATCATTGCAGTTGTTGTCATAGTTTTTATATCTGGGAACTCAAGACATAGTGTCCAATACACTGATTCAGAGCAAAAAAAAAGTCAGAATCTGCAAGAATATGAAAACTTTGAGGTGTTTAAAAGAAGGTAAGGAATACTCTGACTCTCTCCATGTGCCTTCCCATAACCCCTGCTCCCCAAAAAAAGATAATTTATATCAAGCAGTCTTTTTGGCTCTCAAATCTTCCAAGTAGCATGTATAATAGGATTAAATTAAATTGCTTCCAGTCTATATCTAAAGATGAAGAACAAGATGCCAGCTAGTTAGAACAGAGCTACCTCACCAGTCATTATCTATTAAAAAACTGTCTGGCTCACACACCATTTGCACATAAATAACGTACTTCTTGATGTCAACTTTTTTACCTCATCAGCTGTCCTAACATTTCATAGACCTCTGTTATAACCAGAAGATATGCTCAGGTCATTTCTTCTTCTTGTTTGGGACTGTCCTGCAGGATCTGGGGTAATTTGCTCTTGCGTTCTGCCTTAGAAAGTGCTTGACAATACAGACACAGTTAGGTCCATGGTTTTCAAAGTTGGGGCCACCATTTTTCAGTGCCAGACTGCTAAGCATCTCTCAGAGCTGACCTTCTTGTTGAATCTTTGACACTTTTTCACTGAATTATCTCTTCCTCCACAAAGGAGGCTATTTGTTTCAACTGGGCTGCTTTTGTTGTTAAATACTGCTCAGATTTAGCAGATAGCAAAACTACACTTTAGCCTATACATAGTGGGCTAACCAAAGAGAAAAGTAAATCTAGTGAATGAGTTCTTTTAGCCTGATATTGTTTTCTTTGCTAGAAAATATTTAAAGGAATAAGAAACTGTGGAATGTAAATGGGTAACATTTTCTACTGCTGAATGTAACCTTATAAAAGGTCCTTTTTTCTCTTGGATGAACACCAACCTTACATATGCCATAGAGTATTCATCCTTCTTAGAGTAATTTCTTTCTCCAAAAAAGTTTATTTTTAAATATTGCACTAGAGACTCCTTTTCAGTAATAGAATTGCTGGATTTTTTTTTTTTTTTTAACTAGCAGTAGATTGCTATTCATTCCACTGCTTTTATTTTTTCTTTTGCTTTTCTCTAAAAGTCTTTTAGACCATAGCTGCTGTTTCTATCTTAAAAACAAACAAACAAGCAAACAAGAAACCCCACCCAAAACAAAACAACAAAATATTACTAAGAAATACAGGAAATATCAGTGCACAGTCCAGCGAGTTACCGCAGTGGATGTATAAGCAGAGCCTTTCTAGGCATGCGCAATGATCTCTTTGCTCAGTTGGCACAGTAGCAATGGATATTGCCTTCTGCTCTCTGCAGCTCTGAAAGATGCAAATTGTTGCCTCACGTTAGAATAATGGTTCGACAGCCCTCTGCACCACTCAGGCACCCTCATAGCAGGGTGAAACAACCCAGCCTCCCTGTTGCAGCTGAAGTCCTCATGCACAGCATCTGATGGGGAAAGAAACATTTTCGGACTTGCAGGGATCCTTAGGGATCTCCAGAAGCAGAGGGCATCACATTTTTGCACAGCATGATACGTCCTCTGATTGCCTTTTTACCCCACCTGCAAAGTAGCTCTTTGGGAGTGAGCAAATTCACACACCACAATGGAATCATAGTCTGGCTCTGGAATTTCTACATGAGGGAATGAATTTCCATGGATCTGTATCATGCCCCAAGCAGTTCTCACAGCAATACCATATCAATGCAAAACCAAGTGATTTCTGCAGTCTGGAACACAGTTCATCTCTGGTACCTGGGTAAATGATGTAGTGATGCAAGATACAAGTCGAGACCATGTTAGGGGAATTTGACAATGCTATTATGGAAATAACACATGTATGGCTAGTGAGCATTGTAGATATATTTGAAATTCCAGCAAGATTCAAGAAAATGGGATTCTCAGCTTGGATGAGAACGCTAATGACACACACAAACCTCTGTCACGCTCTCTTACAGGTGCCAATAGATGAACTCTCCACAAGAATGCTCCTCTCGCATTCTGCAGGGCTCACTTAATACTGGTCTCCTGCAGAATGTGAATTTGAAATATAGCTCCTTCTCCCAAAACTATACTGTTCATTGTAATCTTCCCGTTTAACTTGAGGATGGGAGGGTGCTTAACTAGCACCTAATGAGGTTTCAGCTGGACACCATGAAAGCATGGAGGCAGAAGAAAAGTAGGAATATGAGTCAGCCAGCTCTAGGCAAATACAAATGTTTCACTCAGGTTGCAGACATTCACAAGGCACAGGAGATGCTGTAATATCCTGCCCATTCCCTGGCAGTGCAGGGAGGAAACATCTGCAGAAAGACATGGAGATACAGGAAGAGAGTGTTGAGGGATCACTCCTGAAAGACTTGACCAGTGAAAATAATGTAAGTCATGGCAAAACAGTGACCAGACCACAAACTGCATATGTGAAAAAGCTGAAGCAAAGCTTATATATTCAGAGGTGAAAAGCTCTTGTGATCTGGATGGATTCTAGGGCACAAGGGGAGACAGGCGTGTAGATATCTCTGCCCAATTTAGTATTTCCAGTTGCCTCAAGAGGGAAAAAAAAATAAAAGAAAGGAAAAGAACAGCTCTAGATAATGATTCACTTTATCCTAAAGCAGATGTTAAGATATGTCAGATGAGTCACAGTCTAAAATTGCCTCTTTCATTCCACTGATTATTAAAGGGAGCCCAGTGATTAGTTCAGATGAAGACACCTACAATTATGAATCTGTTAGATGAGCTGAATGTCCCCCAAAAAGTTCTCAGTAAGGGTGCAGGCATGGACACAGTCTTTGCTAGACAGCAGCAGTGATGAGATACCCTCAGGTGGCTTTACCCTGAGAGCTACTCAAGAAAGGCCTTGAAAAGCAGAATTTGTACTCGTTCATATCATCTCCTCATTTAAACACTGAATCTTAATTCTATTCTATCAGTGATTCAAAGAGTTCTTATCTCTGAGAAAAAGCGTGATTTCTGAGTAAACGTGCCTGACATTAGTCATGTAGGCTTACGGATCACATTTTCCACTTAAGGCTTTGTGAGGTCTGTACTTGGATACACAAACTGGATTTCTACTGTGAACTGAGCTAATGCAAATGTAGGAGTGCTATGTCTTTCTGTTACACAGATATTTGAAATTTGGCCTATTGCTACTAATACAACAGAATTTGTGAGAACAGGAATGATCCAAGTGGTATTCTCTAGCGGAATGTTCTTAGTGGAAGATTAGGGAAAAGCTACAGCCTGGCAGAAGATCAGAGGGAAGACAGGGCACAGGGGCAAGCAGTAGGTCTATCACTCCAGAGAAAAAGTTGGCTGTCTGTACCAGGACCTACTCTGACGTGAGCTGCCCTTTCAGACCTCTGCAGATAGGGTGTGTTAGGAGAAACTGCTTCCACAGCCTTTCCTGCAAACCAAAGCCCTATAAGCAAATTTTTAAATTTAATTTAATTTTTTAATAACAAAACATGATTTGCACAGATAGGTTTCCCTTATACACAACTAGCTTATCTGGCTTACAGAGAAGCAACACCAAGGGGTAGAAATACCCATTCTGCTCTCCTCAACAGTCCCTCCCATGCCTAGCAACACATACTCAGTTTTATGCTGCACTTTCCCAAGATACTTCCATGAACTGATAGGGGCCTGCAACAACAAAGTATCCTAAATCAGGGCGCTTTGTACAGAAACCCCCAACCATCACTGAAGGAAACAGCTAAGGGCCAGTAGTATTATCCTGGAACTGCTGCTTCCTGACCCATCACCTGCCATGGTGATGAGCTGGCTTCATGGACAGAAAGCTGTCAGCAGCTACAGAGACTTATGCAAGTCTATGGCAGATTTATTTGCATACTCTGAAGGGGTACTCTGTGCAGAGAGGTCCAGTCCTGAGATCCTTGCAAAGTTACAGATCTGCTTTCAGAACTTTGTACCTTATTGTGCCCAGCTGTTCAGATGCAAAGAGCTAGAACAAGCAGAGAAGGGTGATTTAAAGTCTGAAAGTACTTTAGCAAGAATTTCTTCTCACGTTTTCAGCTAATTGGAGATAATTGTGGTAAGCTTCCCCCATCCCAAATTAACAGACTGCCAACATTTACATCGCTGGCTTGTGGCAGCCTTATGGAGCTTGACATCTGTGCATGGCAAAAGCATTCAGCTTCAGAGCTATGTTCCCAGAGAGCGATATCGGCATGCAGTAAATTCTGTTCACTTAATAAATGTGTGAGGTAGTCTTGGGGGTTCTATAATAATTGAAAAAGAGGGAGAGCAAGGTTATCCTTAGAAGCATCAGAAGAGCAGTCAGAATGGGACTTGGCACAGATGGCTCCTTCAACTGTGAACCACACACTGGTTAAAGTGAAACAGCTGTGCAGATGCTCTTATGTGCAGGTGAAATAAAAACATGAGGTCAATAAGCCATGGGCCTGAGACACAGAGATGGCCAGAACACACTGCGGTGTGAGGAGGTGGGCAGCATGGCTCTCTGAAGGAAGACAGCAGCTCAACAGAAGATGTTAATGTGCAGTTCTCAGCACTGTGCTGCCACAGGCATGCTGCTCCTTCCGCACTGTGCCCTTCAATAGGGCACTGTGTGTCTCAAGTGTGATAGCTGGTTTGGTTCAGGATATGACCCTTCATCCTGGTAGGATTTCAGCTGTCTCATGCTCTGGGGCATGACACTGCCTTTGGGGGTGGACATAACCAAGGATTCTATTTTTCTCAGTGAAAATGTAGCTCAGAAGCAGCATCCAATAGCAAATGAATATCTTTCTTTGGTCTTTCATGTTTCCTCTGTGGCTGATTTGTAAGAAGAAGTTGGAACAGAGAGATCAGGAAATTCTTAATAACCTCCTAGTTATTTAATCTGTAAATACCAAGCTTTGAGAGGACTTTGATGTGAAAGTACATCAAAAGATAGGGTTAGAATTCAAAATTATCTCAATAAACAGGAGATATAGGCTGAAAAATAGGACAAAATTCAGTGACATAAATGCAAGTTAGATCAGGTGTACAAAAATATTCAATTAGGGACCTACTGGGTTAGGAAAAACTCAATAAGAGTTGTACAGGAAAGGATGTAGAGGTTGTACTGCATCCATCATAGGGCTGAACATGAGGCAGAACTGTTACATGAAGATAATACTGAGGTGCATGAACACGATTATAAAACATCCAAAATAACTTTTTTTCAAAACCAAGCTGTAGTTCAATGTCTGTGTATGTACACTGTGTATCACGAAAGATGGAAACTGTCTGGGAAGAATCCCCTGTGGAAGAAGATATCCTAACTTGAAAATTTAGCTTGAAGGGGATTTCTAGAGGTCATCTAGTCCAAAATTATGCTCCAAACAAGGTAACTTCAACACATTGTTTAAGATCTTGTCCGAAACAGTTTGAAAATTTCCAAAACTAATGTCTCTCTGGAAGATGAGAAAGACTCAAGAAATGGGATTTCATCTCTGAAGGATGCAATCAATGGGATTCACTTGGGATTTGAAGGATTTAGATTAAGTCTTAGCAGAAATTTGCATCTTCCAGCAGGCTAGCATCCCTATAATCCTCAGACATTTGCATATTCTCACCCAATAGAAAACACATGGGATGGAAGTCTTCCCTTCTGTTTCCACCTCAGAAATAGTTAATTTGCTCTTGTAGCCAGTTGATGCCATTGGAAAGTTCTGAAGCAGCCTGGTCCTGACTTGCTCGAGGAATTGGTTCTAAAGATACATTTGCTAGAATCTCAAAGAGAAATACATGTATTATAACTTATCGTATTATCCAAGTATATTTAAAATACAAGATAACCAGAAAGCATAAAGATCTCCTTTGAGGGCAAAAGAATTATTTTAGAATCCTTTTCCACCTTTTCCCTGATCATATGTCTTCACTGCAGATTCAGCCTGGATGACCATAACAAGCCTTGCCAGAGTCTGGGCTTTTCCATTGCAAATACTGTGTCTTTACTGTAGTCATGCATCTAACCATGTGTATTTGGGTCCTTTCTGCAAGGACTTTTGCCCTTTCTTGGACAGAACTAACAGAGCTCACCTGCCCAGGATGAATGGTGGTCAGGATCCAAAAGACCATCAACATTTGACTGGGCTTTTAGTGCCTCCTTTTATATTTATAGAACAAGGGGTTATCACTAGGGAAAGAGTCAAAGTAGTAGACTGAAGATGTACTTTCTTTTGATGGCCCCACAACACACATAAACACACCGACATCTCCTTTTGAAGTGGTGAATTCACCACCATATAGCAATTATCCAATTCCAAAATGAATCATATTAACTACCAGAAGACCAAAATCTGTCCATGCAGTAACTTTTGGCATAATACACTTCTTTAAAGAACTTCCTATTGGACTATTTCTTTACGCCTTTTAGGGGAATGTGGAGTGGCTGGTTTAGTTCAGTAATACAGAAGCTAGCCATGCAAGGACAGGCAAGAGGCAGGTGATCCAGGCAGAACCAAATTCAAGTAAGGTGTGAAAACCTGCTAATGCAAATTTCAGCTAAGTGCTGGAACCCAGTGAAACCTTCAAACTCATTGTTATTCATTAAGCAGATTGAAGGAGTGAAATGAAATTCAGCAATTTGTCCGCCTCTGCAAAGTACAATATGTTCACTTTGAAGGGAAACTGGTGTATGGATGGGAGGTGAAGCATAAGCCAGCTTACCTTAGGGGGAGAAGTGGGGGGTCAAATGTTTTAAAAAACCCATGTCACTGTCTCAATGTATTTGCACATCCCTCACTGGCCTCTCTGTCCCCTTCAATATGCACTGGTGAAAAAGTCCAGATGTCTGTGTCACCTGCTACATGCGCTGATGCCAGGGCACCAAAGGTTCACAAGTGGCAGCCCCACCAAAACTGTTGACTGATCCTTTATTAAGACTAACCTCTGCTTCAGCCCTGCTCCTGTGGCATTTTGTGAGAGTTAATTCAAAGATGTATGGCCTGCCTGATTAAAATACAGAGGTAAAGATGAGTAGAGAAGACTCATCCTTCAGCCATTGAGCATGTTACCTTCTTTCTGTTATTGCCTAAAGGTCGGGAGCAAAAAAACTCCAGGTGAATTTAGCATAGATAAGATATAGAGCAGATCTTTAATGAAGGTCTTCTGGCATAAGGAGTGCAAAGGCATGCACACGTGTCCAGTGGTTCTACAATTTTATAGTATTATCCATCCAATCCAAGAACTATCTGCCCCCCAGATCCTCCCCAAATCTACCTGCTTGGCATGCCTCCCCTGAATTGAGTTGGAGGTCCTAAGACCCCTTTCTTCCTTATCTTCTTCTTCTTCACCCATGTACTGTCTCTGGAGCTTCTCCAAGTCACTGGGCTTGAAGCTTTCTTTGACTATGATGGTATCTTTTTGTTCAGGCCTGGGGTTCATATATTCTTAAACAGACTGTGCTTACTATAGTCCTGCCTTAAAAGGAGCCTAAACAAGCCTAAAGAATTCAGAAAATTTGATATCAAAGGGGGAATAGGGTTTAATAAGTGTTAACTACTATTCTAAAGTATGACAGGATACACAATTATACTAAAAACCTGTATTTATTACACAGCTACTTTAAAATCTACAAAAAGCTAAAAATCCTGAGGTATCACTGCCATTCAAGGGATTGATTTTGTTATAATTACCCAAAGACAGCAGTTTATTATTTGCTCTGTGACAGTCTCCATGAGACACTAGAAGAATTTTTTCATGAAGACCCACAGAAAGAAACAGTACTGCACAAAGTACTGTGTTACTAGACAGGACTAACACAGCAGGAAAAGAACCAGAAACATTTTCTCCTGTGTTGTGGGGGAGCTGGGATAGCTTGCTCAGGTAGTCAGAGCTCAGCACCCTCTGCCCCCACTTACTCCTTTTGTTTATCTCATGATACGCTACCACAAGCATTCAAGTACATGTTTCCTTCAAGGAAACATGGCAAGCGTGACTGGACTTCAGCCTTGCCTGACTGTCTGCCATGCTGCTTCTCTACTGAGGTGGAGGGTGAGATCTGTCTTTCATTTCTAAGCTTAAAAATGGGGCGTATCTAAGCTTAAAAATGCCCAGTGGAGACTGTCCCCATCCCCAGTGGCACCAGTTCCACCTGGGAAACAGGGAAGGGAACATACATTTGTCAGATTCATCAGGTGAAGGTTAGATGTTTGCCTCAAGATGAGAGGAATGACTGTGTCTCTCCACTTACTAGAAAAGGAACCTGGAAAAAGTAGCTGAAATGAACATGTTAAGTGAGATGTGGACACTGACATTAAATCACGTGACTCTTACTCAAGGTAATTAGAGGCTAACAGAGTTAGGAGTATGTAGTTTAAAGCAGAAGACTTTTTCCATCATCTGTTTTTTATTTTCTGAAGTAGAAATTTTAAGAAAAACAGTTCTTCAAGGTCCTGGAGGCTAAAGACTGTAGCATGCTGCTTCAGAGCTTGCTTGATTAGTATTTAATTCAGTCAGTCATTTCTCCTAATGAAATGTCTCACCTATAACATTTCTCTGATCTTTGGGATTTATTTTCCATAGAAAATTGTCTTCTAACAAGTATAACACTTCTTGCAACTGAAGTTCCTTTCTTCCAGTGAGTGCACAGAACTCTGCAGTTGTTAGCTGCACCTCCCACCACATTATTGCCAGAAGTACACTGATAAACAGGAATTTCTCTTGAGGTCTCTCTTAGTGTATATGTAATACCTGGCAGGATGGGGCATCAATCAATGATTAAGGTCAATGTGTCACATCCTTGTATAGCAAAGCAGCAGGTGAGCCAAGAAGGAGCTCCGGGTGCTCATTACACCACACACACTTCCTAACTTGTTAATTGTGTTTGAACAATGAAAAGTCATTCTGGAATTAAATTTGATGACAAAGTCTTCAGCCAAAATGTTCATTTGCTTGGGACATTTGCAAAATGAAGTGTTGGGGGTAGACTGCCTAATGGCCCCTGGGCACCCTGGGGTGGATTTGGACCACCTACAAGGGTAACTTGTGAGTATTTAGGCACCAGTGAAGGTACCAGTGGATTTCAGGGAGATGACGAGTGCTTTAAAAAGCCTACAGCTGCCTAACCATGACCCATATGTCTGGCCACAGGAGAGGACAGGTTGCAAAGATGGGCAGCCCCACTGCAGCATAAGGCATCAGGGCAGCCTTGGCTGGCAGGGCCCCAAAGGCACACTCAGCTCCTCCAGACCTCTGCACCCCAAACCAGAGGCAAGCAGCCCAAACTAAATCCACTAGCAAGAAGATTCCCAGCCAGCATCATTTGCTCAATGGAAGCTCATTCCAAAATTGTTTAAAAAGTTAAAATACCCACCTTTTGGATGGGGAAACAGTGAGGCAAAGTTCTGAGCCACCTAGCAGCCCCCAGCAAAGCACACTTTCTGCTGTGTTTGTTCTGTTCGTACTCCTGGGGCTTTGCTGCTCCGATGTAAGTGTGAAGTTCAATTGCCATAGAAACGGCATCTGGCAGGTGCAAAACACTGTATTCTCTCTGCTAGATATAAGGGAAAACCTTTCTGCTCTAGGGAAGAGAACTGTCAGTTGTAATGAAGATTGTCCTCTCTTCTCTCACCTGGAAACATAGCAAGGAAAACTCTTTATTGATTTTTCGTAAGAGGACTGGGGCTCCAGCATTAATAACTTCCACTGTTTTTCTTTGCTACACAATAGGTATCCATATAAGTAGAGGCAATAAATGTTTGGGCTATATATAACACCATCTACAAAGCAGCCAAGTGAATTTCTCTCCACAGCAGACAGAGGCAATGAGAAGGAGGTGAAGTTGCATGGAAGTTCACAGCATCCTCATGATTGTCCTACCTGGCTAGAACACAGGTCATCTTTGAAAAGGCAGAGGTGACCCAGAGATCTTCCTACCTCTTTTTCAAGGTTGCCATAGACTGGTACTTGAGCCAGGTGTGTAGGGCATGCCTCCACATTTGAGATAGATCCAATTTCCCTTTGCTGTGCCTCAGGAGCAGTTTTTTCACACAGAGATGGTGTTGGAATGCACCAAGGGCTTGGGGCTGGGCAAGCAGGAGGTGGCACAGCATCCACTGAGTCATCCTCCATCACCTTACCTTTAAACCTTGAACAGTTGGGAAAGCTGGAGGAAAGAGATGCCCAAAAGCACAAAAAGTGTGCTCAGAAGTGTGTTTTCATCACACCTGGAATATCAGTGATGGGGTCACCCAGCATAAGGGGACTGTACCCTTGAGGAAGAGAGGGACGTGTTTGTCCACATGTGTCCACACAACCATCAGCTAGTGCATTTTTTCATTTGTTGTTCACTGTAACTATTTCAGGACTGCCCCTCATCATTTTGAAGTGGGGTCTATTCTAGAAAACTTGTCTATTTTACTATTGAAAATACTAGAACTAAATAACCCTGGGATAGAGGTCAGAGAAAAGGTAATTATGTTAAAGGGCCAAATCCCACAGCATCCTGTATCTAAATGATTTTGTGCCCTTCACTTTGTGTTTTGTCACAATTTTTGTCCTGTTGTTGTTCCTAGTAGTTTGAAAGAAATTACTCCTAGTTCCCAGTAACTTTGCATCCACAACTACACTATCAGAGGGGAGCCTGTCTCGCAGACATCATCCCTTTCAAGTGACAGCATTGGTGGCCAAGAGCTGTGTCCCAGCCAAAACACCTCCTGACCTACAGCTGACAGATACAGCCATCTGGTGGCAACTGTGTGGGAAATTAAGGGCATACTTTTATGGTCAACAAAGCAGTAGAACAGGGGAGGGTATGGTATATGGATAGCTATCAGTGGTCTGTCCCACCGGGTTGCAGAAGAGCATTAAACAAACAGGCCCTCTATAATAGGTTCTCAATTCTTTCCACCTTTTTTCTTCCTATACAAACGTAACTAAAAATTAATTGTGATTTGGAGAATGAGGTCCAGGAATGAGCTGGCATCGCAGCTTTACAGACACATTTTGTATTGTAATATTATCACTCAGGTAACAAAATGTACAGGTTAAGCATGAGGCATGAGCAGCATCAAGGGTGCATTCTGACAATGTGATGCTGCATAATAAGTACTAATTACTAAACGTGTATTTCCATGTAACACAGTATTTACTTCTGTTTTAAAGGGAGTCAAATCCAGGCTAATAATTTTGTTTATTTAGCAGTGCTATAAACAATATCAAATATGTTACAGATCAAAAGTAGCCAAATCCAAGACTGCATCATTGGCAGAGATAGTTTTCATCTGTCAAGGCAGTCCATGAAAGAGCAACAGTAGAGCACCAAGGCCATCTCCTTCAAAGGCCCTGAAGGCTGCAATTATTTGTATTTTGAAACATAAAAAGCACAAATCCAAAGTAACAAGGGCTAACAGCCTTTTCTGTTGCAACCTTCTAGCTAGAAACAATACATCTAAAAATACATCTGCTGATGAGGTCAGTAGGTTTATCCCTAGAGAGAGTGAAAAGGGCAGGAACTAAATAATAATGCGAGACCAGGAAAAAAAGGTTCCAGCATTGGGAAAAGATCGAGCTCTTTGTTTGTAGTTTCAGTTTTCCCGATCAGCTGCAGTATACCGCTGTTGAATCTTCAAGTTCAAATTATCACACAATGCAGCATAACTACTAAAATAAAAAAGTGTTGAAAGCTAACACAAACAGCTACTAAATAAAAAATATTTTGCGGTAGATGTCCCCCATTCCACAATCCTGCATAAAGACACAGATGTAGTGTCTCCATGGCTTACAATGACTAATTTACTCATCAATAGACAACATTGTCCACTAGGTTCTGTGTGCGTAGGTGAAGATGGGATGGTCAAACTGTATTCAAGAATCCTCTTCTCCTACAGTTATGGGTTTCCTGAGAGCCCTGTTCATGCATGGCACATAAGATATTTCCCTGTTCCCACAGAAAATAAGTGTGCAGAAGAAAATATGGTGGCTTTTAGTCCTGTGAGCATGCTCTTCAAACCAGCACCACAAACAAGCTGCCAGAAACTTCCAGATATAGCAAGAGGTGGCAGAGCTTTAGTGTTGTCAAGAATTTTTCAAATAAGTGAATGAAAGGCAAAAGTTAAAATCTGCAGTTGCTTTGAGGAGAAACAAAATAGTTTCATGAAGAGCCCAACATTGCAGAGGTGTAAGCAGAGGTGGAAAAAAGCCTTGGTCAGCCCAGTAGCTATCAACATTTACAGTGCAACGCCTTCCTGTGAAGAAGTACAAACCAATTTGGGCTTAAAAGCAGTAGCCTGTTTTAAAAGACTCATGTGAAGAAGAAGGAAACAAAAGAAAGGGGGGAAATTTAAAAATAAAAAACCTTTGCTTTATTTTTGTGCCACACTGTCTGCTTGCTGCTAAGGCACAACCTGCAGATGTGTGCCAGGCTTGCAAATCATACTAAAGCATCTGTGCCTGAGGACTAGTCCTGCTCCTAAGTCAGCATTTTCTCACCAGATGTCCCAGAACGACAAGAGTTGATCTTACTGACACTGCTGATCTAGAAGAAATAGAAAAGACCATTTGCATCACTAAAGCAACTCCACTGAAGCAAAAGCACCACGGCAGCCAAGGCAAGTCCTGCTGAACTGCAAGGTCCCCAAACAGAACCCTCTGCAAGTCTGCATCTGCTCCCATCACAATGAGTGCCAAAAATGCCCTTAACTTCAGCTATAGCAGGATGAGGTGTTCTCTTATGGGAAAGGCAGAGCCATCCTAACAGAGAGAATCAGAACCTATCAAATGGAATAATTACAGAAATTGTAGAGGAATCTTTCAGGGGGATTTTTGCGGGGGGAAAACACCCCTGTATTTCAACTACTGCTACTAGAATCCCTTGATGAGGCAGAGGTGGCTGTGAAATTCCAAGTCTGCCCTGTACAGTCAGAGCTGCCGGGTTAAGACACAGTTACTTTATAACTCAAGTGGTTGTCCTGTTTTTTAAGTTCCCTGAATGCCTTTGGATAGCTGAGAAAAACTCACAAGGTTAATAAATCCAGGCAGTTAAGAGGCAGCTGTGACACTGCTGTATGAGGGGAATCAAAACCAAGAGGTCAAGCATGCTGACTTCAGCTATGTTACACTTGGGATAAGTGAGACCCATGAGGTTTTTGCGCCATTCACAACTTCACAACAGCGTAGTGTTTAAAAGTTCAGGGTCTCTTAGCCCTGCTACTGTCACCTGCTGAGCACACTCCTGCACTGCTTTCAGTCCAGCCTCTGTGTAGCAGCATCCAGGGACTGCTCCAGGCTTTTCTTTCCAGGCTCACCGGGAGTGCACTGGGCTGTCCTATACCCTAGCAAAGGGTTCACACTCCAGCAGCGCTGACCAGGTCCCAGGCACACCCCTGCCAACCTCCAGCACACCTCATTGCCATGTTTTTATGTATCACAGTCCTCATGGTGCTGCATGAGCAGTTCACAGCTTGTGCCTCCTGGTACCTTGTACTTGCACCCCACAGAGCCCATAACACACAACTCCTGCCACAGTGGGGGGTTTGATCCTTTTTGGTTTTAAGTCATTTGCTTTAGACCACACAAGAAATCCACAGGTCCAGGTCAAAGAAGAAATCATCTATATGCTGTGCTGTACTCTCTTTGCCTGACCACCCTAAATTGTTTTTTGAAATTGAGGGAAATTCATCTCAGCAGAGAAACGTCTGTCAGCTCTCCAGACGTCAGGAGCACAGCTGACCTTTGGAGAATGGACGATCTCTGATTTGGCTGTCTGTGTCTTTCAAATGGGTGCATGAGACAGTTATACTCTCTTTTTTCTACCATGAAATAACCCCTGCTTTTGTCAGGTGATCAAGTTCCCTGAAAACACAAGCTGATTCTTAGGGAATAAAATGTCTTTTCCAAATAATCACATGCAACATCATCAAAATAAAGCTTATTTAAAGCATACTCTAGCAAATTGCTATTTACCCTTGAATTGTTTTCGCAAACAGAAATTTTATTTGAATCAATCATTATTGCAGATAAGGGGTACAAGGCTGTATTTTTTTGGGGAAAAAAATCCCATTATATAAATACTAAAATGGAGTTGCAAATGCAGAGAAAATTTCTTGATTGAGAAAACAAAAATTAAATAATTTTGTTATATGTCTTATTCTAATCTGAAGATTTTGACATAAGTACTGTATATAGTATTCCAGTTTAAGCCTGTGTATTATCGGCTGTTTAAAAGTAACTGCAAAGTTCACCTCTCAAAGATAGACCACCCTTTGTAGAGCAAAGAGCAACTGTGTACCAGGTTCTGCAAACTCCTTGTCCTCTGCTTACAGTTAGAGACAAAAACGCTCATTAAGTGCACAGCATTAATCATACACTTATTTGCAGAACAGAAACACCATTTGCTCCAGCTTTTGCACTGCCAAAGATAGCCAGCAAACAAAAAACAAAGTCAGGGCATCCTCTTTCTGCTCAATAAAAAACTCTGCTTGGAAATGGCTGGAGTCCTGCCTAATTAGTAGACTGGACTAGACATGATATCCAATGAGCCTTTTCAGGGAAAACTGGATCTGGGGAGGAGTTGTGATTACATGTTTCTGACACTGGCTGCTGCCAGAGGGAGAACACCAGATGAGATGTGCTACTCCAGCAAATGATAAGTTCTTAATTTAGACATTTTATGGAAATTGTTGAAAAACATTCTAATTGGAAGGAACTTTTGCTTCTCCAGCATATAATTTTCCCCGTTTTTTAGCGCTGAGGCATTTGCATGAAAACAAGCTCTTTGTTTTTATAATTCCACTGCACTTGTTGTTTATTCCCCACTGGAATTCATAATCCTGTGTTTGCACAAAGCACTATAATTGGTTGCTGTGGAAGTGTTTCTGTCAAAAGGCAATGATTATTAATAATCAAGAATGAACAGTTGCATAATAGAGATTAGTAAAATAAGCACCATTCTAATAATTATGCTAATCTGCATGAAACCAATCTCTTCAAATGCTTTGAAATAAACATATCCCAGTGATAAAAATCATCTTTAAACATGAAGAACAGTAAGAATCATAGGAGCAAGTATGGGTGGAGGTTGACTCTATCAACAAGGGCAGTGCATTTTGCAGCTGGCAAGTTCAAAATTCTGCCATGAGCTGTACTGGGTTTGCTTGGCCAAGTTTTGGTAGAGGAGAGGCTATAGAAGCAGCTTCTGTGAGAAGTTGCCAGAAGTTTCCCTCATGTCGAGCAGAGCCAATGCCAGCCATCTCCAAGATGGACCTGCCGCTGGCTAAGGCTGAGCCAATCAGGAATGGTGGGAATGCCTCTGTGACAACATATTTAAGAAGGGAAAAAAGTTATTGCCCAGTAATTGCAGCCAGAGAAGAACAGAGTGAGAACATGTGAACAACAATGTGGACACCAAGGTTAGTGGAGAAGGATGGGGAGGAGGTGCTCCAGGCATGGGAGCTGAGGTTACCTTGCAGCCTGTGGTACAGACTAGTGAACCAGCTGTCTCCCTGCAGTCCATGGAGGACCATGGAGGTGCAGAGATTCACCTGCAGCCCATGGAGGAGCCTATGCTAGAGTAGGTGGATGCCTGAAAGGAGGCTGTGAACTCATGGGAAGCCTATGCTGGACCAGGGTCCTGGCAGGGACCTGCTGTCCCATGAGGAGAGGAATCCACACTGGAGCCAGTTTACTGATAGGACTTGTGACCCGTGGGGAACCCACACTGGAGCAGCCCATCCCTGAAGGACTGCACCCCATGGAAAAGTGACACACATTGGACCACTTCATAAAGAACTGTTGTCTACAGGAAGGACTCACATTGGAGAAGCCTGTGGAGGATGTTTTCCTTGGGAGGGACCCCACACTGAAGCAGGGAAAGGACTCTTCCCCTGAGAAGCAGTAGGAACAACATGTGATGAACTGACCATAACATGTATTCCCTGTCTCCCTGCAGCACTGGGGGGAGAGGAGGTAGAGCCCGGGAAGGAGGGAGTGATGGGGGAAGATGTTTTTAAGATTTATTTTGCTTCTCATTATCCTGCTCTTATTTTAGTAATAAATTCAGTTAGTATCCCCAAGTTGAGTTTGTTTTGCCTATGATGGTATTTGGTGAATGATCTGTCCCAGTCCTTATCTCTTATGAACCTTTCATTGCATTTTCTCTCCCTTGCCCACTTGCAGAAGTGAGTAATAGAGCAGCTTCAGCGAGTGCCTGGCATCTAGCCACAGTCAACCCACTGCAGTGTCCCAGACTAAGACACTGGGACTTAACAGGCAACTAATGACTTCATATAGGCAATTCCTCTGGGCCCTAAATACGTGTAATAATGAACTAATACAAACCCTTGAGAGTAGGAGAGGCTTTGCTGAGAGTTTACATTATTTCTGATATGGTTACTGCAGACACAGAAGGCTTTGTTTTCTTGTTCCTGAGACTCAGAAGCCTGCCACAGGTATGCTGTTTCTAAATATCCTGGGAATCACTGAAGACAGTCCTCCAAAGTACTTTTGACCAGATCACAATCTTGAGGTCAGTTTTGAAGTCCATGAGTCTGCTGGTACATCATTAACTCCCTGCAGATCTTCAGGGCTGAAGCATCTTCTTCCTTAGCAAAGAAATTCCTGGGTTTCCCTACACAAGAAGAAGACACATTTCTTCTTTTCCAGCCCACTGATCTTATCTTTTAACCCAGACCCATGCCACTTCAGTGGCAGTAAGAACAACCCTTGTTTTGGAGCAATGCACAGAGACTTGGACACTTAGTCAGAGCTCACAGTCCCTGAGTTTGCCTGCACCAGACCTCCAGAGGAGTGATATGCTGCCAGCCAAACCTCTCAGAGTCGGGTTTAACACAAATCAGAATTTAAGAAAAAAATGTTTACTTTAAAACATTGATAGACAATCATGGAATTATGTTATAAAACAATAAAATAAATTGCCTTAACAAAGGCATGTTTGACAATAGAGATCCTCCTCCATAGCATCTGGTGTCTACCTTTTTTAAATTCTGGGTAAAACAATACTATGTCCAAAATAATCGAGTTATTTTTTCTTTTGAGATTATTTCTGATTCCTCTTGCATCTTTTCCTCAGTCATCCCACCTGCCCTCTCCCTGGCAAGCATTGAAAGAAGAAGCACAGCGGAGTGCTCAGATCATTCCGTCATTCCAGCCACAGCCAAGACATTCAAAGCTTTCTTGCTTCTCCTCTCTGAAACCTCCCTCTTTGTTGCCTGTGCCTGGGCATTAGACACCACTTGGTGCTCTATGTCCAGTAAGAGATTAATAAGTTGCTTCTTTCCTTTTCTTCTACAGATGGTCTTTGGCTTCAAGCTGCTTGTCTGTTACAACATCCTGAGGAAACATTGACAAATCTTGTGCATGATATTGTGATAAGTATTCACATTCTATCTCCTTTCTATATTCATAACTACCTTTATTATGTGACTCTCATGTAAGTTTAAACATGCTACTTCAGAGATCACAAGGGGAATGTCTGTTTCATCACATTCAGCCCTCTAAGATACAGTCTCAGTTAACAAGAGCCCTTGTGGGGAACATTAGGAAAGCAACCTGGTCCACAGTTGCAATGGAAAATGGGTTACAGAGTAACAAGGGTATGTCACCTCTTCATCAGAGCCAAAGGTGAATTTCTCAGTGAATTACACATTTGCATAATAGGAAAAATGGAGAATCAATGGACAAGCAAAAAGTCTTTATGATAGCAGTCATCCTCAATTGTCTTCCTGTCTGGCTCTTGGCAGACCAAGGGTTATTTGAGTATTATGGCTCTGGCACAGAGGTATTTCCAAAGCCAACATCAGTCTGACACATGAAGATGAAAATATAGTTCTTACTATAGACTGTAAATTACTTTATGCATGCATGACAGGGTTGGACTTGATCATCTCAGAGGTCCTTTCCAACCCATCTGATTCTATGATTCTATGACAAAGATGAAACTGAAATATTTATATAATCTCCTTTTGTTACAAGGTTTGACAAAGCCTGCAATCTATCCTGTTAATAAGTGAAAGGACTGTGTCTTGTCTGCTCATAATGGCATCTTTGGCATGGGCTGGAGGTGATTATTTCTCTATTTTGACAGATAAAGAGTTCAAGGTCCAGGCACCAGTTCTTCAAGTGCAGCCTTTGTCACTAAGTGAATTGTTCAGTGGTAATATGACACAGGAGGGCTTGGAAATATCCTTTGTCCTGCTTTCTTCATAAAGAAACTACCTCTCTGATAAAACACACATTATCAGACAACAAAGGAGAAGTATATCTCTTCCCTCAGCCGAATAAACTGCAATGATGTAATTAAATAAATTCAAAGCCGATTGTTGTGACTTAAACTTACTCAGAAAATAGAAATGTAGTTGTAGTTACTCTTTGCCAATGATCTTCTCTGGCATTTATACATGAGTAATGGCCCTCAAACCCTACACATTCATGCAGGAAGATCCTTCTGGAGCTCATGTAAGATGAGAAGCATTCAGTTCAAACCAAAGAAATGAGACATTAGTACGCAAGCAAAGGGTGGGTGACTTGGAGGTGTACATGTTTGGATTTTCAAAAGGCTTTGAACAAGCTCCTCACCAAAGACTGTTAAGCATCTGAGTTGTCACGATATATGTGAGAACACTCTCTTCTGAATTAGTGACTAGTGAAAAGATGTAACACAAAGGACATGGATATGGTTCAAGTTCACAATGAAGTGAATTTCACAGCAGGATCCAGTGAGGATTGGAGAAACCTGTATTAAATAACATATCTGCGTATGACCTGGAAAGGAAAAAGGGGGTATCTGAAGTGACAAGTTCACAGGGGGTGCAGAGTAATTCAGAGCAGTCAGGCTCAACTGCAGAGAAAAGCTGGAGCAAGCTGATGGTGCAGAGCTGCAGAGGGGTTACACAACATGGAGATAACGGCAGGCAAATTTCAGTGTCAGTAACTGCAAAGTCATGCACGTGGGGAAAAAACCCATAACCTGAAACCATATCTGGTGGAGTCTAAAGAAGGTATAATCAGTCAAGAAAGAAATCTTGAAACCATGTTTTACTTCTCTGGAAGTAACTCCATGTTCAACAGTGGTTTAAAAGGCATTTAAGGAGTTACTAGCAAAAGAATAGAGGGAAAAAAACCAGACAATACTATTATGTCATTGTATAAATCTCAAGAGTATATATTCATTGAATATTGAGTACCACTCTGGTCATGCCATCCCAAAAGGAATGCAACACAGTTGGAAGCAGCTCTGGTGGGACAACAGGATGATACGAATTCTGAATGAGGCAATGGCTGAAGAGACTAGGAGTTCACCTTGGAAATTGTATGATTGAAGGGATATATAATACAAGCTCCACAACCAACACACAGTTGCTAAAACAAATAGGGAAAGTCTGTTCTCTACTTGCTATTTTGTCTGGGAAGAGTAACATGGTCTAATAGAAGGTTTAAAACAAAGAATAGAAAGAACTTTTTAACCTAGCACACAACTGTACCACTGCACTCAGTGACACGAGACAATGCGAAGTGAAGAAGCAGGAATCATTTTGAAGGGTAATAGATGAGGTTATGAAATATCATCAAAGGCTATTAAACATGATGATCTGTCTGCAGCTACTTACTGAGGAAAATGCCTGAACCAGAGAGAGTGAAGCTGTAAAAGTATGCTAGGTAATACCCCATATATCCTCTCTCACCCTAATGTGTTAACAATGATTATGGTTTCCATACTGGCAGACTGGGGTCCAGTTCACAGCTCAGTGGAGTTGGAAATTCAGTTTTCTGATGTTTAGCTACATGAAATTCAGTGAATGTCAGCCTATAATTTCATTATGTGTAAGTTCATTTCACCTGTGCCAGAGGAGGCAAATGAACAAATATTATTTTGTTCACAATGTTTCCTTTGGAGTTAATTGATTATATTCTCCTGAAACAAAGCCACAGCAGCTTCATACAGTTACTGCACCCCAGATTTTGCTGAAAAAAAGACAGAAAGGATAAAGCAATCCCAGGTCTCTTTTTCCCCAGCCCATACAGCCCTCTTGCACCTGCAAGTTTTGTGCTGTTCCCAGAGGCTGCAACACATGCACCAATTTCACATTCTAAAAGCATCGCTCTGGTGGGCTTCAGCACACCTTCTGCTTCCTGAGAAACTGTAAAAGCAAGAGGGACACCCACACACAAACACAGGCACAGGAGTACCCCAAGTGGCTCAAGGAAAAGCTGGGGTCAAAGAGTATATGATGAGAACAGAAGCAGCTTGCTCTAACAGAGGGCATCAACATTGAGTTGGGTTGACACACATTTGTTTTGCACCACTAGAAAATAGATCCTGAGGTCTCTCAGTTGAAAGCTGGGAAATCTAAGGGGACAAAATGAAAGAGTGTATGATGGGAAGGGCGCTGAGAAACAAAGAGCAGGTCCACATAAGCTGAAGCCTTCAGGCCGCCCTATGGGTTGCTTTGCCTATATGAAATTAAGTGAAAGACTGTGAAACTTCAGAAAAGCACCAGGGAGCTTTGGGTCCAGAGAAATAACTACTGGCAACTACTCTCACCAATATCTTCCCCGCAAACACTTCCACGTCTCTGATCGCCAAATGAAGATTTCTGCTTTGCTGCTTCAGCTTATCCGTGAGTCCTTATGCCAGCCAATGCACTTGCATTATTTTTAGCATACACAGTAAAATTCCATTTTGTCTCTGAAACATCCAGTTCTTCCAGACTTCACTACTGTGAACTGTACTGTTCACTGTTTTTGCTGAGGCCACACTGTTTTACAGGCTTATAACCTCCACAGTTTAGCAGAGTCAGATTTGTCAGATACCATAATGCGTAAAACTGCAGAGTCCAAAGGAAATTATTAAAATCTCAGTCAAAATAAGATATTGCAGTTAACATAGGAATTCTTTTTTTCCCAGCTTGAGCAACCCAGATAAGCACCTGAGCATTTAGGCTTTAGAAGAGGTAGAAGCCAGGTTTACCACTAAGTCTGACAATACATCATCAAACTGAAAGAAGGCAGAATTAGATTAGATACTAGAAAGAAATTCTTCACTACAAGGGTGGTGAGACACTGGAACAGGTTGCCCAGAGAAGCTGTGGAATCCCCATTCCTAGAAGTGTTCAAGGCCATGTTGGATGGAGGTCTGAGCAACCTGGTCTAGTGGAAGGTATCCCTGCCCATGGCAGGGGGGTTGGAACTAGACGACCTTTAAGGTCCCTTCCAACCAAACCAGTCTATGGTTCTGTGGTTCTATGGTCATTATGACTGTGGGAGTAACTGATCTAACTGATCTACTTCTACTTATGTGACACTTCATGTATCATCTGATACATAGGAAGTTTTCAGGAGAAATTGTAGGATTATGTGGCTAATAAACCCTAGGAACAAAATACAGATATTTATTTTTACTAGTCTTAAAAGCCTGAAAAAAAAATCACATAACCTCATGCACGTTAAATTAATGAAGCACTGAAGTATCAAAACAATTACCTGGGCAATATATTTACATACAATTTTAAGAAATTAAAAACCTTGGATATTCGGCATATCATGAGTAAGAAAATCACACAAAAACAATAAAGTGCTGACAGTGCACACTTCTGTCAGTAGAATGTTATAATATAAAGCCCACTGAGAACAGGCCCTTTTCCGAGAAAATATACTCCCCCAAGGGCAGTACTCTGAGGTAGCAGCTAGAATGTGCCATCTGAGGTAACCTTAAGGAAGGTAAGAGTTGATTAGACCTATAACTTCTGTAGTTTTATACTTTTATATGACTCTTTCTTATTGGTTGAATATTCTTAAAATTCAAATTGTACTTTATAAGTCTGAGAATTTGTTCTGATTTTCTTTCTTTGTTTTATCATCACAGTTTTTACACTGGAAGTAGTTTTTGTAGCTAAACAAGTGAATGCAAAACTTAGTTTTGAAAGCTGTACAAATATTGCTAATTTATTGTGGCTACGTTAGTACCTCCCTGAGGGATGGGGTACTAGGTTATTTTCCCTCCTTTGGAAAACCAGCCCACCTCTCCTCTCCTAATCCCCCTGGGAGGGTCCCTCTTGGACAACGGTGTCATGGAAGGGTCTCCTCACCACACCCTCTACTTTGCCTAACAAAGATTCGTCAGGAAGAGAGATGACAGGAGAGGGTTTGACTTTATGTCCTAGGATCTAGATGCTTATCTTGGACATGAAAGTCATAAGCCTGCTCCAGAAATAGGTAGATGATAGAAAGAAAGTTAGTTAGATAGAGAGATAGAGAGGTAGGTAGATAGATAGATAGATAGATCCATGCTCCAGAACTGTATGTATTCTTTTTACACAATCATTTCTNCGGTGTCATGGAAGGGTCTCCTCACCACACCCTCTACTTTGCCTAACAAAGATTCGTCAGGAAGAGAGATGACAGGAGAGGGTTTGACTTTATGTCCTAGCATCTAGATGCTTATCTTGGACATGAAAGTCATAAGCCTACTCCAGAAATAAGTAGATGATAGAAAGAAAGTTAATTAGAGAGAGAGAGAGAGAGAGAGATCCATGCTCCAGAACCATATGTATTCTTTTTATAGAATCATTTCTTAAAAGATTAAAATGCATAAAATCCATTAAAATAAAGGGAGCAAAGTGCCTTACCTTGCCTTGCCTTGTCTTGCACTGAATCCCTTGCCCCAAGCTGTGGGGCCAGACTAGTTTACAGTGCGTGTTTGAGGCAAGCAGGACCCTCAAACCTACAACACTCAAAAAAGGTATAGCAAAGCACAGGTCCTCATGCTAAGGGCACGGCCACTGACTAGCACTTCTCTCAGCTCACCCAAGTTCCTGGACATGTGCCTTCTCCCTGCAGTGCTGAACAGCCTCACCTCCCAGCCTGACACTGCTCACAGTTCAGGAGCAATGGTTGTCAGGTCCTCTGGCTCCCCTGGAGTGAGACCCTCCTGCAGGATCTGCTCCTGCAGGCCCTTGCAGCAGCAGTCTGCATACAGGGCACCTATGATCTCATCCTGTTCAGGAATTTTGATAAATCCCCAAAGGCACTGGTGGCACATTTAGACACCTAAACAGCCTTATTAAGCAGATCAATGACTAAGGACAGCTTGCTGTCTGTACAAGTAACATAAAGGAATCATGTCTATTAGCACGTTAAGAACTGAGTATTCCTTGTCCTAACATCTGAAATGCCCAGTAAGAAAACACGATGGGAAAAGCTTCACCCACCCTACCTCTGGCCTTGTCCTGGAAAGGAAAAGACCAGCTTTCTGAGGTCAAACACAAGGGGTGTTGGAGGAGGAAAATTTTCAAGTGAGTCACTGAGGTTCTGTGAAAACTAAGAAAGGAAAAAAAATGTAACAGCAAATCCCTGCAAGAATAAGTTTAATGATCTTGTTTCTCAGTCTATTCATAGACTGTGTCATTAAAAAACCCCAGCTTGAGGCTCTGTTGCCCCAGCCCTCTCCTGGAGGATCTCCTCTGCTTTCTGTTTTTTGTGTAAGGAGTATATATTTTGGTCAGGGATAGTGCTGACACAGTGGTAGCTACCAGCTGTCCAAATGCTGGCATGGGCAGATGGGTAAGCCAAAAGCCCTCAAGCTGTGCAGCTTCATCTAGGGGTCTGGCATGGGTAGAGCAGAGTAACTAACATTGGTTTATAGGAGAAAAAGTTCTTCTGAATCCATTCCCTGTTGTTTTTCATCACAAACAGCATTTACCTTTGGTTTTGCTTTCTCTACCTTATCCCATTTTAAGGCTCATCCTACTCTTACTGTCATCATGGTCCCCACTGAGGCTCAGCATAGTTCACAGTAAAACTTAACCTTTCAATTCATCACTGCAATGCAGTTAAAATCTTAAACACTCAACTGGGAAGTCAGACAAAAAGTGGAAGCTTTTGTAGTTGTTGGCAGAATGCTGTGCTGGTAGGATGTGGTGGGTTCACCTCAGCTGGCTGCCAGTGAGAGAGCACCCAGGTGCTCTCTCACTCCAGAGGGAGAAAATAAGATAGAGAAGCTAATGGGTTGAGTAAGAAAACCAAAATCTGTTTGTGGAAACAAAACAAAACGATAATTTTATTCTCTGCTGCCCATCAGCAGGCAGATGTCCAGGCAATCCCTAGAAAACAGGGCCGCAGTAAATACAGCAATTTCTTAGGAATACAAACATCATAACTGATGTCTCCTCATTCTCCCTCTTAATTTCCTCTTTATCCTCCTGTTATTACTGAGTACAATGTCATATGGTATGGAATATCCCTTTGGTCATCTGTCTCGTCCAGCCCCTTGCCCAGACTAGCCTTTTTTGGGGTCTGAGAGTTGGCAAGACAGCCTTGATGCTGTACAGTCACTGCTCAGCAGTAGCCAAAACACTTCTGAGTATTGTTCTAGCCACAAATGCAAAGCCCAGGACTACGCAGGTTGGTGTGAAGAAAGCTAATTTCATCCCAGTCAGAGTCAGTAAGGGTTGAAAGAATCTAATTGTCCACATCACAAAAGAAAAGGAAAACAAACAAGCAAACAAAAAAAACCCAAACCCTGCCTGTTTGGCTAGCACAGACAATGATTGTTCTACAACTAATCCAATTTCATAGATGGCTACAATTCCAGCACCAGTTAGTTCACTTGCAATACAGAAGAACTAGCTCCATAGCTGGGATTTATATGTCCTCTGTCATGGACACATGGAAGTTCAAAAAGATCTTTTATTTATCTGTAGGATTATGGTTCTTATTGCCTCATGTAGTACATTCAAAAAATAGGTGGATTGTTTTCTTGTAATTTCTTTTTGTAACAAGAATTAAAAGCTGATTATGTGTTCATTTTGGAAAGGATGTTCAATTGGAGAAATTATATGGAAAGGCTTAAACCTTACAGACGAACTGATTCTTTTTTCACTCTGGAAGCACGAGTACCTGCAGAGCTGCATGAGCTGTGAAGGTGATTGGATGCTGTGCCTTGGCTGTAGTCAGCTTGCCAGATGAGACCTCAGGAGCATTACTTCTCTTCTGCGTGATGAGATGTGATTTTACACCACAGGTAGGAAAAAATCCAGCCCCTTTCCCTGGAAAGGGGCAAAAGAAAAGTCTCCTCTCAGATGTTGTAAGCACTGAGGACTTTGGTCTTAGTATAAACTTAGCAAAGATTGGCTCTATTTTCTAAACAGCAAAGCCTAGCTGAAGTCAGATGGAGTACCAATAACAATGAAAAAAGGGAATGGGTCTGAAAACCATGGGAAGCAAGGCGTGGTTTCACCTCACATAACACATGCTGGAAACACAGCATGCCTAGGTCCCACTACAGCCACCAGAGAGGCACTTTTGAAAGCCATTCAGAAGTCATGTTGGCTTATTTGCCTTTGGGTTTGCCTAGCACTCTCTATTGATGCTGGACTCACTTTAGTGCCTAATTCTAAGGCATGCAGAGCCAGAGCCAGCCCTCTGAGCAATTTCTTTTTCTTGTGCTTAATTTCATCTTGATGACTAACAAGTGAAAGCATAAGAGTCTTAAATTATAGCTACTCTCCTTTGAACTTAGCTAATACTGGACTCTGCAATGGAGCAAAGAAATTACATGTGGATGGACAGAGGCAAAGCAACAGCTCAAATTGAGGGCACTGCACTGAAGGTACACTGCACTGCTACAACATTCACACATCGGAAGCTAATCATGAAAATTCATCATAATCGTGTGTCTTTTGTTGTCCTCTCAAAGCTGAATAAATGTTCGTTCACTGCCTGGTAATAGCTGACAAAGTCCTGGATACTGGAACAAAGCATTCAGCCCTTTTTAGTCGTGTTCTGGAAAGCAATTTATGTCTTTTTTTTTTTTTTAATTATTATTAACACTGCACCATTAAGAATCATGATCATCATTTGCAAACTAAAGAAGCGGTAAATATGTCTGGGTGCAAAATTTATTAGTGAGAAGTTATTGCCTGATGTGAGAGAGGGTGCAGTAGTTCCTGATTTTTCACGGAAAACCTCACTTCCAATAGAGAATTGTTGAAAATGTTAATAAATCATAGCTATGATATATTTAAAGGCTGCCAGTGAAGACTGCAAGACATAAATCACAGAGGGTGGCATTTTAGACTAGTAAATAAAAAGTAAATGAAAATATCATCACATAGATTTAGAGGGTGTTTGACAACAAGGACCTCCGAGTGATCTTTTTTTTTTTTTTGTAAGTGCTCTAAATGGGAAGTAGCAAACACTGGAAATCTACATTATGACCCTGCATTTCTAAGGAAATACCCTGTCACCAAAACTTGAATTATGACCATCTTCAACTGAGAAGAAAGACAGAATCTAGCCCACAGTATGTATCAGTATCAACTCTGCTCAATTGTAAAAGAATCTGGAGGACAAAGCACAAAGTGGTTTGGAAGGATGGAATCAAACAGACCCATTCATAAGGCTTATAGTCTGTCCTAAGTAAGGGAGAAATCTTACACTTGTATGGGCAAAAGAAAACAAAGTAAATGGAAATAAAGCTGGGGATCTGCTGGCTGGAAAATGCCAGAGTCAAGCTGCAGACAAAAATAATAAGAAACTACAATTTGCCACTACAATTGAGTAGTGCCTATATTATTTTTGAATGTGCAGGGTGAGAATTATCTAATCAGGAATTTCCTCTCATACCAGTAAGATGCAGATAGCACTCCACATGTATGACCCTCAGAACAAGCCAGGCATTTTTGCATGCATTGCAAGTTGGGATATAACAGTACAAAGTGCCCAAAGGTGACCTCCCACTCTTTTCTATTATTGGTATTAAATACTGGAGCGACTCCGCTCTCAAGACCCTCTTTAACACAGATCCTTCCAGGGCACAGGGAAGCTGGGAGAGGAAGACACTGGAATACATCCTCCTACCATCACTCAGTCTGCACACATGGCCATGGGAGGTGTGGTTACAGTCAACACCTACCAAGGAAGACAGCAATTTTTACTCTTTAAAAAGATGCAGGGCAGCTTTTCTGAACCATGTGCAACTGGATTTACCGTTTCTTACAGATACCTTCTGCTGGAATGTATCCAAGTCATTTCATAGATATCTTTACTGCATGGACTATTTAAGATGTTTAGAAATTAATATGAAATATAAAGCTTTTCTATCTTAAAGTTTGTTTTCAGGTCTGGTGCTTCCTGTACTAAGGAAGATGTTTCTCACTAGCAGGACCATCAGTAAACCTCTTCTGGAAGAGGGATTACCTAGAACAACTTAGCTTTTTTGTTCAATAGTCCCATAAGCATTAGACTAGGATTAGGTTTTCTGCCACAAATGTTCTTATCTGAGACATTTGTGTGTCATGATACATATATTACATTCTAGAGCCTACAGCGAAAAGCAAAGTTTGCCCTGCTCTGTGGAAGAAGGTGGATTCCAGGCAAATTTTGTGTTGTTGTAGTTGTGAAAGGGTAATTTTCCCTGCTTTTCTACTGTTTAATTCAAAACAGCTTTTGTGTTTCAAAATCAAATTCTTCCCTTGGAGTGGTGAAGAACTCTATGAGTCTGGATTCCCCTGGATAGAAAAAAACTAACAAATTTTCAGTAAATCAGCCCAGATTTTTTACTGCACCACCCTTTAACAGCACCAAGGAAGGATATAAGGCAGTAGAGCTCTGTCTTCAGTTCTATTTTCTTCATTTGGTTTAAATGGTGTCACCAACATTTCTCTTTTTTTTAAATAAACACAGGTTTTTTATTAGCACCAAGTTTCTAGCTGAGGGAAAGGATGGGGGAAAGTTAAATTGAGTTTGCTTCATTAGAACATTAGTTGCATAATTACTGAGATTACACAGCTGTTACTGTCTGCAGGTGTTAAGTGCTTTTGTGTCACTACTAGGAAAATTTTAAAATGCATATTTTTAGTAGCAACACTGTGCATTTTTAAGTATTTTAGGTAAGCTTCCATTTCTGATTATTTTCGTCCACTTATGGTTTCAAATGTTTGTAAAACTGAGTATCACACACCAAAATACTTCTTGTACTGTGATGCCACAGTCACAGCAGGAGAGCAAGAACATTAACTGCCTCAGTGTGTCCTGAACAATGCATGACCTTTCTCTGTCCCTCGACATCCTTTGTAAAAGAGACTTTTAAACTCTCACCTCGAGAGGCTGTGCCCTGATTTGACTTCTTAACATCCACAAAGCAAGTTGAGGTCCATCCAAGTCCAGTGGGAGGCTCTGTGGGCCCATCTATTGATGTGAACATTATAGGTTTACTATTAGCCTGTGCACTGAAGGAAACAAGGCTAACACAGTCTGATGTACGTCCATTTTCTCTTAGCAAAGAATGTCCTTCTGAACACGCTGGCCAATTTCCTCTGGACTGAGGCAGCAGTAGTCTCTTCTGTGCTCCACAGATACTTCATCAAGACAGGTGGTAGGGAGCTCCCTTAATGATCCCATAGAGGAATGGCAGGAAGAGTGCAGCTGTTTTTTGTTTCATCTGGTAGCTGTGCCTTGATTTTCTCCATCTCCTTCACATATACAGCTTTTAAAAAACTGTATATTCTCAAAGAAAGTTGCTTTGTGAACCCTGTAATTCACTTTTCCAAGCCACTCAAAGGCCATTTCTCCCCCTATTAGTTCATTTTATCTCTGCTTACAGCCACCTATGAAAAGATGTTATCTTGTCTGCTTGTAAGGCCAACCTCTGTGCTTCCCCCTCTGCCTGGTGTTTGTAAGCCCCCTGTAACTCCAGGTTGGATGCTGATGACCACTGCCATCTGAAACACATGACTGCTCCTGCCTTCTGCTTTGCTGAACACCACCTGGAGTCCTTGCCTCTTCCAGGATGATCCTCCTTAAGGTCGGCCATAAAACAAACTATTTTCTCAATCAAAATGTAAATAAATGAAAAAGTTTTATGGATATTTCCATGGAAATGTTCAGACAAAATATGAGCTTTCCTCTGAAATTTTGGCTGTGAGTATTGCTGTGTTTCACAACAGCACTGATTCAGGAGCCTCCTTTTTCTGCTGCTGCTATGGTATGAGCAGCTAGCTAAGATGATCCACCCCACAAGACAACCCAGCACCCCACATTAAGAAACCTTTGTACCCTGTCTCTGCACTCATTTTCTATAACCTGCCTTTTGACAACAAAAATCTTCATTTTACTTTGAGGAGGTGATATTTTTCATTAAATAGTACAACTTAGCAAAGCACGAGTTTTCCATCAAAAACAATTTACATACTTTTTTTTTTTGCATCAGTTTGCTAGTGCAAAACCTATGGGTTTGGGGACCCAGGATGCGCAGGAGCCCAGGGCATGCACTGACAGACTTCTTCCAGCTAAACCCATCAACAGAGCCTGCAGCACTTCAGGAGGGTTCAGCCAAGCACAACTTGCTTTAATTGAGTAGGTGTCCACAAAGGGGTTTTTGAAGATTCAGCAGTGGCCTCATTTCACTGTATTTTGATTACAATGTGGGTGACATTCCTCCATCCAGGCACCCCAATGTGAATTAGGGTGGGGTTAGTGCCATTGCCAGCCAGGACCACTTGAGATGCCTTCATCTGTCACTCCGGAAGGACTTGGGTCTCCCATGGGTCCCGATACCTGTATTGAGAGGCCTGAATTAAGGCCTTGAACTCCACTGAGTAGAAGAGGACTTGGACACCCAGTACACATCTAACTACAAATCACTGAACCTTGTGACCCAGTCTGATAACACAGCTAACACCAGTGCTTGAAATGGTCTATTTTGGATTATGCTGTGCCTTATACCAAATCCTCTTTGGAGAGCCAAACTCTTGCTGGTACTACCAGAGGAGCATACAATGTACCAACATGATGTGCAGATGCTGACCTTCCCCTCTCCACTGACTCCAGGTCTTCACTGCATTTAATTTACACCTCTGGCACTGATAAATTCCTCTCCCAAACAAGGTGCTCTCCAGGGGCTGATCTATTCACTGCAGTGTATTTTAGTCACAGCAAAACCCAAGGAACAGAATATGTCTTCTCTAAATCTGCCAGACAAGCATTTTGCATTTGACGAGGGGCAATTTATAATGGTTCTTGGCTGAGCTGAGAGCCAGCAAGTGTGGCAATCTGATTTCAGGCAGGGTAAGACTCAGATGATGAGAGAGTGCCTTATCACTTCACAGCCTCAGTAAAATACTCTGCCACCTTCTCAGAAAAAGAACTTCGAAGTGGTTCACCCACTATCCAGAGAGACACATGCAGGAGGAGGGTTACCCTGGACCCCAAGACCATCTGAAACATCTCATTGCTCCTCCTCCCTTCACCTTGGAGAGAACTAGCTCTGTCCTTCTTCCTCTTCATCAGTATCTCACAGGCATATCCTCCCTGCCCCCAAAATGATCTGCTTTCAATGTTTTCTGTAACAAACTCTTCCTGCTCCTGCAAAAGTTGATGGAAACCCCTTATTAGTTAGAGGGAAGGTCAGAGCCCATGGCAGGAATCCAACCCTGCAGGTTACATGTTTGGGTACTGAATGACTCTTTCGCTTAAACCAATTGTTTTTCTGTTGAGGCTTCATGAACAATGAAAAAAATAGCAATGGTTCAGCCCATCCGTGGTATGTTTTGCATATCTCATCGTCCACACAGAGTCACCCTCATTGCTGTTTCATAATGTCGAAAATAGTTTACTGTCTGGACACGCCAAATAGATGAAGCATGACTTGGAGGAGCTCTCCATAAGGAGAGCTCTCAGGCGAAGAGGAAATCACCATTGCAGTTCCTCAAGGAAAACACATTTGAGGCAATCTCATTGAGTGTCTTAGCTTTCATCTGAATAGAGATACTTGCTTTCAGACATCATCAACAGCTCTAACTTTTCCATCAAGAGCTCTTCAGAGGAATAAAAAATGCCTGGTGAAACAAATGTACAGGGTACAGGTGAGCACAACATTCCACTTCTGCTCATCCCCCTCACAAGAAGGAACATGAAATACCCAGATCCCACATGAGCCTGCTAGAAGGGCCTCTGCTGGCAAGCCAGTCCAACAAGCAGAGACTTAGAGAGGCCAGGTTGTTTATCCCATGGAGGAGAGGCAGAGGGGGATTCAATTGCTTTTCTAGAAATGCCTGCAAGAGGGCAGAGGAGATCATCACCTGAAAAGACAATGCTGGTACAGGTTTAAATGACTACGAACAATTCTATAAACTGAGATGAGAGGAGGGATTCAGCATCAAATTTCATGTAGGCCAGTGGGGGAAAGAGTCTAAACTTCTTCCGAGTTGGAACCTGCTAGGGTTATGAAAGTACAAGTGTGTCAGTGGGGTGAAGAGACAAAGGAGTTTAGACTGGAAAGAAAAGCCAGGATTTTGGAATGGGAAAAAAAATTAACACTTTTTCAGGTAAAGAAGCCCTTCTTCAAGGCATTTTGTAGCATCAAGAGTGCTCTGCACACAGGGGGGGCTGAAATAAGCAGTGTAGCACACAGCTTTGCCCTTTGCCAGTCTGTGCTGTGTGCCCCTACATGTTAGAGGCTAATGATATCCCAGCAGTAAGATGATTGCTTTTCTCTTGATGCATACCTTCTCATCTGTTTCAAAATGCAAAATCACCAAGGATGAAATTTGCAGCTACACAATTGTGGGCATTTCTGATGTCCCATGTGGAACACAACCATTATCCCATTTACAGCCCCATCATTAGGCCAGCAAGATCCCAGCTACCCATCATCTCCTGTGTGCAGTGCAGCATTTCTGCTCATCTGTCACTCGGGTGTCTGAGCCTTTTTATCGTTGTATCTGCATATCTCTGCAGTGATACTTTGCTTGTGTGCCAGGCATGGCTCTGTCATACCGCATGAAAAACAAAGCTCTCCTATTAGCCTTTCTCATGAAGAGTACTGAACAGTATCCCTGAAAACCTTTAAAAGAGAATAAGGATGTAAGTTGCTTGTAGTAGAAATTGCCTAGTTTCAAATTGCTCATTGCTTATATATGTACCGAGGGAAAGAGAGTTCAACTCCTCCAATATTGAATATGAAATTTGTATCTATATAATATCATAAGGACCTAGATATTGAATAAATAAAGCGTGGGCAGGGCTAGTCATGGTTTAATACCACAAAATTACGTCATGATTAAATCACTAAATTATTAGTCATGATTAAATCCTACTAAACCTTGAAGTGCAGAAACATTAATGAGACCAGCTAAAGCTTTCCTCATCCACCCTCAGAGGTGCCCATTCACCTCCTGTCGCCCAGCCTAAAGCTGTGTGCTAGGTATGGCAGTGTGGGGCCAGGGGGCTGCTGCAGGCACAGATCCTCCAGCAACGCTCTTCTCCAGGTTTACAGCAAATTTCCATCCCATGCCACCTTTATAAAAATAAACTGCTCTCCCTCTTAGCCCCAAGTGGAAATGTTCTTCTGAGGCAGCGTATTTCTTTTTTAAGTAATAGCCTGCAGTGGCTTTTTCCAAAGGTCCTTTACTGCCTGGGATTGGTTTTATTTGGTGGGTGAACAGTGACATCTGCTGGGAAAAATCCCCGGGAGGCAGACTGGGTTCTCGGGGTGCCCAGCATCCGTGCACACCTCCATCCCCTGCACTCGCTGCATCCCTCCCTCCACTCCCCCTCCCCTGCCAGCGGGGGCAGACAGGGCTCTTCCACTGCCATAGGGCTCGTTAGCTGCACACCAATCATTCCGGTTTGGAACAATTAAGCCTATACCTGTCTAACTGTATTAAGGAGCAACTGATAAAATTCAAGAGGTTTGTATCTATTTTCTTACTGCTTTTTCAAGTGATAAAAGTTACATGTGTGCATGGGGCATGGGGTCGTGGCATGCAGTGGCTGAGCAATCAGAGCTTTTATCCCTGTGTTTCTCTGAGCATTGCGATACTTTATCTTTCTCCCATTCTGCACTATGGTTTCCCTGCTGTCTCCCCTTTTGTTAAATTATATTTACAAGAGAACTTATCTAAAAGTGAAATTCCCTGGTAGAATTGCCAGCAGTAACTGACAGCAAGGACTATGTTACTACAGGTACCAGGGTGTCTCTTCAGCTGGAGTGAAGCACATCTCTGATGTCCCATATAAATTACACAGTATTACACTCTCTGTAAAATTCTCTCCCTTCCAAAAAAAGAAAAAAAAATCTTCACATTGGGAAAAATACAATCTGTCACTCCAAGTGAAGCACTGGACCTGTCATGCAGCTAGCTGTGCACTTTTTTGGCTTGTTTGAGGCATTAGCAGTACTCCTCCGGATCATGCAGGATCCAGACACTTTATAGGACCCTCATTATGGTCAGAGGCCCTCTGACTGTATCATGGTGGTTAGGTGATTTTGCAAGAGCTCTATCTTCCAATTTTCCTGGGAGATGTGTGTGGCTAGAAGCCCAGTAGCAGGCACCAGTGATATATCTTATACATATCACTTAATCCTTCTGCATGTTTTTCTCATGTTATTGAACAAAAGAGCTATTGCAATTTAAGAGTATCAGCTCATGCTGATCATTATGTAACTGTAAAAAAGAAAATTACCTACATCTTGACCCTAAAGCACATCCTGTTGCAGAGAAACTGGGCTGCTCACCAAAATAGGCTGCTTCTTCTGGCCTCGAAATACGGTGGTGCAAGAAGTGCTTGCCTTTAGCTGAAGGAAGAGGAAAATACAGTACACCTGAGGTTGCTTCACCACACATGAGCTTGCTGGACAACACATGGTACCAGGACCCAAGCCCAAATTTGCCTTCAGCTCAAACTGTCTTGCTTCCACCACAGAGCCCTCACCATCCAGTTTTTCCTCCTTGACGATCTCCACACTTCCTGTTCTCCCATCCCAAGGCAGAGATACCCCCATCTCAACCCCATCAGGCATTCCTGCTCTAAAGCTCCCATGACTCAGACTCTCCTCCCTGAGGAGATATATTAATGGATTAATATCATCACATTAAAATATTCATTGTTAATATCTGTTAATATCATTTATATCATCACATTATTAATGTTAATATCATCACATTAAAATATTTCCGGGAATCATGGGAAAAACTCTTCTGCATGTGCCCGTTGCCCAAGGAAACATGGTCTGAAATAAATACACTCTTCAAATAAAAAAGAAGGTCTTAGTAAGTGCATAACTCAGCCAGTAATTTATGTACTTCCCTCTGCAAAATTGAATAACGCTTTACAAAACTCTGGGCATGAGGCTGGAGAAATTCACTGGTCCACAAATCACCAGAACAGAAGAGGAAGTAAAGGCAAACTGTATGCATGTGCCACACAGGCAGTTGCCACCCTGCAGCTCCCTCCCATGCCTGAACACACTTGCACTCATCACCCCCAGCCATAGATGGATGGTATTCCCTGGCCCTTGGGTTGAAGCAAGTGGCAGATGCTCCCTGATGCCAAGGAGGAAGAAACAGGCAATCCCCATGGACTGCCCAGCAGAGGAATCAAGCAGCATGCCGCTGCCAGCCCAGGAGAAACACAGCCTTTCCCAGCACAAATATGCTTTGTCTGGGTATGTATTTAGGCAATGCATCCAGAATGAGGTTCTACCCCTGTGCTGCTGTGCACTTCCTTCCCATGCTTATTGGCTCTGGTCTTATGGAGGATACAGGCAAACCCCAAATTTTGAATAGGAGTTTTCTGTGGAAGGTAGCTCTGAATGACTCTGCTCACTGTAGCCCCAAAAGGCTTCTGACTTGAAGATACCATTATGTAAGATAATCTGCTTTCTGGCTTTGTTTATCAAAGCCTAACCTACAGAAAAATACAGAGATGTCTCAAGGTGAGAAACATCCCCAGAGAAGCTACTGAGAAAGGTCTGCAATGAGGCTTCTCATTGCAACACCACAAGGTGGGGTGAAAAGAGAGCTGGGTAGAAGCAGAATGGGAAGCACGTGGAGTCTTTGGGAGACCCTCCCTTTTTGGAGAGGTAGAGAGATGAAGGGGAGAGGAAGACCTTGGAGACACTGGGAAAGAGAGGGACAGTGAACGAAAGAAATACTGAAATAGGGACCACTCTAAAAGCTTTACTATTTACACTCCAATAGCTTTACTATTTTCTTAACTTGGAAGAGGGCTTTTCACCTGAAATTACACATGAAAGTATTATTTTTAAGCTAGTAAAAAAATAATAAACGCATGTGACTTTCTGTTTGTGATCTGGAGAAGGAAAGAAAATATTTTCAAAGAAATCAAAGTAAAACCTTGCAAAATATTCTTTGGGGAAAAAAGCAAACCTTCATTTTCATATTACTGATCTGTGACTCTTCCTACATAGCTGAGCATATTCATATGAATCACCAGTTTACTCAGAAGAGTCAACACCCAGCTCACAGCACTGAGAAGGAAAGCTGGGACAGCCAGAGGCCACAGCCTTGTTTGTTTTAGACCACAGAGCTGGAGATGACATAGCAGGTGTCAGGAATCCCTTTCGTACTCGTGCACTGCTACAGGGGGAGATTTGACAGGGCCACAGAAGGGAAAGACAGCTGAATGAAGCACATAAGAAAGCACCAGAAAAATACTTGGTTTTGCATGGGCAGAACTAGCTTCTCTTGCTGTGAAGCAATCACCTTGCATCTGCTAGGCAAAAGCTGGAGCTGAAAGCAAGCAGAAGGCTAAACAACTCTGCACCAAGAAGGAGGCTGAGTAACTGAGCCCCGAAGAACTGTACATATATGCATATGTTTGGGTGTGTGTTCAAATTTAGCATACTGGCAATAGCACTTCTGCAAAGCAGTCAAAATCTTGAAGTTAGCACTAAAAGAATGAGGTTCAAAAAACAGCCTGGGGAATCTTTCTGCTATCTTGTATTTCCAAGATTTTCCCATTAGCTAGACAGGGTCGACTCTCTTTCTTGAACTGAAACAAGAGATATTCTGGTATTTCCTTTGATTGTAGCAGCTTTATAAAGACTCAGCACTGTAAGCAGGTAACCAGAGGGTAAGAAAGGGCAGGCTTTACTCCTTTCGACTGTATGAGTAACTTCAGCAAAGGGCAAGAGAGAAACCAAAGCAATAAATAGCCTCCTCTGTCTAGGGACCAGAAAACCTAAAGCAACATCATGAGGAAAGTGAAGTTGAAAGGTAAAATGTTACACTTCTAAAACATAGTCTGAAACAGGGACTAAATGTCTCTACACTCTTTCATCTTAATTAGCAGCTTCTGAAGAGGACACCCTGGTCAGCAGCCTCTCCAGGCTATGTTGTGAAAGGAGAAACCTCTAAGGATTTATGTGAGGCAGCTGTGCTATCTGTTAAATCTCAATTGCACCTAACTTTCAATACAGCTTGGTCATGTTCTATTTTATGTTCTGCTTCAGAATGTTTGAAGTCCAGAAACTAGGAACAGAAGTACATATGCTGGCATTGCAACAGGCTGGCTCTCTACTCAAAATTTCAGAGCTACCCTACTGCTGACAAGCACTCAGGAGACTGCCTGGTTGAAGTGGAAGCTGAAAGCATGTTTTAAATTCATGAGCACTCTCTGTACTCACTCTAAGCCTCCTCATAGTTCACCACACTAAGAATACCTTGTCCCTCTAGTACTGTCCCTAACAGTAGCTTAACATGAGTCCTGCCCATGACACCTTCATTGCTCCCAAGGGATTGCATTCCCCCAGATCGTCAAGATAAATACTGCAAAACAAGCCTTGAAAATACTGAAAGAAAAGCTTTTCAGCTAGCACAGAGTAAGCACAGACACAGTGCTTCTGCAGTCTTCACAGTTACTAGCACCTCAACATTGCCTCTCAGTGTACTACACTTGGCACTGCAGTCTTTTGAAATACAGGGATTCTCCTTCTCACAAGGAGAGGTTAAAAAATGATCTGCAGTCTTACAGAGACTTATTCCTACTGCAACAACTGCTGCTAGAAATGTTGACCTGCCTGAGCAGACTGGAAAAAGGGAAACAAGGTAAGTAACAGTGAGGCATGGAGTCAAGCCTGGTTTTTGAACAAACAAGTTAATTTTCTCCCTCTCCTTCCTTCTGCAGCCTCCCTTTCATAAGGGAATGGTCCGACTGTGCCAGCTTTCTTCTCCTCTTCAATGTGAAGTTATTCTGTTGTTGTCATCCAAGCTGCCTTTTTCCCCTTAAATTATGGGGGATAGTATGCATAAGATGTACTAAAGGACTGACAAACACTCTCCATTTTCTTCTTGATCTAACTGCAGAAAAAAACAGCAGGCACAAGGAGCTGCCTTGGTATCCCCTGCTAACCAGGGCAGGGCAGGGCAGGGCAGGGCAGGGCAGGGCAGGGAAGGGAAGGGAAGGGCAGGGAAGGGCAGGGA
>VYXB01009203.1:0-25188 GCA_013397135.1 Pachyramphus minor | reverse complement strand
GGGAAGGGAAGGGAAGGGCCTCTTTAAGCATCATTCTATTTGAATTTAACGGGTATAGGAACATCTCATTGATTTTTCTGCCACTTTCAAACATCCACTTTTTGTCTTCAACTATCCCCAATAGACAGGCAGGGTTGACTCTTTCTTAAAATGAACTAACAGGTACTGAGGCATTCACTTTGATTCTAGCAACTTCTAAAATGACTAAATTTGTTTTTATTACAACAACCAAGAGTAGACATGGTCTTGTTTTCCTTAGGAGGGTGGCATCGTTTCATCAAAGGACCAGAAAGAAGCAAAAGCATCAAGAAATCCTCTCTGATCATGTCTTTGTATCTCGTTTCTGCTGCATCCAAGCGGTTCAACTGGTGGATTCAACTTCCAGCACTTGAGAGCAGATGGCACTTAAGTGGGGAAACATTCCTGTTGTAACAGCCTTTATGCTTTTCAACAGTTTTCATAATACTTGATGCAAAGCGGTACAGAGCTGCATGGGGGAAAAGACTACCAAGCCAAAGGCAAGAGCATATGTATAAGTGTGAGTTGTAGCTATCTCTATGTAATGAAACAACACAGGGTGTTATCCTCTCTCTTCCTCCTCTCCAACTCAGGTGTCCATGTGCAGCTATATATGATATGTCTGGATGTTCTAATGGCTTTCCAACTCAGGAGATATCTCCAGAATCATACCTAGGTATGATTAACATGCATTCTTGACACAGCTAGGAAAGGAGTAAGAAACAACTGTCAGATATTCTTTAAAAATAAGAATGTCTTTATTCTTTTCTCACTTAAATAATGAAATACAAAGTCGCAATAATTAGAAATATACATGGCAAGAGCTTGTCCCTTTTTAGTAGTCAGTGATTCCTTCTTCAACAAAAATGAAAAAAAATCAAAATGCGGGAGGATTATATTTCAAGTGCACTATTAATGTGACAGAGATGGAAAATTCAGTCTATTCATTATATCATGCTTTTGGTGGTTGAGGTAGCCACTTCATTTTAAGTAAAGAACTTCCTGTGTCTTTGACTATAGCTATTCCTGGGATAAATCCTTTTTAAAACTGTTAACCATGCACTCACAGTTTCTCACAAAACATCAACTTTGAGTAACATATAACCAAAATATGTCACCTGTCATTCCATTTTTCAGCCTGGAGTTCCATAACAGGAGTTACTTTGATATGTCTATTCCCATTTGGATATGTAACTCACTGCAAACTCCATGAATTCTTGCTGGTTTTGCAACTACTGCAACTAATATGTCTCTTTTAATGACAGTACAGATGGGTTTACTGTGTGTTTCAAAAAATATTACTTTTATGAATCACAAAAGAGCATATTGTCTCTTAAAAAAAATTGGAAAAAAAATCTTTTAAAATCTTTGAAAAATATATTGGCATTGCAATACTTAGAGCCTAGTCTTTTCTTGAAGAAGTGTTTTTAACACCAGATTCCATGTCATCTAACTACTGACACTAGGTTAGCTATCCCTGCCTGATTTAAACCCTAAAACTTCTGAGCTAGCATATCCAACGTGTTTTTAAAAGCCCAACTCTATCCTTATTTAAACAATCCTGAAGAAAAAGCGTATCACTAAAGCAACACTGGGACATTCAGCAATGTTATTCATAATTGGTTCTGGAGTCATGCTCCCATGAGTTCCAGTTCTTTAAGTGTGGGAATGAAGCTAACCATGAAATAGTTTCACTGGGTTTAGCTCCAGTAAAAACATGAGGGGTGTAACTAATAAACGTACAAGTTTCTAACTTATTCTATGCTCAGATGACGTGTTAGCACAAGTATAAAATAGAAAATATATATAGGATATATATACAATGGCAAGGAAAAAACAGGTGTTCTAGACATATTTGTTATTCTAAAGGATAATAATATCAAAGTGAAAACAATATCCTGGGAAACGGTGCAGCAATTTCAGGCCTGAACTCCTTTTCCACTTTTAGGTCTAGTCATTCAGGATGGCGCCAACTTGAAAGTGCTGATGTATACAACACAAGAACTGTCTTTGCCATCAGTTAAAGAAGATTCACAGTGAAAAGGCTTATCCCCTCTTTTGAATGGGTCAGTTATTTATGCTTAAGAACTATTCTAGATTTAGTTTTGCAGGTTCCCAGAATACTTCTTATTCAGATGCATGTAACATGTTCTGAAAATTCCTTGGTTTTAATTAAAAGGAGAAATTCCACCAGGACTATAAAACTAGTCATCTGAGAAAAATAGATCTCTGAAGTTTTGGTTCACTGAACCCAGATGACTCTGTTTGATTCCCAAACTTAGTTTCCTCATCCCTTAAAGTAAAAGAAACAATTTCTTTAAATTACCGAATTATTCAAAAACATTTATGTTCTTTTGGGGAAAAGGAATTTCCACATGTTTCTAGAACACTGAATTAGAAGGACCTACTATGAGTTTTCACAAATACTGCTGGGGTGCAACCATGCAATTTTTGCCACCCCGCAAGAAGAGAAAATACTCAGATATGCAACACTCATCAGGCAAGGGGAGGACAAATAGAAATATCTGCTTGTTGCTGTCCCTCTTTACTGACATTGACAGCTCCATGACTCCTGAGAAGCCACTGAAAGGCATGTCAGGGCAACTGTCAGTATTTGAGGAAGTCTCCAGCACACTTAGGACAAATTCTGGGGACTGGCAGCACAGTGATGCCCCCCCTGGGGCAGCAGCCCATAAGAAGCTGCAGGGCTGAGGCTCCCTAACTGCTAGTTCAAACTATTTGGGTATGTCTGCTCCCAAATAACACAGTTCCTCATTAAGCCCTGGCCTTTGATGATCTTCTACACTGGATAAATATTTGTTTGCTCTTGGCTTTGAGTGACAGCAGGGTCCTGGAGCAGGTCCCACCAGGCAGTGGTGACACCAGCTTTCTGTCTGTCTACCCACCACCCTCCAGCATGACCCCAGCCCATTCTTGACCTCCATGTGGTCCTGTAGGATTTGATGCCCCAACTTGGGGCATGAATCTTGCATCTGCAATTTTCTGCCGTTAAAGTGTGTTGTGGTATGTTAGATCATAGCCTTCAGATTGTTTTGAAGGTTGGAAGCTCAGAAAGTCACACATTGTCATCATCATCACCATAATAACAATAACAGTAGTAGCAGCAGCAGCAACAATCACAGAGGCAAAAGGGCAGCACATCCCGCCCAGATGTTGCACCGGGCAGGCTCCAACCTCCCCTAGAGACAGCCAGACCCAAGCCATCTGAACAGGACTGTTTTATATGCCCTTTATACTGCTTTGGGAGCATCCTGCCCTGGAATAGCCAGGGTGCATTTTATCTCTTAGCAGTCAGCTACTAGTTCATCTGGACTAGTAAAATGGTCTGTGCTCTGGCACTGTGGACAAATGGCAGTTCCCAGCTCTTTGCTCTTTGCATGGCAAACACTTCTCCCAAAATCAAGGTGGTCATATCCAGACTGCCTGGCAGGAAAGGTCCTTGGTATATGCTACTCTCCTCACGGTGCCCAGTATCAGCAGCCGGTAGTCAGTATCAATCAAAAAACCATGCCAGCAGCCAGGACAACCCAGCCAAACAGTGTGGGAAACCACAGGACAGTGCTCAAACATATTCCCCGACCCTTAAAACCACAAATGGAGCTCAGATGCTCTGCTAATGGGCACATCCTGCAGTGCCCCCTTGTCTGATTCCTGCCAGGGAACCTCAGACAATATTTTATACGAATATAAAACTCGAAAGCTGTCAGAAGTGCAGGGCTGCCTCAGGACCCCTGGCCAGAAGCCTGAGCTTGAAAGCTGGTGGGAAACCAGGCATATTTTCACTGGAGCTAGGCTTTCCAACAGCTTAAGGGTCCAGGAATTGCAAGCACTTGGCATTGTTAAAATGTACATCAAAAATAGCCAGGCATTGCCTGTACCTCTCCACACAGGTGTATGTTCCTATGGAGAAAGTGCTCCAGAGGGCAATGCAATAGGAAAGGAAATAATCTGATGGCTTTGTAGGCAGAAAAATAGATTTGACCTTGAAGCTCCAGAGAGGTAAGGGAAACTTGAGAAAGTTCTCCAGGTATCTTGAATCAACCACCATAAATTGTTATAACAAAATGCTGTGGCACTGCTCTTGATGTAAAATCTGACAGCCTGTTGCCATATCAACACAGTGCAGGAGGCTCAGAGGGAACAGCTTGAGCCATCAGAAAAGGTTGAACGGGTTGCTTGTCAAAAGTACCAGGACTGACAGTTCCAGAAGCTAAAGGGCTTTACCTCTCTTTTCCAGTACGTGGGACACGTGTCTCACAGTTCACCTCAACCTCATGAAAGAAGAGAACTCTAAACTGCGACCCATATGCTGCGATAAGGCTTGAATCTAATAGCAGTGAGGTTAAGAAAAGTCAGAGGGAAAGGTCAGAGAGGAAAGACAATCCCTGAGAGTCTTTGAAGCTCATCCCAATATGTGGGAATAGCAGAGCTGAACCCAAATTTTCCCAGAACTGTTATGTTCATCCCAAGGGCCCCTCAAAGGCAAAACTACTCTTACACATATTACCCTAGAAAAAAGTTATTCATGTTGTTCCAAAGAAATGCCCAAAAAGCCAAAGCAGGAATTAGGTCTCCATGCCTACAGAGATATTACTCATTTTTTGACTCCACAGGTTTTTCTGATGTCTTAGATATAAGCAACTTTTTGTGATGTAGACTACATAATGGCCAGACTTCGCGAACGAAGATCTGTGGAAGGTCTTTGTACGCCTTCCAGCCTGCGCATTGGATTTATTTTAGGTGGGACACAGTGCGCGCAGAACTGAGCCCACCCTTTAATCCTAAGGTTCATCTGCCGGGGCCAAGCGAGCTTGGACAGTGGCAGCGAGGTCCTCAGGACGTAGGTGGATTGCCTTACAGGGCTAACGGGCTCCACCTGCCCGGGGAGTGTCCCCGACCGGGAATCGAACCCGGGCCTCGGCAGTTACAGTGCCGTATCCTTAACCACTAGACCACCAGGGGCTCCGATGTAGACTACAATCCTCACTGTAATGACATACTTAGAATAAAAAGTAAAGAAGTGTTTCTAAAGAAAAACAGAAAATTTGTTCATCTAAATAAATTGGCAGCCATGAGGTAAAAGGGATCTCAGTTCATCTGCCCTACCACTAAAGGCCCCAGGTGTTTAGGTATTCCCCATATCCCTCCTCCATGCCAAAACTGCCATGAGCTGGGATACCAGCGGCTGGGGTATCCTGTAAAAAATATTCTCCTAGCATTGATCATTTTGCCTCTACCAGTCAGTGCTGTGTAGCCATAAAACCAGCTAGCATTGGCAATTTTTTCCTCTTAGCCACAGCCCAAGAGCCTTTCGGGGGGCTACTTCCAAGCCTTACTACAGCTGGTAGATTCCTACCTCTGAATACTGAAAGATCATGAACCCTTAGATGTGTCATGAAATATTCTGGGTTCAATAACCATTTTTTATCAGTAGCATGTTTAACTGGCAAATGTCTGGCTAGCTAAAGGGAAGCACATTGACTGATGTTATCTGTTGTCCAGTCACCCTGAACTCCTCTATGAGCACTTTCACCTTAAAAGCCCAAATGTGCCATGCTTTTCTTTTCCACTCTTCAGTATTAGGTATGACATCAGCCAATGATACACAGATAAACTACTTTTAAAATAATGTGGTGTATACTCATCCCATTATAATCACATTATAATCATTGTCCACAAACACATAAGCACAGGAAGGAGCAGGGCCTCAAATAGTCCCAATATTCCATGACTTTTAAAATTCCCATAGTCTGAGTCACCCCATGGCTTACCAGGGGAGCAAAACTGGAACGTCAGGTCTGTTTGACCTGATACACTAAGTAGCTAACATCATCTTAACATAGGACTTCAGCTAGAGAGTGAGAAAAGCTGTTATTTAAATTATTTTAAAATTAAAGGTGAGTTAATGACTAAAGATTTTGGTTGGTGTCAAGAATTAAGTCCAGAAGTAACCACCAAAGCCTACTTCTTCTGTTGAAAATTAGCATGTTTTGAGCTCGAGACCCACCCAGCTCCTGACTATGGTGAAGCAAAGCATTTGCAAATGTCCTCATGGCCTCAGGGGGCAACTGAGTTCTGCCACAAGTTTTGTGCTAGGGGAAAGTGGGTTTACAATTTAGAAAATAGAGCTGCTCCTACAAAAGGTGTTTATTTAATCATAGCACTTTAATAGAGACTCTTTATCTGTAACAAACAAAGCGTGTGCGTGCAATTACATTATTTAGAACATCAACTACCTATGCAGTGCAAAAATATTGCTCTCAGTTGCTTTGTTAAAATACAGCTCAGCTCCATGCATGTGGTTTTTCTGCTCTCCAGTGTGTGGAACTACTCCCAGAAAACTGAAATAAATATTCACAGGAGATAGGATCAAATTGCCTCAGGTCTTTCACAGGCATATACTGGCATCTCTCCAATGCCAAGTGAAGTCTCTAAGGGCTTCCTGGTGAATTCAGTGAGCTCCATGTAGAGTTGCTTACTTACTCCTCTGTCAGTAACCACATCTCTAAACCAGAGACAGTAAGAAAATGTTGCTTATCTGTATAAAGCAGAACATCTTTAAGCTATGACAAATCATATAATTATATTTATCCAATATTGATGTTTCTATTTACCAGAGCAGAGAGGATGAGGCACAAAGTTTCAGTGAGTTACCAGGGTTTACCTAAAGCTGCAGTTTCTAACCAATAATGTGGGCTTCAGAGGTGAGGAACGAGCATATTATATCTGAACCATAGCCCAGTTTCCAAGCTAGGAGTCCCACAAGTCCAGTGTGGGCTCCCGAGCGACTTGTTGGGCTCAAGGACATGGCAATGAAAACTGGGAGTCACTGCTCCAGTGGAGTGTATGAAAACCTAGGTCCTTGTATCAGAAGATCTTAGGTGTGAGGGGGTTATTTTGTTTTAAAAAAAAATACTTTATTTAACACATTAAAAAACCCACTGGTATTTCAAGAAGTTATTACCTAAAGTTAGAAAGATTCTTTTTTTCTCATAACTCAAAATCTCTCATTTGACACCACAGTAAGGTACAATATGTGTTATGCTATTTTGGATCTACACGTGACCAAAAGCACATACATATTGACCTATCTTCTACAAGCATGAATAATGGTCCATTTCTCTCCTGTACTATTTTTGGATTTTCTTCCCTGACCAACCGCAAAACAACAGACTGATTGGCAAACAGACTTTTCACTGGGAAATCAGATTAAAAATATTTCATCAAGCTCTGTGTAGTTTAAAACTCCAAAGAGAGCTTGGAGCTGCCATGCTAAATTTTCAGAATATCTGACAGCCAGGGCCAATCATAGCCCAAAATTACAGAAAAAAACAACAATTTCAGAAATTAGCAGGCCAAGAGCTGCCCTGGGCACCCAAAAGGAAATACCAGCTAGGCACAGGCTGCCGGATCCTTATCCCCCAAAAGTAGTTGAATCCTTCAGTCTGATCAGTATTCCCAGCAAAGATATTTCTGCTGGAGTTATGCTTATAACCAGGTCAGCTTTTTCCCATGAAAAAAACAGGGAGGAAAAAGGACTTTTTTCAATCCTATTTAGCAAATACACAAGTGGTTTTTATTCTAATCTGTTTAGTTTTGAGTCTCTCTTATTGCCATAACACAAAGGATCAAATCTTCATTAGAAGAAAGGTTCAAAACTGGTTGGCACAGACTCGAGGTTTGCACTGCAAGCCAAAGACAGGCAGACTCAGCTCTCTTCCCTCACCTCCCTCTCTCCCTTCCTCCCTCATCTGGGAGCACAACTGAGGCAGAATTGATCCCATGTTAATCTGCTGGTTCTCACCTAATGAATCAGTTGGCACGAGGATTTTGAATGAAGCAAATGAAGCAGAACACAGATTTTAAAACAAAAAAGTACCCTGACTGCTCACGGGTGCAAGAGGGTACTTGGGTAAGTCAGTTCTTGCCCTCTCATGGTTCTTTTTTTGCGTGAGAACTGATGTGGCAGACCCAGACGCAACTGTTGTGGGAAGACCCAGAAACTGGAGTTACTTGGTTTGCAGGAATGTCTGCACTGAGAATCCCCCGGGGCTTGGAGAAGAGTGAGAGCCTGATTAGCTCAGCAGACTCCCCACGATGCACCTAATCCCGAAGCAGCTCCAGGCAATCTTGGGATACTATGGGCAGGTACAGACAAACCTGGACTTGTTCGACTTGCTGGGGTGCTGGGATGGGAAGGACAAGAGCATGGTGTGGATGGGAGCTGGCTCAGAGATGCCAGATCTCTGCATTAACCCAGGGTTGAACCCAAGCTCTGCTCCAAAAATACTTGGCTTTACTCTGTACTAACACAGGTTTATGGCTTCCAGAGCTAAGCCTGTAAATCCATATGGAGAGGGACACTTCACAGATTGACAAACTCAGGTCTCTTGCAGTTTGGGAATCCCTTTGCTATCTTCTGTCTCACACTGCAGGTGCCTAGAAACTGCGACAAGGTTTTGAGCAATGCCTAAGTTGTGAAGGTAACTCAGAAAATTACCAGCTGAGTAACAACTATGCAGTGGAACTGACATTTCACAGGAGTGTATACAGGGAACAGAGTTTTTAAGGCAAGTCCAAGAGAGCAGCTGTTTTCATCCTGTTACTGCCCAGCTCTGGGGCTGCTGAGCATTTTCTGTAACATTATCTGAGCAGAGGCCAGGATCCATCAAGATTAATATAGCTTGTTTCTTGGCTTTTCTGAGCCACGGCTTAATGAAATAAATTGGAATAGATTGGACAGAGTTGGCTAAGTGCCCAACACAAGCCTTGTTGTCACTTGGGAAGAGTAGCAGACATCCATATGAGAGCTACAGGCTTTTGCTGCCAAGGGTTTTATTATATCGTTCCTGATTTACGAGGTCAGGCTTGGTAGGTAGCCTGACTCTGCAGCTCCATCTCTTGACAAACATCAGGTATCAAACATACTGCATAGGCTCCATGTACTTCTGGCAAAGTGCATGATAAATACTTTTCAGTGCAAAATACTCCTCATTTCCTTAGCAATAATGGAGGGACACAACTCTCACCTAAAATAGAAGGGGGAATTCTCTCGTGTGCTTCCTTCAGTGTTCGTTGTGTTATCAACTGTTGCCCTGGAAACAGTCCCTAAGTCAGAAACCAGCAACTGAGAAAGAAACTGGGGTTTGTGTGGAGGTTTTTTGTAATTTTTTTTAAAAATACATTATTACTTTTTTTGAACTTCTACTATTTTTCAGTCATGAAAAAAGATTTAGCAATTCCTGCATAAGCATTTTTATTTAAAAAATAATTTTGTCATCTTCTTTTCTGATCAGCCAATTTGCCCCATGATGGCTGATGTCGTCATGATATACACAGCTACACGGTTCTCATTGTTTGTAGGTCAATATGTGTCATGAAAAAAAAAGCCCAGAAATTTGCAAACAATTATTATTTGCTGCACCGTGGCCTTCTGCAACCTGTATGACTGATGATCTGACTGACACCTGTGCTTCCAAGTGAACCTTAGTGATTTATCCTAGTTGATAAAGTGGTTTTGCCATAAGTACAGACTAGTCAAGACTAGTCAGACTTTTTCAGACCTGCTAATAAATCATAGTAATGCCTTAATCTGACCTGGATTAAAAGTATTTTAAAAATGGGCAATACAAAAAAGTACAAAATTACTCAAGTTATCTTGTAACTCAGGCTCTGGGAATGGAGAGGAATAAAATGCAGACACAAAACAGTCTTGGGCAGTCAAGTAACAAAAGATTTTTTTCTGAGAGACTTTGAAAATTAACAAAGAAATGGGAGAGTGAAAAAAGAGGAAAGCAAAAAGATTTAAATAAATCAAGAGAGGAGTTTGGATGAGATACTAGCAAAGCAAGATGCCATCACAGCTGAATGCAGCATTTTCAAACAGAAGATGGTGCTTTCTGGGAGGAAGAATATAAACTACATCTTCTAGGTTCTACATTTAACTGTCAAGAGTCAGAAAAACACTTGTGTGTCATTGTAGGTATTTTGACATAGATGTCTCGTAGTGCTAAAAAGAGGAAGACATAGGAAGGAAAAAGAATGAAACAGGGAAGCAATACTGAAAATACTTCTTATTAGCCAGACAAAGTGCATCAGGATCAGTTCTGGACGCCTTGAGAGGACATGAAATGAGTTCAGAAATGACAATGAAAATAATTAGAGGCATGAAAAGCTTCTAGATGAATAGTAATCAAACCTTTTCGCTTCAGAGAAGGGAAAAGATAAAGGTGTTCAAAACAACGAATGGCACCAAAGAAAATGGGTCCTGTTCATAATTTCCCATCATACAGCAGCAGTAGGGCATCTGCTCAAAATGAAAGGCAAAAGGTGAAGAGCAATCCTTTCCCACAGCATATGACAGCCCGGTACAGTTCCTTCCCACTGGAGGCAACTAAGGTCAGGAGTCTGTGAATTAAAGGGAATGGAAATGTGCATGGAAAAAAGGACAATATGTCAAGTGCTAAAAATACAGTTGTGATTTGATTTTAATGGAGGCTACCTTCCAGTGCAGTCTACAAGATATAAAGTGGTCTTTGAGGGTGGGCAAGAGCAAACTTTTTCCCCTCCAAGGAGATTCATTTTATCTATCTTGCTCTAGCGTTTCTCAGACCTTTCACTGCTAGACCTGGCCCTTTCCACTGTCCCAGAGAGGATGCTGGAGCAGATGCAGGAGTGCCTGTTTATGAAGCAGCAGGTCCTGTTCTGCTGCATCAGCAAATAGGAAAAAGCTGGGAGAAGCTAAATGTGGCCACGGGGAGACAAAAAAAGACAGAATTTGCAAGAGTGGGAAAATTAAACCAGACCCACAATTCAGCTCAGTTCCCAAACAGCCAAATTTCGAGAGAATGGTGTTCTCATTTTGAAACCAGCAGGGGAAAACAGAGAGAAGCTCTGAGCACAGTGTTCTTCAGGAAAGATTAATAAACTGACACAAGCCACTGAGAGAAAATTTCACTGTCTGTGCAAGAGAGAAGAGCCATGAGCAACCCAGGAAGTACAAGGGCAGCAAGAGATGGCAGTTGTCCAAGCGAAGACTGGAAATAGTATCTTTGCTCTAGAGAGGAACAAAGATACCTCATATTTCCCTAACTGGTCTTCTTTTCACCCCTGCATGCTTAAACATGGTAACTCATATTCGATTTACAGCTTTTATTGACAGTTTTCCCATGTTGTTGCTATAGTTGAAACACACCGTATGATAATTTTTTTTTTCTTAGTGGCTTGGCTAAAATTAAATCCCTTTTGGCTTTTTTTTTGAAGATATGGAATAGAAAAATGGGACCAATTTTGGAATATCTTCCATATTGCTCATCTTTGAACATACTCTGTGTTGAAATTTTTGTTAAGGTCCACTGTGTTGCTCTTGGGGATTTCATAAACAAGTAGGGATGCTTTACCACTTTTGCAGATTCCAGCCAGGAGTCCCTCTCTCTTCATTGCCTATTCAGGGACTTGGGGTGGGCTAAACCCCTAATCTACAAACAAAGGTTTGTGAAAGAAAAAAAAGATGGTATAACACACGAGTTTTCAGTATTTCATTGTTTCAGTATTTCAGTGTATTTCTCTTCAAAAGTAGTAGCAGAGGTTCTGAAGTCTGCTATGACTGGAATCTGAAGTGCAACAGCTATTCCTTTGTGTGTGTGGATGGCAGTTTCTAACATCAGTTCTTCTCCAGGGTTCTTTTGTTGTGCTATTTTAACTCCGCTTCTCTCAGCTGATCTTCTAACACGGCATCCTCCCCAGATAGTGTGGTTAATTATACAGCCACTCTGCTTGCAGAGTTAAGCATATCATAGCTTTTTACGCAACTAATTTTTTTCTTGGATAGCGTTTTCCAAGTATCCTGATGAAAAGATTCGCTTGATGCCTCTATCCGCGCATTGTGTGTTCCTTTTTTGTTTATTGACTTGAAATTCCATTGCATAAAAAATCATTCATTTGCAAGTAGTGTTCCTTTCCCTTAAAGATACATAAAATATTACTTGCTAGTTCTTTCTTCTGTAAAGGACAAGCTGTTTTTTTTGAGAGCCTCGCACTTATTCTGAGATTTTCCCCATTTCTGCACAGGAGTTCATCTCTGAGTACAGCATAAGGGGAGAGCCAGGAAGAGCAGCAAGGAAAAACAGCCAAGTACAGCCTGGGAAGAACTTCACACACCTCTTTCCTTCAGTCCCTCAGCACATACTGACAGAAAGAAATACAGCTGAGAACATCATCAACCTGATCTGCTCTTTGATTTTTAATTTTTATATAGACGGGCTGTTCCAGTGCAGAGATAATGATCAGCAAGTTGATGAGGTTTTGCAATAATCAATATAAGTTTTGAAGCAGTGCTTAAAATAGTTAGCATTTTAATACATACAGAGATCATTTGCTGTTCAGCACCAGGCAGGGAATATTAACCACACAAAATACTTATTCACAGACTTTTCACAATACAGTTCTCAGTCTGCATAAGACTTCAAGCCAGAGATAGGTACAAGGATTTCAGTGGGGGGAAAAAAAAATCAAAAGTCTTTGAGTATAAGCAGCTTAGAGTATATAAAATTTTTGGGACAGATGCTGATTGTCAATGAAATTGAAAGGACAAGCTTGCCTAGATTATGATCTAGAGCTCAAGCTTCTCTGATGACACCAGTGCAATAAAGTATAAATACAAAACAAACAAACAAAAAAATTAAATAAGATGAGTATGGTATCTTCAGCCTCTGCACAAGCACCAGCTGAAACTGCAGAGGTGCTCTCATATCGCTTGGTTCTGCATCCCTGCTCCCTGTAAAACAGATGATGTGCTTTCCTGGGGTTTTTTGAAGTTTAGTTGAGACAGGCGGCTTGAGTTAAAAACTTAATCCAGGGAAGACCAAAGTGATTATGGCAGAGTGTGAGCATGTGCATGAAACCTGAAAGAAAAAGCAGAGGTAAGATCCTTTCCATTGCTGCTCATCCTTAAGCTTATCCTGCAGGCACCCCACCCAAAGATTTGGCCTTGGCCTTGGATATACAGGTAACACAGGGTGGGGTGGGGGGAACAACTTTATTTCCTAGTCATGCCTTTACAAGTAGCAACTCCTCCAGCGGGACAGCTTAAACTCTGCGTCAATTAATGCAGCTTACCAGTTCGGGAACTTAGCATTTTGCAAACTAACACTTCAGTGAAACCCCTCTCATCTGAAGGAAAATAATTTACTTAGCCAAGCCAATCTGCCTTTTCTAAAATAGAAAAATAGACCAGCTAAGCCAGAATGCAAATTCACAAAGCGATTTGGAAAAACTAAAAAGTACTTTTGAAAATCAGAAGGAAAACAAGAAGAGGGAAAATTATAATGTACCAATTAGAGTGGAATGTGAGCTGTCCATGCTGATGTAGGATTCTTCCTAATTTGTTTTCCAGGAGAGTCTTCAAAAAGATTGAAATTTAGCATCAGCACATAAGACTGGCAGCAAGAATGACAGCAATAATAATAAACCACCATATTTCAAATAGTCATGAGAAAACTTAGGTCTTTTAGGTTTTATTCACCATCTTAATGGTCAATATCCATTAAAATTCATAGAAATTTCAATAAGATCACAATTTCATTGCATTTTTGAAAATCAACAACTGGTAGTCCTGTGACTACCGATCAGCCTCATGAAAAGGTCTGACAAAAATAAAAAATATGTGCTTGCATTTTTTGTCTTAGTTGCCACCAATTCCATTTCTGAATCCAAACAATCATATGTGCACACAGGCACACATTGATATACCTCCTTACAACTTTCTCATAATGGTTTCCTTTCTTCCACCAAAAAAAAAAATAAAACCTGGTTTGTGTTATTTTACCAATGCAGAATATTAGTAAACACTGAATTGGTTCACCCCTGGTAAAGTCCATTATAATCCAGTGGCCCCTTACCTGCTCCTTTACCTCACTGCACCCTTCAGACCCACTGCAGCAAGCCAGCTCCCAGCAAAAGTTCAAAACCTTATCACCTACCTGCACCACTCAAAATCTGCAGCCCCACGGCTTTGGGGGATTTGGGGCAATGCACGGGACAGGGGAAAATCTGCTGCATCACTGTGGAATGCTTGGCACCCCATTGCAGGGAGTGAGACAGCAAAATCAGCTGCAGTCAAGCCTAATCTTCACTGGCAAGGCGGAGAGCAGCAAAGAGAAAGCTGAGGAGGAAACAACAGGGATTTTCCCTTAGCAACAGTGATATTTGAAAGCATAAAGATAAAAATTATTTTGGGGTTGCCTGGACACTTAGCAGGAGCTGGGGATTATTTGTGCAGAGGAGTTCAGAAGAGGTTGCAAGGACTTTGTGAGGATCCTAAAGTGAGTGTAAACTGAGTAAATCTCTGGTCAGCTGTGAGAGGGAAGCTGCAGTAATTTATTTTAGCCGAAAAGGAGTTTTATATACTTACAGGTTACTTGGGACCTCTGGTAACCCCGTGACCATTTTTGCAGAAGTGTTCAAAGCACCTGCTGTTTTCACTTCCTGCTTCTCTCCATGAAGGGTATGACACAGACACTTTCATATTCAATGTTCATGGTTCTTTTGCCCATGGAATTCAGTGCAAGGGTATTTATTTAAATTTTCTTTTGTGAGTCTCTCAGTTCAAAAGAAACACAAATAATAACAAAATACCCCAACTGAAGCTATCAGAAAAGCCTCTGCCATTTCTACCTGTGTCTTCTGGGGCTCCAAGGCACATTGTTCCTGCTCATTTGGTGAGACAGCCAAACCGCAAAGTCAGGACCAAGTTAGTGACTGTCAGCAAACAAGGGAAACAGAAATAACAGGCTCTAAGAGAGGAATATAGAGCAGGGGCCCCAAAACATTCGCCTTTTCTACTGCAAAGATGACCTGCAAAGGCCACCAGCAGGATCTCTGCCCAGATGTGTTAGGTAACTACCTACTGATATGGATTGCATCAGCTTTCCAAATACAACTAAATCATGCCAGTGACTTTTTGCTGTCCTTGAAACTCTTTAAAATACACAGTAAAAGTGATTTCCTTTTTATTTTTTTAGCCATTGTTTAAAATCAGATTGCCCCATATGTTTTATATTTTCAGGTCATTTGCTGGGATGGAGAATACCTTTAGGCAAAGTCTTTGTTTTCCTAAACTTAACTCAGCTGTACAACCCATACAAAATGAACACTGTTCAGAAATAAGGTACAGGTAAGTCCAGCAGTAAATACAGATCCCAGTTTCTTTGTCAGGTACATGGTGTCTTTCCTTGCGTAGTTTTTTGGTTTCAGTGTGCTTTGTCCTCAGTATATGCATGATTTCCCCGTTTCTTCAGTCTACCTTGAACAATATCAAACTTTGGGTTTCACAGTAACTAAGCTGGAAGATAGCTCTGACCAACCCTGCCTGCACACATTGCTGCAAATAATCTCCTGTGTTGAAAAATCTCTCCCCATTGGAGGGCAGCTTCCCTCCAGCAACAGTTCATGTAAAAGGATTTTGTGAAGGGCCAGAGCATCCTTTATGCATCACCACAAAATCCTGGCTGGGTCATACCACCGTACATCAAAAAAAGAGCAGAATTGAAACAGCACCTGCCTCACACTGCCTTTCTGCCTGGAGAGAGGAGACAGGCCTGTGTGTGAAGGGTGTGGGTGGAAGAAAGTGAAGGAGGCAGGTGCCACTGGACAGGTCAGGCAGGCACACCAAGGGCTTTGGTCACATCTAGCTGCCTCCCTTTACGTTAACTCTTGCTCCCGCAGAGGGGGAAAGCAAACCCCAGAGAGGAGACACCTTGGAGGAATTGAGCAGTCTCCATTTCAACCCCCTGCCTGACATCCACACTCCCTCCTCACTACCCTCTGCCCCCCACATCCTCCGTGGGCCTGCTAAAGGATCCTGATTTACACATCTTGTTTGTCCATGAGCAGCTTTACCAATGTCCACAGCCCCTCTGTCCTCAGAAAGGTCTCCTCAAAGTGAGGAGTGTTGTCACATGCTGCCCCTTTTGCCTGGAGCTGCAATTCCATGGCTCTGAGATGCTTTAACTTGAGCAGTGGCTGAAAGTAAAGAGCAACACCCCATCTAAGCATCATGTAAAAGGCACCTGATTCAGATACGGAGAGGATGAGGACAATCAGTCTGCAGGGTTTGAGAGAGGCAGGGGGCAGATGAGGACCAGCAGCTGGAGGGAGAAAAGGCAAAGAACATCAGGAGGACAAAATGAGAGACACGGGTTTGGAAGCTGACAGGAAAATGAGGAAAACAACATTCAGGTGGAGTAGAATTGGAAAACTGGGACTGGCTGAGTAGTGAGAGCATGAAAGAGCAAAGCAGGGGTTGGTGTTCCGCAAAGCAATAGGAAGAGCAATGTATAAATAAAACATGGCATGAGAAGAACAGAAGCCTGGGGAGAGCCAGGAATGTGGAGCAAGCATGTGGCAAAAGGAGAGAGCAAGAACTGCAAAGCAGCAAGCAAAGAAAAAGTGGAAAGATTAAAGCAAAAGTTTTGGGACCTGAGAGGTATTGAGGCTCTCCTTTTTTTTAAAATTTTTTGTCCAGAAATGCCTGTGAAAGTTCCTGACAAAGCATCCCATATATCCCAAAAGCCACCCCACAAAAGGCAGCTGGGAGCTGCTCTCCACCACCTACTTTATTTCACACCCGGCACCAGTTCTGCAGGGAAATTCACATTTTTGTCCTGACTGCTAGCATGTCCACAGGTATCAATAATATTATAAATCTGTAGGTTCTCTTTGCTTTTTAGAAAGCCAGGCTCCCAGTCTTGATTCCATCTGCCACAGCAGGTAGCATTATGTAGCCCTCTAGAGATAATATACACTAGGAGACACAATCCTCAAAGGACTCTGCTCCGCTTACCAAGTCAATTTTTTTTTACGATACGAGATTTCAATTTAAATATTTGAGCCAGTGCAAAAAATCCCAAATGAGTTCCTCTTAAATTCAAATATGTGGAAGGAAAATATTTTGATTTTATTCTTCTGGAGGAAAAAACAGAAGCATCACACTTCCAGAGTGACACAATTACAGTTCCCAGAGGGGTTTCCAGCTAAAAACAAAACCCACCAATGAACAATTTAATTTTCTTGAAATGGCATTTTTCTCAATAAATGAACACACTTCATTTTTTTACCTCAAACTTTCTATTGTTAATCTGTAAAGCACACTAATGCTACCCATTCATCTTTTTGAGATGTTATGAAAATAAAGCCATGGGAAGCACTCAGTTGCTATAGTAATTTAGCATCATAGGAAAAGGCCAATTTGTCTCCAGAACAGAGTTAAAATCAAGCATGAGTTTTATGCTAACCTTAAAAGCCACATAAAAAGATGAGGGGAAAAAACATACTGAGGCAAAAAATCTGGAAGAATAAATATACCATGTGTTGGCATAATTAAAGGCTCTATGGCTCACACATACACTTCCTTTCTGACATTTTCTGAGAGATTTTTAGGTGACTTGGCAACCAGAAGAATGTTTTTATTAGTTAATGGTTTGTGTGTCAAACTCTATTTGATTGGCTTTATATGAGTAATTTAGTCTCTTGCCTGAATACCTGAGGAAATTACGAAATTGCAAGTTCTTTTTCCATTACACTAGGTACCTCACAAATACATATAAACTATACTATATACCTATATTTAAAAACACTTAGGATAAAACCCTTGCATTTCTAACCTTTGCCCACAATCTATTTCTTCTGCTCTGGAAGTCTTTCTTTTTATCACTATTTTATTCCACTCTATCTTCAATAAAAAAGAAATGCTTCCTAATCATAAGACGTGATGGGGCTTGCTACATTTTGAAACAGCCGTATGCTTGGGTGCTTAAGAGCATTTGGCTTTGTGCTCTGCATCTAACAACGCACCCAGGTGAGCTGCTATTGGACAGGGACTTAATCCCTGTCATGTTTAATCACTACATTAAAAGATTTAAAGACTAATGTTAAAGACCATTCAGTTTGGGCACCATAGACCTACAGGACGCAGTTGGGAAAAGCCACTCAGTTTATCCTGGCAAAATCTACTATAAATCTTTAAGAACAAAAACCAGGAATGTTGAGAAAGAAACTCCTTTTCTGTGACACCCCCTCCCTGTGCCTCAGACATCCACCTGGATGCCCTTGGACTTCCTGCAAGTTTCATATATGAGGTGTTACTTGCACCATTTACTTAAATAGCTGCACTGAATGGTTAGCTCTGATATGCTTCTGTTCTGCATAACACCAATAAGAAAGTTACTAGGTCAATATTGAAAAAGCTCATCCCTTCTCAGTGTGTAACTCTGTGCAGTGAGGATGACTTATCTGCTCCCCAGCATAGAAAACACAAGGGAGCCGTTTTACATTCCCTCAAGAATTTGACCCCCGAATATAAAATCCCCTGCTTGGATCCCACATTGTTGCAATGTGATTGCAGTAGCTGGGGTTGTTTCTGCCTGTTCAGTTGGCTAAGGAATTAGAAGTCCCTCTTGGAGGTGTGAACTTTTCTACAATTCTCCAAGTGCTGTTACTTTGTGCAACTCAGATCTCAGGCAGCTGCACATCCAGGTTTATCCCCTTGAGCCACACAACTCCGATGTTGCATAAACTCCATTGGCTTCCAAATTCAGTTCTCTGGTCCAAATCCAGTACTGAGTATTTTTAGCCCAGTAATTCATCAGCTTGAGGACTCCGATGCTACACAAGAACTATGGGGCAAGTACCTTCTGCACTGTGCCTTCTGCACTGTCCCTCAAAGTCTGGGTTTCTCAATGTCCAGATGAGGGAGCTGATAGAGGCCACCATGGATTCTTCCTTGAGTTTCTTCCAGGTTTTCTTCCCAGGGAAACCAGGGCAGGCAGTGTGGGAGGACTGATGCATGCTGGCTCACTCCCTAATGTACTGTCAGGGTGCAGGTACCACAGTTTAGAGCCATCCTCATAGTTACCCAGATAGAGGCCTCATATCTCAAGAGGATATACCACTGAAACTCACTTCCTCTGTCAAAGACCAAGTATAAACAACTTCAGAGGATGCTTTCAGGATAATTAGTTTTTTAACTAGACCATTTCCAGAGTGTTATTTAGAAGGCCAGAGAGCTTGAAGGGTATTTTGGTATTTTGCTACTTAAATTTGCTACCCCTTTTATATCTGGGTTAAGTGTACCTGGGGGTGTTCTATAGATGCATAAAGCAAAAAAACAAAGTAATAAAACTAATCATCATATTGATTCTAACTACATTCCTACAGAACAAATGGAAGCTGAAATTCCAGTAGCTGAGAGGGACACCTGAGATGACTTCCATTGAGCAGGGAGAAAATACAACGTTACAAGACCATTACAAGGAACACTACTGAAGGGACGAGATCTTTTCAATTGTATTAATCAATTCATATATGAAAAGTCAGATTTCAGAAGTCAAATACCAAGATGGTTGAAAGGTAATTTGTATCTACAGAAAGATTTCCCTACATTACAATCTCTATTCTTGCAAAGAACTGTACAAAGAACTGAACCTGTAAAACCCACCACATATGGCCTTCTCTGTAACAACAGAGGCTGTCCAAAGCCTCTCCTTTTATCTTCCCAAGTGGGTAAGAAACTAGTATTGTGACAGCAGTGCATGCAGTACCTTTATAACTGCTTTATCTAAAGATAAAATTTAGTTTTTCACAGACAGCCCCATGGCAATCATCCCTCTTTGTGGCTACCAGAACCTGACATGAACTTCTAGGGAGCAACTCTGTTTCAATAATCAGCTTCTCCCAGCACCCATGGAGCACAGATATCCCTCTCTGTTGCTTTCCCTGCAGCCCTTTTATCTGTGCTGCCTTGACTGAAAACATTTTCACAGCCATAAAGCTAGTAATATCACACATCTTTTCAAACAGCAAGTCTTCCTCAAATGGTAAAAGAAAGAAATTGTAACACAGCAGATTACACAGTGATAACCATTGATGGAGAATCTACATCATATAAGGGTCTTATCAGTAATGTCATTCCTCATGGATATTCATTTATATTTACAATACATCTATATAAATAATTAGCAATTTATTCCAGTTATCCCCATTTTACTTTAACAGTATGTGTATTCATTCAAACCCTGTAATTTTTTTTTCAACTAAAAATAAGCCACTGTTTTTTCCTACCAATTCATCATCAGGATAATAAACATTGTCTATGTGTAGGTGTCTGATAGCCCAATATAGGTATGTTTTAACATTCCAAAACAACCTTTCCAAATTTTAGCCTTTATCATATGTGTGACTTATTTTTTCCTGCATCAATTGCACATACACATAAATACAAACAGAACAGCTAGGGAAAACAAAATACTTTCTAGATCAACCACTGCTAGAAACAGACACTTAAAAATCAGACAAATCAGGATCTCTGTACGCAAGAGGATTATTTGCTCGAGCAGGTCAAGAAAAACTTTGTCTAGGGTGTTGTTTAATGTAAATGTAATGTGAAAGATCTTGCAGTTCAAATATTCCATCATTCACACAACTTCCATGTAATCTGCATGATAAACACCATGGAAAGTGAGCTTCTCTTGTGCTAAGTATATATTTATTTATTTATAATATTAGAGAGTGGAAACTGAAATACGAGTACAAAGAAATCATCAATGAGTGTCAGTCTGTGAGGTGATCTCTCCACTTCTCACTCACCATAAACATGTGTCAAGGAAGATAAAGGAACAACAAGGAAGATAAAGGTCACATGCCCTCTGTGTCTGGGATGACATCTCAAGAAGTCCCCTGTGGGACAGCATGAGAGGTGTTTTCTTCTTCTAACGTGTCATGACTTAACCTCAGCCAGCAGCCAAGCCCCACACAGCCACTAGCTCGCTCCCCCAGCAGAAGAATCAGGGAGAGAATTGAAAACTCATGGATTGAGATAAAGCTAGTTTAATTGGGAAAGCAAAAACTGTACATGCAAGCAAAACAAAACAAAGAATTAACTCACTGCTTCCCATAGACAAGCAGGTGTTCAGCCAACTCCAGGAGAGGAGGGTCCGCTCAAATATAACAGGGACTTGAGAAGACAATCACCATCACTCCTCCTTCTTCCTCCCACTTCATATGCTGAGAATGATGTTGTGTGGTTTGGAATATCCCTTTGGTCATCTGTCCTGGCTGTGTCTCCTCCCAACTTGCCATGAGCCCCCAGCTTCCTTTCTGGTGTGGCAATACGGAAAGAAGAAAAGGCTTTGGCTCTATGTGAAAACTGCTCAGCAATAATAAAACATCTCTATATCTTCATCACTGTGTTCAGCACAAATCCAAAACACAGCCCCACACTAGCCACCATGGAAAAAATTAACTCTACTGCAGCCAAAAGGAGAACATAAGGAAAGTTCAACATGAAGTTGATCCTTATGTATTCCAACCCATATTTGCATATTGTTATAGTAAGATTAAGGATCAGAACTTCCCTTAGTGTTAAAATTCAGAGTTCATATCTAGCCCTGAGTTTTTTGACACTAACTTTGATATTATTTTCAACTACTTTCGGTTCACAGATTTGGCATCATATTCTTAAGACAAAGAAAATTGTTTAAGAAAGCTAGCTAATGTTTTAGGAAACTATGTCTTAATTAGCAATTAAGTGTATGACGCATTGTATGAAAACACTATTTCCAGCATTACAAGTATTATAGTATACTATAATTATAATATAACTATATATATATAATATAATATAATTATAATATAACTATAACTATATATACTATAAATAACTCTACAGCTCATAAATTATTGCAAGCACTTACTATGCTATATAACCCTTAGCTGAGGTTTCTACATGTTTATAGCTGAGGTTTCTACATGTTTATAACTAGGTTTTGAGAAACCTGAAGCCTCAGCAGAAAAATCAAACTGCAGTATTCATTCCCAGAGCAAAGATTTTCTAGTGTAAATCTTGCTTTCAGGTTCAGTAGGAATGTTTTTATGGAGAAGGGAAAAAAAGAAAAGCAGGGGCATGTTACTTGCTACATTTGGGAGCTCATTTGTTTAGTTGAAGAGTGGAGAGCATAACAGTGTCTGTAAGCATGGAATTAACCAAAATTATAAGATGGAAACTGAAGGATAGTCCTTCTGGGGTGTAACATGCCAGTCTTAGTTAAGTCAGTGCACGTACATTAATAAAAGATAGATTTCCCATCCTGCATAATGCCTCTTACCATGTTTCCACCCATTCTGAGGGACAGATTCTTCAGCTATTTCCAGCTGTTTGCTTCAAGTTGGAGAAGCCAATTTGTGCCTTGAAGGAAAATTTTCCATTCTAACACAGAAGTTCGTGATTGAGTCTCAAAGATGCAATTCTTATAACCTTGGCTCCAACAGCACACCAATTTAAAATTAACTGTACCTTTTCAACTCCTTTATGGTCTTTACAGATAAGATGTCCTAAATATCAAACAAGCATCCAGTCTTGTTCATACAGTAAGTACAAGAAACTGAACACCATCAGATGACACCATAATATCTGCTGTTATAGAATCTACATTGAATAATGGTCTTACTTGCCTTGTGAGTACTTATTCAACTTTACAACACCTTAAAGTCTGCAGTGACATCAATTTTCATCAATTTTCGCAAGCATGAGACTGTATTAATTTTCAATATCCTCTCTAGAATGGTGAGGATACGAGGTGAGGTACTTCTTAAATCAGATGTCACTTGTGAAAAAGCATAGAAGCACTTACTCATGGATTCCCTCTGCAAAAGCAGTGTCCATTCAACCTTTCAGGGTTACAGAATAATCCCTGGGTACAGAAACACATCTGCTCTGTGATTTTTTTAAATAGTTTTTTCCACGATTGCAAAGCTCTTGGGGAACTTTTAGGCTTACAAAGAAAATTCTGACAAGAAGCTACAATTAACATTGATTGTATCTGTTTGAATCTGATTCTCATGTGCATAAAGAGCTCCATATTTCTTCCTCAATGTCTCTAAATAATGTGATGTAGCTGGGTTTTATTTTCAGGTACCTACAAGAAATGAATTCTGTAGGTTACTAAAGGAACTGGTTCAAAGAAGCTTATCAGATCTTTAGCAACACAACCATTCACTCACAAGCTTGGCCTTTTGCATATAAGTAAAGTAAAAACAGCATTTCAGAGTTTACACAGATTAAACCACAGGCTAGAAAATCAGCATCAAAAGCAATAATCCATTTCATACGTGAGCAGACTTTCTAAGAGACCAGAGAATGAAGATCCTGTTTTAAAATATACTTATTTTTAGTTCAAATGAGTCCTGCATCCAGACAGCTCCAGTCATATTTGAAAGAGAAAAGCAATGGGAATAAGGATGTCTGAAGCGCCTTGGTAAAACTCCAAGGTCAATTTCCATCACAAGGGCCAAAAATGTCACTGCTTATTGAGGAAAAATTCCCAGGTATTTCAAGTGGATTTTCCTCTGCCACATAGGATTTCACTTGCCCAGTGAAAATAACTGTATTTCTTCAGAAAGTATTATATTCTAATATTACAAAATGTAAAATTAAGAAAGGAAAACTGAAAACAAAAGCACAAATGCAAAAGAAGATCCCTTACCATAGATCTATGTTTCAGCAGTGGTGGATTGACAGGAATTGGATAGATCCTCAATGCTTTTTCAGGCCAAATGCTTACTGATTGCAATTTCTGGGCACATAACAGCCTGGTGATCTCTTCTGCAATATGGGTATTACCAGTCCAAAGTACATTTCAGTTCTGGGGTCAAGAGGTGTGACATGGCCACACGCCAATGTCACATGGGGCTGAGACAGGGATTATATAGTAGTTTCCATAGAAAGGCAATTCAGGCACACAGGTCAGATTCCAACACACTCTAGCAGGACTCCAAGCATAAAACTTTATCTGTATGGTGTCTCTCAATCCTATGCTTCTGTGGTGAGCTCAGCACTGTTGATCATGCTCAGGAGGCAAACAATCTATAGCATTTTTAACCTCTGGATTCAAACACAACTCTCCCCCACTTCGGTGATAAATTAACATTTTCATTTCCTTGTCCTCAGCTATATTCTTCTTCAATGATCAATGCCTCTCACATCCTTGTTCTTCTTCCCCCTCCTTTGACGCTCTTTGAAAATAACGTGGGGAGCAAGACACAAAACATGGGAATTAAGATTCCCCCTAATACTGAAACCAGGCAATTCACTATGCAAAAGCATGTGAGGCAGTTTCAACCCTCCATCTTCTCCCCAGTCTCCTCTTGTTTTCCTGGAAGGGGCAGCCAGCCAAGCTTATTGTGTTTATACACTGTTGAAGAAACACTGTGAGTTGTATATTCTACCTTTTGAGTAAGGTTATACTGCAGAGTAGGTCTTACTAGATACAGGAGGTTGAACTTGGTATAACTGTCTCTGCAACAGCAACAGGTACAGTAAAATGAGTGCTGCTGCTGAGGAAAGGAGCGAAGATGGGCTTCTCATATAATATCTCGCACCTGAGACAAGGCACTTTGGAGCTGTGGCTGATGTTTTTTTCTTCTCTCATGAACTAAATAAGGTCTGATTTTTATGCAGACACCCCTCGGGAGTGCCCTCCTTTTTAAATTGAAACCTCTCCAGACAACAGTATTAGTAAAGCAGCTGTATAAAATATTGGTTGTGGAAAGCTGCATATTGATGCTAATTATCCAAGCCTTCAATTTTTCAATTATGCCATGATGACCTTTTAAAAATCATTTATTGACTGGAAAAAACATGGAGAGCTGGTTGAACCTGATTTCACCAAGGTGCCACTGCAGCATTAATAATAAAACCATACTCTGTATTCAAGGAATGAGCTGTTTAAATAGGAAAGTAATTATGGCACTAAAATGCCAAAGAAGAAAAAAAAGTTGTAAATTGAATTTGTCACTGTGTAGGATAACCCAAGGATAAAGTGAGTTTCTGGCATGACACAAGTTTCTCTTGGAAATACAGTGTTTCATCTCAACCTCTACACTTAACCTCTACACTGGACTTCCGGAGGGCAGATTTTTTGCCTATTCAGAAGACTAGTTCAGAGCATACCCTGGGAAAAAATGCTTGAAAACAAGGGGGTCCAGGAGGGTTGGACATGCTTCAAGCAGGAGGTTTTGACTGCACAGGAACAGGCTATACCAGTGTGCCAAAAGGCAAGCCAGCGGGGAAAATGAACGGCTTGGTTAAACAGGGAGATT
>VYXB01009202.1:106127-171365 GCA_013397135.1 Pachyramphus minor | reverse complement strand
CTCTCTACAACTACCTGAAAAGAGGTTGTAGCCAGGTGGGGGTTGGTCTCTTCTCCCAGGCAACCAGAAGTGGAAGAGGGCATGGCCTTGAGCTCTGCCAAGGGAGGTTTAGGTTGGATATTAGGAAGAAGTTTTTTACAGAGAGAATAATCAGACGTTGGAATGGGCTGCCCAGGAAAGTGGTAGATTCTCGGGCCCTGTAGGTTTTTAAGATGAGACTGGATGTGGCACTTAGTGCCATGGTCTAGTAACCACAACAGTGTTGGATCAAGGGTTGGGCTTGATAATCTCAGAGGTCTTTTCCAACCTGGTTGTTTCGATGATTCTGTGACTAATCTCTGTACCATATAGAGCCACAGAAATAACTAGCCTTGGTAAAGCTAGATGAAAGAATCTAAAGCAGCTACAAAATCCAGCCTGGATTCCAGACCTTACTTTTTGCTTTTCTTGAAATCTGGAATGATGCCTCAGAAAGCAAATAATTAATAGACATAAGCAAATTTTGGGAACAACTTATTCTAATAACTCAAATTCCAAGAAAATTCTCTTCTTGCAGTAGTAAAAAAAAATTGTAATTAGGAAGTGTAATATAATTAAATTCTTATCCATAATCACAACACCTGAAATTGTTCTTCAGCAAGTTAAGTCAGTACAGGTCAATAGGGTGTCTATTTAGGTTTTTCTTTAAGATAATGAATCCTAAAGAAAACATTCAGAAGTGCAAATTTCACCTGTCTGCAGAAAAAAAAGGGTTGCTGCTGAACAGTGACTTTGAAGTCATAAAAATGCAATATTCAGAACTCTGCATCCATTAGCTTGACAGATGTTCTTAAAAACATTCCCCTGTTTCTATGATTGCTATAATTACACTGTCACTGCTGCATGTCCCTGACAAACATTTGGAAACTCTTATGACTTTCTGAGTGCCCTTATGTTTTCTGAATCCAACAGTCATATGTTTATTGCTTGTTCAATTTTAGCCAATGTGTGTAATTCTCACTGCAGACCAGCCTGGGCGTAGCTTGAGATGCAGTCTTGCTTTGGCACCCATTACACGTCTCTTTGTGTTCTTGTGACTCTCTTTCCTGGGGAAAACCCAAAGAGATCCTGAGAGTCACACCCTGGGCAAGATGGTAGGTCATGCTCTTGGGTCCTAATTAAGACACTCCTTAAACTGAAAATTGTTGGGTAAAAGGTGTCTGGACAGTATTGCACCTGTGTCTGATGGAGACGGCGTGCACCGAGTCGTGCACTCAGGTTTCTCACCTATCACACTTTTTGGAACTACACTGAAGTTCTAAGATAGACTAGATGGTGGCTTTGTGCAGTGTCCTGTGCAAGGAGAGCACCAGGTCTGCCAGCTGTTGTGCAGGCAGGATGTTTGCCCACAAAAGAAGGCAAACAGCTCTTCATGGCAGGGCACCTAAAGCCTTTACTCAGGCAAGCTGCAGGTTGGAAAGAGAAGAAAAAACCTTTAAGGCTTTTTGCTTTAGGAGCTTTATTGAGCTGGCACAATATGGACTGATTATAGTCTTAAAAAGTAGTTATGTCATAACAATGTCCGATATGCTATGTCAGGGTGCACATGTGTGCACACACCCCCATGGATGAGAGAGAAAGACACAACCACCATAACAATCATAACCTAAAAAGTTGCAGGATTGGCACAAAAGGAACTTATTTGACAATTAATCCATTTTTGTTAAATATTGTGGATTATCTTCTAGATTCCTTTGGGAAAGTACAGAGAATTTCTGCACAGACCTGAGAGAAAATCATCTTACTGATCTGTTAGCACCTCTGCTTTTAATATAAATATTGGCAAAAGCTATATAAATACTGGTGGATTCTGGAAGGGCTGTGAGCAATTTAACAGCAAGAAGCTCCTTTTTAAATACAGGAAAATTAAATGCTTAATGTGTCCCAGGATGTGCTGTGTGTATGTGAGTGATTACATACAAATGCCATATAATGAGCAACCTGAGAAGATGTAAGTTGCACTACTTCCAAATTAATTATTCCTCAATTAAAGCCACAGTAGTGTACTTGCTCTGGTTGGGATTAAAGTTCCTTTTCTGACATTATTCACCTGCTGCTATGAAAACAAACACATTTAACTTGAGAATCAATAAGTCTGTTTTTCCTAAAGCTATTTCTTGTTTTCTTGGGTAAATTAGGTCCAGATCCTCCATTTAGTTCTCTTGTGGCAGCTCTCTGAGCTCAAGAGAGTGGAGTGTGGGCCAGTTCATGACAGACCAGCAGCCAGGAGGATGATAGACCTCATATTTTCCCAGATTTTTACCAAGTCTACTAAAGCTTGCCAAAAGTGTGTAGGGTCTATCCTGAGCGTCCCCACCCCTGATATCCCTCTGTATATAGTTATTATTTACACTGTATTGAGGTTTCTCATCTTAATTTAGATCTGACTGTGCTTTTTTAAGCAGTTTCTTAATAAAGGGCAGCTGTTCACACTGTGAACTTAAGGAGGTGAATATGCCCAACTTTATGGGGTTCCCAAAGGTGGAGATTTAGGGTGACATGCAATAGCCCTCTGCAGAAATGTTGGATGCAGGTGAGCCCTCATTCTCACCAAGTCCTGTGTCTGGCACACGGGGCACTGGGAGCCCTGACACCACCACATCCCTTCTGAAGGAGCAATCCCACGGCAGCTGCCAGGACTGGTTAGATTGGGCTTCCCTTTTTTTTTTTTTTTTGGTGGTAGACTGCACATACTGGCAAAGCAGGAGTTTCCAGCTATCGAGTCCAGTGCATTGTCCTTCATGGAGGTGGATTGGATCCTGTGTTCACCAACATGGAGGAGAGAAGTGTTTGCAGGAATGACACCTCTAGTGTGAGTGAGCTGAAATTCACCTGGGGAAGTACCTCCTTACTGCATGAGGCAGTGTGAAAATCAGAATCAAGAGGTCTAACACTGGTAGCCAATTTCACAGACACATGAACTAAAGAGAGGGGGGTGAGTGTGTGCCAACTACCACCCTCTTCTCTTTGTTTCTCTCAAAATCTTCCCCTTGAATTACCCCTGATTTTTCAGTGGACATTTGCACTGTGTGTGGTTGACTTAATGTTCCCTTGGGCTGTGTTTAACCCTGGGTGGGACAGTATAGGAAAGGAAGGGGCAAAGCCTGTGTGTTTTTCCTCTTTGTTTCCTCTTCTGGTAAAATATTACAGGACCTTACCTTACTGTTCCTGTTATGCTTTTTATCTTGTTAAAATGCTCAGAGTCTTTGGGCATGTTGTGCCAAAAAACATCCCTACTAGTCTTCTTACATTTCCTCTGTTACACTCCTCCAGGGTCAAAACCCTTCATTTAGCTGGGGCTTCCCACCCTCCTCATTGCCCAACAAAGTAAAGAGTGGAGAAAAAAATTATTGTTTAACAACTTTGAACAAGAAAAAAAAAAATCACAGCTACTAAAAAAAAATAGACAATTTGAGCAATATTTTCACTGAAAAGAATAGTCTGAAAACACAGACATTGTATCACCAACAGGCTTGGAGATGCACAGAAGGTAAACGTCAGTACAGTTTCTGCAAGAGAACTTTGCAAAACCTTTTATTAATGTAGCTGTAACAAGATCACTTTCCTGGGCCTATAGACAGTCTGATAGGCTAGTTTGGGATTAATTTAACTTAATTAGACATCTAATTTAACATTGAACATCACCTAAAATTATGGGACTTAAACTAACATGGTGTAATACAACTTAGGTTGTGGAGAATGAGCTTGTCATGTGTGGAAACTATATTTAGTTGAAATCCAATTTACTGGGTTAATCTTGAGCGAATAATTTTAATATAATGACTGTTCTTATCTCAAGTATTTCTTGGCTTCATGGTGGGAGCTGATAGCTATTACAAGAAAGGAAATACAGAAGGAGGGAAAGATGAGTGGGAAGAAGGAGAGAATAGCGGATGGAGGAGATCAGGAAGAAAGTGCAAAAACCTGAAAAGGGAGTACATCTTACTCAGCAACACTGACTATAAGAAGGCATTAAGCAGATAAACAACAATTTACTACTTAAAAGTTGTATTCTACCCTTGAAGTATGAGCAGGCCTCCCCATGAGGTCAATGGGTGTGCCAGTCTGGGCTGTCAAAAATATGCTTTCTGAAATTTATATCCTGGCCTTATGGGAGTAGCTGGATGTGTAATTTGGCACTGGTTGTGGAACAAGTTTGATATCACTGTACAGGGCAACTGATGATGGGGGGTGCATGTCTGAGGTGTGATTGTGCAAGGATATGCTTTTCCACTCTCAGTTCATTGGAAAGTTGATCAAACTGCTTATTGTGAGTAGGTTGTCATCCATTCATTAAAGTGACCATGGTCTGTTTCTGTGATTTCCTGTGTACTTATTCTCACACTTTCCTGAAGGTAATAGTTTCTCCTGGAAGCAAGGAAGAGTGTTACTTGCTTTATCAGGTGCAATGACTTGAGTGTGCCAAGAGACTGATGGAGGCTCCTTCTGGTGACACAGAGAGTTCATAGGCGAGAAGTGAATGGGTCCATGGTAGAATGACTGCCCTCCTCTATGTTGCTTCTATGTTTACACAGACCAAAATTCAATTCTGTCCAGCAGTTTGAGACAGCATTACTTCAATTAGTAAAAAAATAAAATAATTCTAGTAATTAAATACCAAACAGAACCAATGTTTTGGGTAGTTCTCAGCACTTGTTTTGATCCTATTGGCAGCAATGTGTTCCAAATGGTAGAACATGTACATGACAGGAAAACCAAGGAGGCAGCCACTGAGCAGCATCATTTGGGGTAAGGGAGTATTTCCAGGTTTGGGTCTGGCAAAAGCTGGAATTGTGAGAAACCAAATGGAATTGGAGGAATTTGATTTTTCTGGGAGTAGAAACTAGGCTAACACAAACCACTTTCAGAAAGGTTTAGAGGAGGTGTACTTAATAGCAATATAAAGTTCCTGAAAGCCTGGTTAGTCCAAGATTCTCTCTGAGAATGATCAAGTCCAGTTATATCTGACAAGTTATCAACAATTCCCTGTAAATCAGTTGAAGTATCACCTAAAATCTACAAAATCTTCTTCTAATCCTGAAGTGATTAAATAAAATCTTGAGGCATGGGGTTTCTGTCCTTTCCAAAACTTTTCTGGCATTGACTTCCAATATCTGCATACTCATGTCTTCTGAATATGTTTCCAAATTTAATCTTGTTTTAGAACACTCCCTAGTCTTGATTGGAATGATCTTAATTGATGCTGTGTCAAGACACGTATCACTATAGGTGCCAAAATACAAAGAAATCTTTTCTTGCTTCCATTTTGGACTTGCTATCTTTGAATTTCATTGAATCTCTTCTACTTCTGCTACAAGCCAGAATAATCAACAAAACAGAAAAGTCCTCTGGCCTGCCCCACTTTGTGTAAAAGAAGTGTAGGGGAAAAAAGTCACCATATTCTAATGCGTTATAGCAAACAAATATGAGAATGATCACTAACAGATAGGCTGTGCTGAGAGAAAGATACCTGCTAGGTAATAGCCCAAAGACAATTTGGCATGCAGGCAACAACACCAAGTTGAGCTTTTACAGATCTAAGCATTCCACAACTCCTTTTTTTCTTGCAAGCATCAAGCTTCTCTTCACAAAAGATGATAGCTGTCCTCATCTGGCATATACATTAAATATGTTTTGGATTTTGGCTGTGCTGAAATTTTTTCACTCCCTTCATTCTGAATTTACATCCCAGTGGGGCATTTAAACTGGAGGTGACAGTGTGTCTGTCTGTGCCCCAGCCCTGTCAATCCAGTTGCTGACAAGGAGAAAAAGTGAATTAGAGAGTCATGCTGCTTCAGTTCAGCTTCTCTCTCAAAAATAGATATCAATGTGAAGTAGCCATGAAAGGACTTTTTGTGTGTGGCTTTACGTTGTCATAGCAGGGGTTGCTGTAATGAACTGAGGAAATGTGAGATGAAGTGGGAATACAGGCATAGATGAAAAAACTGACAAAATGTCAGGAATTCTTTTTTTGTAAACCTAAATGTAGAACTGAAACCAGAGCCGAAATGTATTAAATAACTGTCAAGTGGAGACTTACTAGGAGCTGCCTTCCGCTCTGTGTAGAAGATGCCTTTTGAAATACTAAGTAGCATCATTTTCATCTGATGTGTCACGCAGTATTATACAGTAATGAAAAATTGGGATTAGATGCACAGCCTGGGTAGAATGACATACTGCTACAGGCTTTAGTGAACAATGCCAATTGACATCCACTGCCCCCTGCACCAAAGAGCTGTGGAGGTGTGGAAATTTTCAATAACTCCTCTGTTGTGGCCTTGTGCTGGAACCTCATGCTCCCCGTGAGGGGGCAATCTTGATCAAAGTTGTCAAGAGCTTGGCATGGAGGGAGACTTTCTTTGACATTTCAGGTGCAATCACAAAAGAAAGCAAGAACTATTTGCAAAAGGAGCTGACTGAGTCATGGATAATATTGGGATCCCAGGCCAGTTAGATACTTTGTCAATGACCTCATGGATTGTCATCACCGACTGGTCTGCTTTATCATTCCCTCTCACCCCCCACCAACAGCAAAGGCTCCCCACCACGAACTTCTACAGGCAAAATGTAAGAGTGGAGACTGGAGTCTGAAGCTCTGCTGTGCTGTGGTCACAGGTTTTGCTGTGTTGTACTCAAAGACAGTCACACCTGTGTCATGAGGAGGAACTGACATTTGGAAAGAGCAAGATATAAGGAAACCATGATAACATACTGATACTTACAGAAATCTGGAGAAAAAGGTAGAGAAGACCATAGTAATCAAGGACAGAGTTTGAACTTTCTCCTTCACCTTTCCTGATGAATGACTGAAATGAAGGTGGGTTTCTTGAAGAGGACTCTCATCCTGGTCATTCATCCAGGCTGTGAGAGCATTGCAGCCCAAGGCAGGTGCCTGTGAAACTGTCCCTCTGACTTCATATTGCATAGAAGTACTTCATAAATAGTTAATTTATGCCTGCAAACAAGTTTTAATGGCACTCTCTTATACCCTCCCTACCCACTGAGAGTGAAAGAGCTTCTCCGTTCTGCAAGGGAACATCACTGGTACTTGGTATTTCTGAGCTTTGTTTGGGGAATAAAAGCACAGATCAGCACTGGCCACAGTCTAAAAACTGTGCCAAACCTTACCAACAGTGTTGTCCTGTTGTGGGAGGAGGGAACATTGCAAAATGTTCAGGAGGGGAACTCAGGAGGGAACCTGAGGAGGGAACCTTGCAAAAACCTCTCTCTTTCCTTTTGACAAGTCATCTCTCATATGCTCAAACTCATTAAGCTAATTGACTGTACTTGATGAAAGAGATATTAAACCTTTCTGCTGCACCAACTAATCCCCCTAATAAAGGTGAGCCAGGCTTCAACTTTGGCTCTTTTTAAGATTGTGATATCGAATGGCAGTGCTCTGTCAGGTTACAAAAAGCTCAGCTGTTCTGATGATGGAATCTCACTGCAGGGATCACATCTGAATGTGGCACTAGTAAACCAGACACGTGGCATCATTCACCCTGAGGCATTTGCTTCAGGATGCCTGTCCTTGTTTCTGGACCACTCTAAAGCTGTGGGATGATTTCTTCTCAAACAAATCAAAGGCAGACTACTGACTGCTAACTGTGCTTGCATAAAGGCACTGGTGCCAGCCACCATCCCCCATGGACCAAGACTGGGAAGGGTGCTGAAAAGCTCCAAGCTGGCTGTGGGACACATCCTGTCTTCTGGGCATTGCATAATTTTGCTATCCTTTATTTATTTTTGTTTCATTTTGTTTTGCCTTAAATATAAAACCTAAGAAAAGACTTGGAAGATTGAAGACAGAGGCTGAGACAACCTTGCAAACACTATGATTTCACCTTTTTCTGGTAGGTGTTGTTGTTCCATTTAGACTACATTAAGGCTTTGCCTATCATTTTATCTCAGACCCACTACTAGAACAGATTTGCTATAAACAAAATACTGCTTTTAAATGATGTTTGCTTTAAGTAAGTCTGAGTGTGATTATTGTGACTTGAGAAAATAAGAGACTGATTGTTTTGTTTTAACTGAATTCATAACATATGTTTGTAATAAATGGACTTGGGCAGTTGTCCTGATAATAAATGGGCCAAAAATTGAAATTACTGCAGCCTTGGTGAAATTTCATCACTGCAAAATCCAGGGAAAAAAAAATCATGTGTGAAAGATAGCAACTGAGCAGAGTAAGTGAGCTTGGGGGCAGGATTTATGGCTGCACAGTATGCTGGGGGACAAGGAGCAGTGGAAATGTGAGCTCAGAGGAAAAAAAGATTTTCTGAGGCCCCCAGCAAGACTGCACCCTGTTGCCATTTGCAGGGCTGCAGACCAAGCTCAGCCGTCAGCCACCTGTATTTCTCTTCAGGAGCAGCAGTTCCCACTCAGACCACCTACTTTGAAAACCAAAGCCAGTTAAGGCAGAATTTAACTGCTCGGGTTCAAGACAGTGATGCAAACTGCCTGTTACCCAGGGAGTCCAAGCTGAAGGACTTCTTTGGCTGGCTGTGACTCCAGCTTTGTCTGAAAACTTCACAGAGCATCTCTAAGTGCAGTGTCTTGTTGATGGTCTGAGCTGGTGGCCTGAATTTCACTGGGGGAGTTTTATGTCTCAGCTCCCACCACCACCTCCTCTGATGACAGAAGGTCTAGGATGGGCACCAGCAGAACACATGCCAGGCAGTGACCTCTGACTACAGAAACTGGTCTTTTACAATGGATCTCAAAAAAACAAAGACAAGTTTCTTTATTATAGTTGCTTTACAGTGCAAGTGCTCTGCTTCTGCCTCCCTTGCTTGAATGTGGAGAAAATGTCACCCTGTGCTCTTCACAGTCACAGGGTACACAGAGCCTCTAACTCCTTGCGTCTCCCCAACTCCCCTCCTCTGCTCTGCAGCCATCATAGCTCAGACAGGGCAGTTGTCTCCATTTCTTTATTGAGATTTCCTTAATAAACTAGACTAAACCTTGGACTTAATCCCAGCACAGTAAGCAATGTCTGAAGTACTGAACAAAGCCTTGAGGGAAAACCTCACAAGAACATTTTTGAATCAAAGCATCTAAAAGCAACCAAAATTATAAAACAGTAAAGTCTACAACATAAGCACCCTACCCTCCAGCTTATCTCTTTTGAACTTGTGCTTGCAAACAGCACCCTTGGACTTACTGCTTTGTTTCTTTCCTCCTGAGAAAGGGTTTTTAGTTCTTTAATTCTCTTCTGATCTCTTTATTAGAAGGACCTGTATGGACAAAACAACTCTACTGTTACAGCCTGTGGTCAGGAAACATGCAGATGTTCTGAAATGATTCTCTGACTCTATGTCAAGAGGTTTCTCATCTTGATCCATTATATTACTTCCCAGATTGTTTTTCCAACAGCTGTCCACTAAGCAAGCTGAAAACACCCACACAGAGAGTAATTCTTTATTACACATAAACTGATCCTTTTGGTCAGGTCAGCTCCAGTTGTTGGTGATGTTACACACAGCAAGCCAGGTACAGCTGTGAGGATGAGGAGCAGGGGACCAAGGGGAGGCAAGGGGTGAGCTAATGGGGTCATCTACATTTCCCCTTGCACACATAACAACTCTATGAATACCTCATTTAGACAATGCAAGGTTGTCACTGCTTGGTTTGATGGCCAAGGCCCTGCTAAATCCCTCCATATCTGCCATGCCCATCAACAAGGGAAAGACGAAGTCTCTCAGGAAACATACATATTGGGTTGCACACGTTACTTGCCAGGGGCTGAAACTGCAGATGAGGGGATGGATTTATCCTTGGCTGAGTACTGTGTTGCTCCCACTTCTGGGTGGCACAGACACTGTTCCTGTTGCATGACAAGGATGTCTCAAGCCTTTAATTTACATTCCTGTTCACTACTGTGCAAAGAAATGATGTAACTGTTCTTATAGGCAAATATTACACCTTAGGTAGACCTTTCTACTTCAGTCATAAGTGTCATTACTGATATTACTCCCCACCTTCACAGTTTTGCTTAGATATAGCATTAATTTTGCTATATTTTAACTCTCTTCTATCAATCTCTTACAGAGAAATTTTGGTGCAACTACAGCCAAGTATTATGTTGCAATGAGAAAAGCTGTACTTTTCCCTATGTCATAACCCAAAGGGACTCCACCATCACTTCTAACACCTGTGGGCTACATGACGCCAAATTTGGACACTATTAATGGGAGGATATCTTCAACAGAACACAGAAGATGATTTTAGTAAAGGCAATATCTACACACAACAGACACTACAAAGAGAGCAGCAAAAAGGTCTCATATCCTAAGGCTGTTTAATCTACTGAATAGTGGTTTACAAGGGAAGGACTGGATGTTATAATGTCATTTGGTGCTTAGCCAGTATCAGCACTTTGCTGTGTGTTGTTCCCAAGATAAACTATAAGGAAGTCAACATCTAATGAGTGGTGACTGTGTGAAGAATATATCCTTCGTTATTCCCACACAAGCACACTATAGCCAGGTACTATATCTTAAGGCAATCTTGTTTGATGACTTCCAGTTACACTTTCATTTACATTTCCAGTTGAAATGGCTTTTGGAATGTGATTGTAACTAAATCCTTTGAAGGCTTATGGAAAAGGCATGCCCCTTCTGCAATATCTGTGGGCTCTAAAATTGTGCAATATACTGAGAGACTATGGAGCCTTTGATTATACAAGTAATTAAATTTTAAATTTTATTAAACTTGTTAATAAAGACATAAAACACACAGCTTCATATTTAGCTTTGATTTGTTGTGAGCTTTCCCTAAATCCACAATATCCTGGTACATGAGTACACTGTGTTTAACTGCGTAAATGCAAAGTAGTGCTGCCCTACAAGAGAAAGCTGTGAAGCTCAGTTCTGGAGATTATTATGATCTGTTTCAAAGCTGAAGGGGAGTAGCTAGGACAGACAAACTCCTCAAAGACAGTCCAGAAGGGTATCCCAGTCCTTTGACTCCTGGAGGAAGCAGAGAGGCATCTTGGATCCAGGAAACAGCCCCCCATTACTTCTTCTTGTCTTATTCCTTTAGATTTGAGGCTGTTACTCCCAGAGGGTATAAGGCTCAGGTCCTTATTTTAAACTTATTTAGGTTTTCATAATATGACAAAAGATAGAATTCAAGTTAAGATCTTCTCTGAGCTTCCAAGTTTAAAATACTGAATTTCTTTCTCTCTCTCTTTCTTCAGAAAAAAAAAAAAAAGACAAAAGCTCACAATTAATACAGCAACTGGACTACTCGTGTGGTGCCAGCAGTAAGAAAAAAATGCTTCAACACAAAAGATCAGTGATGCTAAAGGCCATACAACTTTTCTTTATTATGAGACCCTTCATATGACTGGCTTTATCGAGGTTAATTTGCAGAGGATTGCTGTGATTGCACATTTTAGGAAAGACATGCAGAAAGTTTTATTCTCCTTTCTAATACGAGCTATAGTATACTCACACTTGTGTTGTTAAAAGCACAGATCATAAAACACAAGCGCTACAAGGTGGCCTCCCTGACTCTGCTATTACATTGCTTACTCAGTTCATTTTTAAACATTTACATTTGTTCGTCAGGCATTAACATACCTTTTGCTATGCCATGCACCGTGAAGAAAATTGTGTTCCTAGAACAAGGCAATGAAGTAAACCTTCATAAAACTACTCAGCCTCACAGCTGTAACTTAAAGCAATTTTGACCTTTCACGGGAGGAGAGAAAACAGAGAGGAGGAAGGGTATGTGTATATTCATTATAGGCCTTAAAGTTTACAGAAACACAGGTTCCCAAGAGCCACCTCAATAATGATTTTACTCAAATATTTATATTGCTATAACTTTATATGTTTAATGATTTTGCCCATTAAGGTTTTTGTGGTTTAGCAAGGAAAATCCAAATATTCTTGATGATGATTTGTGAGTTAAAATCTCTTATACCAACACAGTGTATAAAATCCTCTCCAAGTAACTGCCTTTTTTCACACATCTGGAAAGACTCCATTTTTTTATCTGTTAGAGCCTTACAAGGGCAGCTTATTGCATAAATAAACAGAAGAATATACACAGACACAGAATGACTGAATTGAGTATAATCTTACAAAAACAAGCCCTGTCTCAATAGTCCTTTGTTTGTTGACTTTTGGCGCTATTATTGACTCTTCTGTGTGTACTGTATAATCATTACTGCCCCCACTTTCTCCCTGATGAGAGAAGCATCCAGGTGGTCAGCAACAAGGCCAAGGCATGCCTAACACTGTAACGTTCTGGAGTCAAGTGTATCCTGGGAATTGATCTCTGATTCTCACTTACTTTCCAAGGGGTAAGAGCACCATCACTGTTCAAGATGTCACAGACGTTGTATTAAACAAATCTACTGCTGAAACACAAGTTATTTCTTCTGAGTGACTCTACAAAGAAGATAAGGGACATGATCATGGAATCATTTAGGCTGGAAAGGACCTCTAAGGTCACTGAGTCCAACCATGCCCATGACCATCCCAAAAAGTACTTTTGCTGAGACACTAATTCTGTCAGACAAAAGGAAGAAGTTCATGAGCTACCACAGGGGAGGAAACACTCCCAGAAACCACTCTTGGGTGAACTAAAAACATTTTCTAATCCCTTGCAAACCTATCTATGGATGTCTTTTGCCACTGAGAGAAATGCTGTCACTTTGTTCTGACCCAACAGGCACCCTGTAGGGTGATTACCTCCTGCTCAGTCCTTTGATGGGAAGGGGACCATGCTGCTGCACCACTCCAAGCCCAACTTGGTATCGATTTCATACACTCACTGGTGAAACACAACTCTGCTGGGCCAGGATCGCATTACAAAATCTGGTACTTTCTGGCAGTGAAAAGTTTGGAGCACTCTGCAAGCATGGGATGTACTCCCATGTGTAGAAGGCACATGGTATTATAACTATGTTAAAATATAACCAACAAAAGCAGATTTGCTTTAGTTTCCTTGTATTTTTGTAATTTCAACAATTATAGTTAGCAGAGCAAAATAGAAAATAAAAGAAAGATATTAAATGTTTTTGCTTACAGTTATCTATCTTAATTTGGTCCTAGAAGAAAAAAAAGGCACACAAAAAACCTGACTGGTCTAATTAGATGACATTTACTGAAAAGACAGTTTCGTTTCCATCTGTTAAGACAAATTTTTTTTTTAGTCATGATTTCTGTGGTACAGCTCTATCTATTCACCCTGTTGTAACAAATACCAGCTATAGAGATAAAAACTTATCTCCTGCATTTTTTGAAACTTGGGGAAGGGAAAAAATTAATTGCCAGGAATGCCTTTGCACAGAGTTCATTCTGGAACATTTCTGTGATGCTGCCACTTAAAGTGAACATAAGGAAGGAAGCATGTGCCTGAAGTTCAGTCTTGTCTACAAGTATTTATGTGTTGACTGAAGGAATTAAGTTCCAATATGTAATTGAAGTTCAGCCCAGCCCCTGGGAACCCAAAACTCAAAGTAAGGTTCCAGCTTGGTGTCATCTTACACATGGGCTCTGTGCTTTCCCAGGCACAGCAGTTTGGAAATGGGAGCCCTCTGGCTGCAATTGCTCAAAGCTTAAGGCTCCACAGGTTGGGTGATGTAGTTCTCGCTCTTCTTCTCCCTGCAAAGGAGGGGGGCTGTGGTAGGATGCTGTCTCTGGGACATTACACATCTGTCTGCACAGCTCCACAGCTTCTCTGGTACTCTGGGACACTCACCATGTGTAGCACAGTGAGGGAAAACACAAAAGTCATGTTGCTTCACAGGAAGCCTGAGCTACCCCCACAACCAGCCAGAATGTAGGAAGCAGGTGGAAGAGTCACAAAACCAGACAGTACTGGGACACTGACTCAAGACTGCGAAGGAGCAGGCGCTGGACCTGTGAACTGCAAATGCCATCTTTCATAGCCAGCTACTAACCCATGCCTATCTGGAAACAAACCCATCAACTTCAGGGACAGGAAGAGGGGCAGAGTGCCTGGCAGGACTCATGAACACCAGCTGGGGAGTACAGGGGCACAGGACACCCAGAAAAGTAACACATTGTTTTGCTTGTCATTAGAAGGTTAAGCCAGTTCCAAAACATCAAACACCCACATATATTGAACTCAGCTTTCCATATTTATAGAGCTAAGTACTGAAAAGGACTCATTTAGGGGAGAAGACAGTGAACTATTTTGCTTGGATCCTTCAGATGCCATGTTTTAAATGCATTCATCATGTTAACCCAGCTCTGCTTTCCGAGTCGCGTGCTGCAAACAGTCCCTCCACACAAGACCCAGATCAACCTTGTCATTACAATTTGTCACACATCTCATTTTATGCTTGGTGTTCTACTATAGTGTTATGTCCTCCACATATTGCTGTAGGCTGCGATTCTGGAGTAAACCATGAATGGGGGTGAGGATGGAAAACAGGAATGGGAGAAGGACAGAAAAGAAGAAAATTGCAGGCATTAGTAACTACCAGATTTCCTCTGGAGGTTTGACATTTCAAGTAGAAATAAGTCAGTGCCATGACAGCGATGACAGTATAGTAGAGACATACTCCAGCTAACTTTAAAGGCACCTTCAGCACTCTCATAACCATGGAAACTGGGGCTGGTTACAAAATCTGGAAAAGACCTATAGAATCATTGAGTCCAACCACAAACCTAACACCACCAAGTCCATTCATCTTTTAGCAGCATACTTATGATAATCATTCTCCCCTAACATTCACTTTGACTGAGTGAAATAAGCTGTCAGTAAGTAAGTAAGAACACAGATTTTCCCAGGAGAAATACAGGGGCTTTTATTAAATCGTGTGTTGGGCACTTAAAAAACCCCCTCAGATTAAGCCTTGCTTACGACAAACTGCCCGTAGCTTTATGTCAGCAAAACACTCAAGAAAAAAAAGTCATGCTAGATAACTCCGCCTAATGGTCTCTCCTGCTTTTGTTACCCAAACAACAACCAAAACAAATCCCTCCCTCCATCCTCCTCCCCTTGCCTCCTACGTTAAAAGACAAGCAGCAGCCTGTTCAGGCTATAAAAATTGCCAGTCTTTTCACAGCCCCAGTCCCCAGGGGCCAGTCAAGCAGCCAGCTCCTCATTGACCTCCCTCCAAAGAAACACCCCCACCCCTTGCAAGTGAGTCATTTTAATAGGGCTCCCTAGGGTGTTCCAGACTGCTTTTGCCCAGAAATTCCCCTCCCCTATCCTGGGATTTCCACCTGTGAGGAGGTGGCCTGTGGGAGACCGGGGCAGCTTTCGGTTACCTCCCTGCCTGCCAGATGCAGGGTGGAGTGTCTCACGCTCCAACATTGCATGATGTCAAAAGCACACTTTTTTTTTTTTTAACTAATAATACAAAAAAAATTAAAATCCCCTGTTTACATTTCAGGAGCTTTTAATTCCCCTTCGCAGGCTTTACAAGTTGTATCAAACTGTTGAAGTTTTCTCACTCACTGGGGCTGATTAGAAAATCTTTCATATTACTTGTTTAAATTCCTTTAATTGGAAAACACAGTTCTTTTAAAATTAAAATGCCATTTGTGAAATCATTGCAGTTATGTTTGAATCTCCTTTTGAAAGTAGACCAGGAACAAATGGTCTGACACAGCTGAAATCTCTGTCCCATTTCAGCATTTTTTATGATGAGTCTCCTGAGTATTCCATTCAAAATAACCTTGAGTTTATGAGATTTTTCTGTTTAATATGTTATATACTTTTACCAAAACATCCCAAATCAAAATGAAACACTTAGTTCAATCCAACAATATTCATATCTAATTTCTTTTAAACAGAGTTTCAAAACTTGATGGTTTTGTTCTGAATTGACAAAAATTATATTACAGAGATTAAAAATGCATATTATGACCATATGTCTGTGTAAGGAGAGTACTTGGGCAATGCCCATTTTTTAAAGTTCCACTTGTGGAAAACCATGTGTGATTGTCTGTCTGTGGCTGCAACCGTCTGACCAACACAGGGATTTGTATCATACAACCTGCAGTGTTTGCTTTGCATCCCTTCCCCATCAATGCTGACGTCCAGGATTTAGTGCTTTGCAACTCTCAACATTACATCACTGAATTTTCAGGCCCTGACTGTATATCCACTAATCTGAGATAGATGTTCATGGCCTGAGTGAGCAGGCTGGAGCTGACAAGTATTGATAAAGGAGAAGAGTGCTGACCAAAAGCAGTGCTTTGAGGAAATTAGAAACTACAGATGACAAGGGTATTTCTTAGGTCCCTCTCAACTCTGTAATAGCTTTCGATAGCTACTTTTCTCACTAGATGATGCTGTCCTTCCTGGAGGATTCATGCCTTGAACTCTGCTGAGAAAGGGTTTAACTGTATGTCATCTTTCAGAAAGTACAATGTGAGCGGCAATGTTACATTTTTACAGTTTTATCTTCTGTCCTTATTGCTCTCATTTCATCCAGGTCAAGATACAGCCAGGCATGAGCCAGCAATGTGCACTTGCAGCCCAGAAAGCCAACCATGTCCTGGGCTGTGCCACCAACAGTGTGGGGAGCAGGTCAAGAGAGGGGATTCTGCCCCTCTACTCTGCTCATGAAACCCCGCCTGGAGTGCTGTGTCCAGCTCTGTGGTCCTCAGCACAGGAAGGATGAGTTGTTGAGTCCAACAGGGGCCAGTTGGAGAGAGGCCAGAGGAGAGCCACAAAGATGATCAGAGGGCTGTAGTGGCTCTCCTATGTGGAAAGGATGAGAGAATTGGATTGTTCAGCCTGGAGAAGGGAAAGAGACCTTATTGCAGCCTTTCAGTACCTAACAGGAACTACAAGAAAGCTGGAGAGAAACTTCTAATAAGAGCATGTAGTGAATAAGGGGTAATGGCTTTAAACTGAAGGAGGGTAGTTGTAGGCTGGATATTAGGAAGAAATTCTTGATTGTCAGGGTGGTAAGGCATGGGAACAGGTTGCCCAGAGAAGCCCCGGATGCCAGACACGTATAAGTGGTTAAGGCCAGACTGGATGGAGCACTGAGCAACCTGATTTAGTGGAAGGTGTCCCTGACTACAGCAAGAGAATTGGAACTAGAAAATCTCTAAAGGGCCTTTCCAACCCAAGCCATTCTATGATTCTGATACTGACCTGTTCTCCTGCTGCTGGCAGAAATTTCAGCAGAAAATCTGTGAAGTGCTCTGTGTGTGACCACATGCTGAGACCGGTCTGGAGTCGTGGATCTGGGGAGTGCTTGATCTGTGCAGGTGCTGAGGAAACGATGGGGAAGTCACAAATGCCAGTAAATTTTTATCTAAATTCTCCTTTGAGGTTCATTCAGAACAACTTTCTGACACACAAGTGGGTGCCTCCCCACTGACCTTACCAAGCCCTGCTTTCACAGAATCAGAGAATCAATTAGATTAGAAAAGGCCTTTGAGATCATGGAATCCAGCCTATGGCCTAACACCACCACCACCAACTTCACTTAGATCCCAGAAAAAGGGTGGGAAGCTAATTCTAAACTTTTTAAGAGGTCTTTTTTGGAGGATAAGAATGCTTAGGACTAAAATCTAAATTGTTTTCATGCAAAGATATATTGAGAATTTTTGAATGGCCACAGAAATCGATTTTATAGAAGTTTTAGCACTGCCAGAGAAATTATATCTCTGATTGCACAGCAGAACTAAATCATCAATTTTGCTTTACAAAGCTGCTTTTTATTGTGTAAGGACAGCAGGAAAACCCTCAAAGAGTTCCCCAAGCAGGCAGCGTCCTGAGAGAGAGTTGTTGTGACTCATCTCCATGGCAACTGGGGCTGATGACGTGAGTGGACACTCTGGATTATTCTTGTTTAGCAACAAGTGTACAATTCATAAATACATGTTTGGTGACTAGAGTGTTACAAAGACAATGATCAATTGTCTACAAATCCTTATCCATCAAACTAGCCAGTAAAACTGTGGGTGGCAGAGATTATTGGAAACCAACACAGTTAATAACAGGAGCTGCTGATCTGGTGGTTTAATTTTCCTTTTACTATGAAGATAAACAGAAGGAAGCTAGAGTATCCTTGAAGGAGTTTTTTTTCTCTGAAAGAATTAAGAAGTTACTTTAATTGTTATTTATTTTTTAGGATGCAGCCTACATTGACAAGTGTTAAAATCTCTGCCTGTGTGGTGACTCCATCCTGGGCTGTGACAGAGGTATGCTGTGGGAGCCCAGAGCTGCAGACTGTCCACAAACACTTGTCAGCAGAAGGCAACTCTGCATATGGAAAATACAACTTGTGATAATGATGTCTTTTTCATAGATCCTTTCTAGGTAAACATGAAGTAATGTCCCCACTACATAGTAATTAAAACATTATTTTCTTCTTTTCTCCCTGAAAAAGATGCCAGTTCCTGTTTTAAAAGGATCCATGCCCCTATCTCATGCATCCCACCTGTATTTCTGTAATATCTGTCTATCTGTGGCACTCTCCCACCTACCTAAAGCCACTAGGAGTATCACTCTTCTTCAGAGTACCTTTGCCAAGCTATGTGCACATCTCCTCCTGGGTGGTAGATCAGACTCCTTGGAGCACATCTGCTCTGTAGCTGAGTCACAGCAGACACTAATGTGCTGATGGGGAGGATGTCCTTTCACTCAAGTAGCTGTCACTGTCTAATTCATACCTATGACAAAACTGCGAGTCTGTGATATGAGCCTGATATGTCTAAGACGAAACATCTGAGCTGCCTTTGTGTCTAGAGGCAGGAAGCGCAGTTAGATGAACCATCACTATGACATTTTCTTTGTTGCTGTGATGTGGAAGCCTTTATTAACTAGTAAAAGTATTTTTCAAATTGTTTTTTCCATGTCCCCTCTTTGCAATCAGGCAGACTTTTTCCCTTTCCCTTCACAGGGGAAGCCTCCTACAGCAACGATTATGGTGGCTTCCATACCAAATTGAACACAAAATTGTTCAATACATTTCTGACACATCACATGTAAGTCAGCAACTCAGAATGGGTAAATCAATTATCTTTGCTGAACTGTGGATCAGTTAGGAAATGCATCTTCACCATGTTAAAACAGACATGATAGGGACGGAGTGACCAACATGCAGCCTATGACAGCCCAAGGCAGCCTTATACGTGTAAAGCCCTACTGAAAGGTATACAATGCTAAATCCTCCACCACATATAGAAGAAACAAAAGTCACCTGCACACTGAAGAAGGCTCTTTACAAATGAAAGTGGTCTGGCAGCTCCCCTGGAGTAAGCAAGAATCTGGCTGCACAGCAATTTGGACAGCTTATCTCCCTGTTTGCCTGACAGTTGGAGATGCAAGACATGCTCCATTAAGAAGGATCACTAGATAGGGATATGCTTGTTCTTTAAAACTGAAAATAAGCAACATTTTTGTGACTTTAAAGTATCGGTTTTCTTTTGAAATTTAGAAGAGGCCTGGTAACAATTACCATATTTTAATGGTCATCAACAAATGGAATATATAAATCACAGTAAGGTTTTACAAAATTTTTGGCGGTTCTGAAAACATCCATTTTTGCTGCATGACTTGCATCAGTTTTGCAGTGCCTAATTTTCAAAGGTCCAAATGTTCAGTGCTTTCAGAAAATGAGATGCAATTAATAACTTGGAACAAAAACAAGGAAGCATTTAAACACATAAATTTAAAAATTTTGGCATTATATGGGCTATTTGTGCCTGCTTATCCAGTTAACTTTCCTCTGTGTGTACAGTTACCAAACTGACTGTGCTTGTGCTCCTGTCACTGTCCTCTTGCCAATCCAGAGAGTTCAAGTATCAGCTGCTCCTCTCCACCAAAAAAAAAAGAAAAAAAGGAAAAAAAAGAAAGAGACTGCTGTTAAATTTATGAGATTTTTTTTCCCCCAAAAGTTAAAATTTTATGTTGATCTAGAAGATCTACTGAGGTACATTCCAGTTCAAATTATTCTCGAATATTTTCATCCGAATTATGTGGGAGTTTTGCCCTTTCCTTTCCTTTCTCTACTATTTACCCGTTCCCAGCAGGCATAGGAAAGAATTCTTCCAGCTTTTTCCTGAGCATGCTGGTGTAGGGGTGAGCTTATCAGGATCCCAAAGGTGCCAGCTGGCTCTCAAAGCTTATATGAATCTGAACAACTTTCTGCATGTTGAAGAAGTTTTCAGCTCTTATGCAGATAAAAATTTTGGCATCAGTTGGCCATTCCTACCAATACCATCCTCACCTATTGCTGGCACTAATTTTATACCTGATTGTCTGGGCTGAGAACCAAGATCCACTGACCTGAGCCTTGGACAAGCCCTCTCCAGGAAATTATACAGTAAGTGGAAATTATACAGTAAGTATAAGACCAGAGGCAATAAATAGATAAAAATAACCAGAAAGAAAGTGAGAAACAACCTTGATTAAAGAAACAGGAAGACTATCCATGACCTTATCAGTCTAGCAACTCAAATAGTGTGAAAGGGATTGATGAGTTTGACTTGTAGGAGTTTACAGGATCTCTTCCTAAGACTAGAAGGAAGTTTGGGGAAAAAACACTGAAGGTTCTGATTGAAATATCACAAACAAAGGGAGCCTTGTTCAGCGTTGGAAATGTATCTTCCTATAGTGAGCAACAGATGATAAAAAAAACAGTTGAAGATAATGAAAGTCTATAAAAGCATAGATATCAGTAAGGTGGATGAGTTAGAGAAGGTTGAGTTAGATGATGAGTTAGAAAGATTTGGAGAAACGGGAGTACTAATTACTCATGCACGCTTCAGCTCCCAGTTAGTTTCTACATCATCTCATTTATTTCATTAGAATCCGGCACCTGCCTTTCACATTCCACCCCAGTGTTCCCACACTCACCTTGTGTCCCCAGGTTCACTCACTGGTGCCTCCAGTGTCCTTCATCGCTTTAACTCATCTTTTCAGCCCTGAAGCATCTGGTGTCAGGGACTGCTCTTCCTTCTCCTTGCTACTGCTCGATTCTGTTTCCCCTGGGCACTCTATAAGATTATCACAATCTGTTTCTGTATGTCTAACAGAAAAGTTAAACTGGATAAACAAAACTGCTGTCCTTCCACAGTGCTCAAGTACATTTGCCCACTGGTGGAACGGACTAATCTCTTTGTAAGTGTGTGATATAATATGGGCATTTCCAACTTCAATTAATAGATAATAATTATTATTATCAGGAAATCTAAGCAAAAGTTTTGTATTTTCCAAGCCCATAAGAAACAATCTCAAAGAGGTTTTTTTCCATTTTTCATTATGAGGAACTCCCATATTTTTGGCTGAAGTAGGAAGATGTTGAGATGATCACTTTGAGGATCAGACAACTGCAGTCAGAAAGGCAAGATGTGTAGGCTGAGGTCATAACTTGTGTTAAACCAGTAAGTGTAGTTGCAAAATAGCAAACAAGCTTTCATTGCTCTCAGGTCCGAAATGAAAACAGTGATCTTCCAAACTCAATAACAGGTTAATAATAACTTCTCTGGACTTGACTTGACTAAACCCTTTGAGAAAAAAGGGTGACAAGAACTTGTGGGCCAGAGATAGGAAAGGGATTTTCAAGAAAAGTGAACAAGAGTTTTAAACAGTATGAGACAGGGACAAATATACAATCATTAATTAGACCAACAAAGAAAACCCCTCCAAATTATGTCATTGTGCATTTTAATTTTCTCCTGTTCTCAAAGCACTATGTCAGAAGAAAACTGGAAAGAAAGACCTATGGCAAGTGAAAGTAACCAAAACAAATCTTCACTATCTGAAGGAAGTGAGGGAAACTAATATCCCTGTGTCCACTAGAGCTCTCCCATATCCCAGATTTGCCAGGTGCATTTAATTCCTGGACAAAAAGAACAAATGTATCTCAGACAGAGGAAGGTTAGGAGAGGAAAGGTTGTAGAATATCAGATTCTGTTTAGTTTATTTATTTTTGCAAGGTTTTTTTTTCTTTCTTTCTTTTTTTTTTCTTTACACAAGACTTGTACGTAGTGTCATTAAAGATCATGTTATAGAAGTCTAGAAAGCATCTGTATCCAACACCTAAGGAATCCAAATTCTTTGTGAGCACAGCTCTGGATTTATTACTATATCCGCTTCGGAAAACCAGTCTGTGTGGATAGCTGACCCCTGACATTTTATGGTTCACTGGCTCTTTGACAGCTGCTTCTGGGTGGCTATAGGTTATGACACAAATATTTCTTCAGTAATCATTTACCTGCTCCCTTATGCATTTCCCTTCCTTAATGTATCCCTGGCTTCACATGAAGATCTGGAAACCCAGACTGTGTGAGTTTTTAAAATCATGGGGGAAAGGGAAGTGATTGGCTAACAAAAGATGCCAACCATCTTTCAATTCAGCTCTTTTTGTGAGGGTCACATATGTGGAGTTTGTTCCAGGAAATTCTTTCAAAGACGAGAAAGCCCCAGTGTGCTCATGTTGCCTATCTTATCTTTTTTCCTGGATTTTTTTATGCAAATATAATGTGACTGGAAAAAAGGAATGATAGAACCTTTAATTATTATTAGGCTTTTTGGCACAAACTAAAAAGCAATTGGTCATGCTCAGTGACTTTTCTCTTTTTAATCAGGCTCAGATGAAATATTTGTTGATAGAATTCTGCAGAAACATTGAGAAATATTTCTGACCATTTCTGGAGAATTTATCGTGTTTCAAAATTAAGGAAGCCAACAAGGTTCATTTATTATTTCATTCAGGATAAATGTTTCCTGTAAAACACTGTTCTAGGAATTCTTAAAAATATATTGTACATGATCTGTATATTATTTGTCTTAGACGTTTTCCCTTTTTACTACTGTAGGAGCTGTTTTGACACATTAGAAAAAAAGGATCTTGACCTGAATAGGTATGTCTCTGAATTGCTGGTAGGTGATAATTGTAGGTGATGTTGTAAAAGCCATGCAGTAGTCCTGAACATGACATTTGATTTAGCATTTTTCACCAAGTGAATTCAATTAATGTTACATTATGGAAAAGAAACTGAGCATTATCTGCTCTAAAAGTCCTCTCCTTCAAGATGGTTGCCTACATTCCTTGTGGTGCACCAGTGATCTCACCTGGAATTTGTGCAGGTTTTACATCTCTAGGAAGGTGCATCTGCAGAAAAGAGGTTAGTTTTAAAACCACTGCTAATTTACCATTTCCATACTCTTTACTTCCTCCCTAACTACTGCTTTCTGCTGTTGTGTTTGCAGGACAATTAATTTATATTGTCACCAAGTTTTTTCTTCCATTTCTTCCAGAAATTACAATTCCTTAACCAGGATGAGGAAAAGAGGTACAACTGGTTTCCGACATCTGAGTCAGTGTCCAGAGTCAGTACCAATGTGGCCACTGGTCTCCTTACTGGCTAATCTGTTGGGAGAGCTTTTTCTTAATAAAAATTTTTTCTAAGCTGGTCCATATGTGGGAAGAATCACTCTTGGGAGAGTCATCTTTTTTCACTACAAAAACTTTGAACTGATCAGGATTTCTGATTTCTCAGATTGATCAAAAACATGCAGCTCAGACCAAAAAAAGCCCTTCCAACGAAAATGCTGTCAATGTCAAGATTGTTTTCACATTATATATCATGGTTCTTAAACAAATAGCATTAACCTCCTTTTTTTTTAAAATTATGTTTTAACTAGAATTATTTTTTCCTCTACGGAGTGTAAAGGTACATTTTCACTTTGCCAAGACAAAAAATCAGCAAAGATGCCATATTGGTTATTGTTCTTGCATCAACAGAATTGCATAATATCAAACACACGTAGTTGTGCCAGCCTTCTCTCATTTAAGATACAAGCTTTTTGGGCTTTCATCCAATCAAAAATCCAGAGAAAAAATGAAAATATATGTCACACCTTATGATTAATTGCAAAGAGGTCTAGAAATACTAACTTAATAAACAGCCTTTGTAAGGAATGAATGTTATTAAAATGTACTTGTCAGTGCCCAGTTCTAATAATGAATGAATGAATATCATTCCTGTGATATATGAGGTGATGGTAAAAGGGATTGATAAGAGGGATGCCATAGGTAAAGGATTAAATTAAGTTGTTTGAGGAGGGCTATGCCACATAGAGAGTCTCCTTAGATGCCCTGGTTGTGAAGGAGTACAGCTGCCATCATTCATACCTGTACTTTGCCTGGCTCTTCTCCCATGCAGGCATAAGCCCTTGCACATGTTTAGGATCCCTTCCAAAGGCCATCCTAATTTTTCCAGCATCTAAATATGGTCTTTTCTTTGTACAAAGCTCACATACATGCTTTGAGATTTAATTTCACTTGTAAATTATATGTGGCACTAGGGCAGAGGAGCTGGAAAAATTGGGTTGGATTTTTTTTTCTGAACAATTTATGTATATATCTTTGGTGTATGTGATTTAATTTCAGGTGGATAACTAAAACAGCCCATCATCATCATCATGTTCGTTTTGGAAAAAAAAGAAATTATCTGAAAAAAACCCATACTAATATGTGTTCTGGCAGAGTCTTACATGATCATAATATCAAAGCCATTAAAGCTATTCCCTCATCAATGAATATACAAAAGCCTTACTTACAGTGCATTGTACACATCCAATTATTTTAATGGAAGCAAGATTTTCTTCATGTTCAAGAGTGACTCTGGTTTTCCTCAAGCTCCTTTTTTTATGTCACAAATATCAGACAGACAAGGTCAGGACTAAACTTGTCGGCATTTAGAAATTGCTAAATAATACCCTAAAATATTTATTGGGAAATGTTTCCAGTAAGCTAGAAATAAGAAATGTAGAAAGTATAATAGAGGGTGATTATTTTCCATATTTAAAAAATAAGGGAGTCAGATTTTCTGTTGTTTTTGTTTTTTTTTTTTTCTTTTAAGACTGAAAGTCTTTTACTAAGAAATAAATGCACTGCAACTCATGTTTGAGATTTGGAACTTTTTACTTAACAAGAAGCAGCAGTTAATCTTCTTTCCATGGTGGCCTTTAAAAAAAAAAATTATTACTCTTTTTCATTACATTGCCATTAATTAGTTTATATGCCACTGAAATGGAAGTTTTATGCTTTAAATCACAATATAAAGCCTGGTGCTCATTAGAAACTGTTTGTGTCCCATTCATAGCAATTGAGCTCTAGACTGATTTGCCTCAACTCCAGTTCCTGAAATAATACTTTGCTCACTAGTTTCCCATGATACAGGAAAACTGATTCCACTTCTTTTCTCCATGATGATACCATCTCAAGCCACCCATTTGGCTGGATCCTTGTTTTTCACTGCCTTCCCTTTTTACCCTGTCCCTTGAAGCCCTCACCTTCTAAGTACTGGTCCCACTGCCTATGGGCCCATGTTGGGCTTTGAATTAATGAAATGATCTGGGTAAAAACTGTTGTGGTTTTTTTTTTTAATTTAGTCTGAATAATTTGACTGAAATGGTTTCCCCTACATGTCATGTTCCAACAGAAGGGGACAATGGGGTGGAGGAGGTGGATGGAGCTAGAATTCAGTGCCTGGGGACAGGGAACCAGTGAGTGGACAAGGTGAGCACACCTTCAGCCAGCATCACTGGTCACCAGATCTATAGGGAAAACACTACAGTCTTGTTTCACTAACAAAGCAAATTATGCAGTCTGAGTACATTGGCTCCTTAAAATGCAAATTGCTCAGCTTATGCTAAATCACAGAACTTTCAGCTACAAGAAACTCTTGCGGTATTCAAATATCACTGCTGTGTCTCTGGCTGGTCCAATAAAATAATTTTGCCTTGAGAAGATAAAGGACCCAAAGGGTCCATAGTGACAAGGAAAGATCTGCCAGTCTTTTGCACTGCATGTAGCACATTCCTCTCTGTGACCATGAACAGGTGTTAACATTACATCCAACTGAAGTGATTCAAATGTACAACAAATAATCTAAGGTCTAAGGGGATTTGGAGCCACTGTTAAATAACCACCGTCAAAACTCACAACTATCACTCCCTAAGAAATACTGCTAATATGATAGCTATGAAAACAGAAACTCCATTTCTCACCTTGTTACTGCAAAGCCAGAGGGATCTTTCTCTAGTCTAAAGAAAAAGCAAAACAAAATAAAACAGAAATATTATGAATAAGAAAAAAACTCTGGAGACATGAAAGAGAGAGAGAAGGGTCAATGAATAGTTAAGCAGGGGAGTGGTTTGAGTACATCTGACTGGACATTCACAGGGCAGTATGACAGTACAAGTACTGCTAATGATCCACTTGGATTTTTAAGACCTAGTTTTCAACATGAAGGGATACATATCAAGGCACATAACAGACTATATTTTTTTCAGTTCTTACAATTGTTCAATCTAATGCACATCCTGCTGTGAAGAAATACATTTTTTTTTGCAAAAAATATTTTTTCCCTTGACTTTCTCTTGGTAGGATTACAGTGACAACCTTACCATACAATTCATCACCACCACTACAGGACAGTGTTATGATGCACTGCTTTGAAATATAGCAGTTGTAGGACTGGGAAAACATTTTCCTTTAGACAAAGGTATAAATGGTTTACACTGTTATACACCAATATATGGTTTAAATGTGTATTTGATTTTTTGGGGGGCTTTGTTTTATATACATCACATATGCACAAACCCTGGGTGTCATAAGCTTAATGTCTGTGCACGTGTGTGTATGTTTCAATAAAACAGATTTGTCTAACATAGCAAACAAAAAAATGCATGCACACATGAAAAGTTGAACAAGTTGTTCATCTCTTTCAGTATCTTTGTTAGACATTGAATACTACCATCTGCTCTGAAGGGAGAAAAAGAAGTTGTTCACAGAAATAACTTGCCCTAGAAGAGAATCACCTGCTAACCCACTATTCATTAGAGGCTGATTTATGCACAAAAGCCTGAGGGTTTCTAACTTTTCCAAAACTCTTGGGTATGTTTGTTTTACAAACTGTATTGGTGGAGAAAAAAAAAATCAATTTTGTTCATATGGTTTACCCTAATAGTGTACCTATTTCCTAAGATTATATTGTTATTAAGATAGTCTGGACAAATCGTATATAGTTTCTTGTATTTTACACCATTGGACAGGCAACTGGTTTGCTTAGATCAAGCCCCATCAGGATGGTCAGTGACTTCGTCTCTACTAGCAAATAAAGCAGTACCAACCAACTCTCTGAAAACAGGAACTCAAGGTTCTCCACTGTCAGGCTATCAGGATGGTCCATGGCACTCTATTGGTCGAGTTCAACTCCCACACAATCCCCAGGCAGTGTTTGGACACTAATATGGGCCAAGGACATTTCCTTCTGTTGGAGGCAGTATGGACCTCTTGTTTCTGAGTGTGCCTGGTGACACCAACTGGTCCTGGACAGCTATAATGTATCACTGCAAATAGTGTCACATTATGTTCACTGATTTTCTGTATTGCTATTTGTCTTTGTCTGTTGTTTCTCAGGTTATAGACTGAAATCTTTTTGCTGCAAGGACTTTGGTCTCTTTTATCATGTAGCACACTGGGATTCTGGTCCATGACTGTATCCCCTTCTGAAGTCCAAACAATTGATAATTCTATAACTAATTCAGAATAATGTTTCAAACAAGGGTAAAGAACAGTACAGAACAGAGCTATCAAAAGGCAGAGAAGACAGCAAACAGCTGCTTTTTCCACTGTGGAAATCATTTATTTACTTACCTTTTTTGTCCGTGCACGTTTTTGCTGTTCACAAGCAACAAAAGGAAAGTAAGAACATATTTTTCAGCTGTTGCTAGTGCTGAAATTACATGCAATTGTTGTCATGTAAGAGGCTTGATGCAGTCATGAAGAAGTCCCTCCTTACACTGTGTGTTAGGAGGCTGGAATGAAGGGCTGACTGCCATGAGCTCTTCTATCATTATTTTTCTTTTTCCTCCTGACATTTCGGAACTCAAACACTTGTGATCACTTCTAGAAGGAAACCCTCTATTCATGCAAAGCAACAAGGGATTCCAGCAGCGAGACAGATACATCTGGACAACTTGGTAACCTCCCAAGATTTGATTTAACTATTAAATTGTCGACCATATTTCTTTCCAGTCCATGTGGAAATCTTCAGTCTGGAGCTATGAAGGGCTGGTGTTGACATTTTTTGATGCATTCGGGGCACTCCCAAGCATTGCAGATGTTCTGATGCACCAACTGGAGTTCTGACTTTAGTGAAAATGTATAATTACAAACAATTTGATTTTAAAACTCATAGATAGGACCAATTAATTTGAGAAGTGTTTTTTTAACTAAAAGCAGAGAGGTTACACCCCAGAAGTAATTTGGCAGGAGAAAGTTTCTTGAAGCACGCCGTGTGTCTGAGAAAAGACATTAGCTCTTGAAGGTATACTGGGGAAAAACTCAACCATTTTGCCCCAGGGATAAAATGTATTGGCCAGGTCAACACATGACAAAATCTCTTTATGTCACACATTATGTTAGTGAGGGCCCTCTGCTTCAAACATCCAAGCGATTATCTTCAATAGATAGGAAGGCAAAACTTTTCCAGGGGGTTTAGGTTGATGAAAACAAATACAGTGTTGGAATTTTAATTCAGCTGAAACACCAATCCTGATTAATTAATTATGTTAATTCAACGGTTTTCCACAGAATGTAAGTCAAACAACTGTGTCTTTGGCTGTAAGGAACTCTGAAATCTAGCTTGCCTATTTTTCCTGTTGTCCTTTAACATCAGCCTTAGCTGGGTACTTTCCAGAATGGTGCCTTTGAGAACAGCTGGTCAAAAACAAAGGAGAAAAAACTCAGTAGAGAAATTTCAGGCTGTATTTTTAGCCCTTTTATATTTGAACACTTTCATTGACTTCAGTGGTATTTGCATATCTCTACTAGCTGAGAATCTGGTTCACAACATTGAAGCATCTAAGACTAGGCTTACCAGCATTACCACATTACATGGGAATATGACAACTTTCATGACAGAGACTGCTCCAGGATTTCACTTTTGTTGTGCGTCTTAGATCTGATAAATTTTCCCTGCTGTTCATGGATTTCTAGAGCTAAGTCTGAGCTTTCCTGGAAGTTATCCTAACCTCAGGCACAAGTTACAGATCTGAAAGAGGGATTATTAGGTAACATAGTATGCAGTAAATGCAATTATAACAGTAATTCCATTTATAAAAGAGACATCAGCTCTTAGAGCCTTTTGATTGTGTTCCGAAGTTTTAATGAATGTTTCTAGCCATCAAACATAAAAGGCATAAAAATTATTTTAAGAGGCATGTGCTTCCTACATCAGATCAAATTTGTAAACTCCAAGATCTACTGCTCTGGGATACTTAAACAAAATTACTCCATGAAAGATAGGTGAGTGTGCCCGATAAAAATGATAGAGATTTTTGGCCTGCATATTCAACCACAGAAAAGATACTTAAGAAGAACCACAGCATAGGAGATGGCCCATGTTCATGAGTATGTTCATGAAACTCCATAGCAAGGTATTTGAGGGACTATTATTATCCCAAATTAGTCACATATAAGGTGACTTATTCAAATTTGGTAAAGATTTTAGACTGTTACATAACTTTTCAGTAAGTTCAAAATTTTGAATGAGTCTTTGATTTCCTAAGAGACTGAGAAATAACTTAATTGCTGAAACTGTGGATATTCAGCAGTTCATAACTTTTTTCCAGTGGACAATTTTTGTGAGTGTAGTTTTAAAAAATATATTAAAAAATTTGTGCACAAAAATATCTATCCTGATCTCCTTCCCCATAATCTCTTAACCTCCAGTCTCCCATGAACATTAGGAAATTTGAGATTGATTTCTATCTTGGTAAAATACTCTGGTTCCTTTTTCATTTTCCACAACACCATGAGTTATAGACAGAGTGTCAAGGACGGCAGATATTTTGGCTACATCTGATGGTATCTCAGATAAGCTTCCTCTTGTAGTGAACTGGAAGTAAGTATCTGAGGTGCTGAATGTTCCTTGCTGTCCTTAGTTAAGGGCTGTTGAAAAGAAAGTTGGTTTCCCTTCCGTCTGTTGTTGACTGCTCTTGCTGATTATGTTGCCTGCTGTCTTTGTCAGCCCCATGACTACGGTGCTGAGGAAGTGAAGTTCATTTACTTTATAAAAAGCATAGTAACATTCTCAAAGGGTGTATTTTGAAAGAAAACAGGCCATTGTGAGATCAGATTCAAACAAGTGGGCTGTTAAGAGCAAGCGTTTGCCTTTTTGGTCATACTGCATATGCCAGCATCTAAACTGGAAAACACATGTGAGCCCACAGCAATGGCAGGACAAACATCTGCCTTGCTCTGGGCTGCAGGCAAAAAAAAAAAAAAAAGTAGCATAGGAAATTTTATTTTGAGTTTTCGTCCACTTATTGGAAAATACAGTAAAACAAGTTGAATTACAGGTGATACACTTTGACCGAAGTTTTCACATCTGCCTGGGAGATTTGGTTATTAAGCTCCTAAGCTTTAACAGCAACAATGGTCCAACATCTTAGTGCAGCTTTGGAAATTTCAGTCAGAGTATGTAAGGTAAACATATAAAACTCATAGACGTTAAAATACCTTAGTTTTCTACCACGTCCTGTGAGTCTCATCTGCTGACTAAGAGATCATCCTTTCCTCCCTTTTTCCTCTCTGCTGTGCTCTATATGGTTGACATAGCTACTCAGCTCAGATGAGTAATTTTCCCACATTGCATGGAGATCAGGGTAATATCCTACCTTGTTTCACACCAGCAGAAATTTACACAGCTTGAATTATCTCTGAAAATCTGCTGAATACTTCTTGGAGCTAGAGCTCAAGTGTCTATGTGCCTGGTAAAGTTAACAGAAAAAAAGATGTCCCTGTATTTGTCTGAGCTGCAGGAATTCATAGTATGGACCTCCCAAATTCAAAGTACCTTTGGGTACCTTAACCATGTTTTTTTTTAGTGTGAGCATTTTAGTTGCATCAGAAAGGTTGCAAATCAAGCACATGGTCTGTGAGACACTGCTATTTATTGAAGTGTTCTGTTTTTAAGGAGCTGCTGCAGATGTCCACACAGCCCCATGTGGATTTGGGCAACCCACACCAAGCCTAGAGCTGCCATAGCCATGGTGATCCAGTTACCTGAATCTGTGGGATTAAAGTTGCCTTGGGTACAAGAGGTCACACCTTGTTTCGCAGTGCAGATGGCTGTCGGTGAAGAAAATGTACATTTTAAAAGTGACCTAACTCACTGGTTTGGTCTTCTGAGTCAGGCAGCAAGAAAGGCAAAACTGGCCTTTCTTCACATCAGAAATGGATAAGAACTGGCTGTACCTCTACTGACACCAGGTTGCCTCCAACCTCTTGCCCCTGGCCATCTTAGTAAGGCCTTGGCCAGTGTTCACTTGTTTCCTTCTTACCTGAGTTCTTGCATTGCTCCTTGTGGAAACTAAGCCGAAAGGGTGGAGGGCTGGGATACTCTTAGGTCATTTCCCTGCAGGGCTCACAGGGTGGTGGAGACATGTAGCCAAGGTCCATCATTTTACATAGACCCTCTGTTTACCAAGGTTCACCCTTAACAGCACCATGGTATTTGAAATGGGTTTGTCCACACTGACTCAAGGCCAGCCTGCCCTTCCACGTAGATAGTCCTCTTGCAAGTCCAGCAGCTGAAGCCTATGTACAGAGCACCCAGAGCCATGAGGCCAAGCACACCTGGCTGGTTAGCACAGAATTTGTGCCCACACACTGTCCACCAGCTTCCAGTCGGATGTCAGTAAATCAACCAGGAGTACTGAAGGCAAAAGGGACAATCCACAGTGCATTTAGCACTACTTTGGGGGACAAAACAGGAAATTATAGTCAAAACAGGAGGGCAGATAGGGTAAGGAGGCAAAGTCTGCCTCTCCAGACAATCCTTCCTAAAGAAAAACAGAGACTTTCCATCCCTGGAGACAGAGTACCAGACAGGGCAAATCAGCAGCAGAAACACTATAGAGAGTTTCCTCTGAGATGTTTTGGTGTGTGCTCTCCCTTGGTTTGGGTCAAAGTGATCCACAAATAAAGGTGTAAGAACACACTTACCCTCAGTATTCATTACCTTCCTTGGCAGTGCATGGCATTGGGCCAGCAGGGGCAAGGTGGATCTGAGGTACTGTTTTCACATCAGTGCACGGCTACGAACAGTTTTTACATATTTTTACCCTCTCTCTGCTTTTGGCACATAACTCCATTTTAGCAGGAGCAGAACAGAATATCTGCAGACCCACTGGAGTCCTGAGTTTATAACAACAGATAAACATATTTGAAGCAATATTTTGTAAATGTTCTAAATCTTATTAATGTTCGACTAGACTCCTGTGGTGAACTGTATGATGTGCAATTACCAGTACTATTATTTTTATTCTAAGGTAAATTAATAGTAGCTTTTTTTACACTGACATGCAAAGACTTTAGTCAGACAACTGCTAAGTACACCTACAAATCATATTGTCTATGTGCACATGGACTTTCCAGGTGGAAGAGCACAAACCACTAGCATTTTCCATAGTTGAAAGATGTATTTTAATTCTCAAAGCACCAAATGTGAAACATGAAACATTTCCAAGTTTTTGTAGCAGCTTTGATCAAGATGAAACCGAGTTAAAATTCTGGTCAAGAAGATGTCTACCTGCATTTAATATGAAGCTGTAACCAAAGCCTAGTTGAAGGCAACATAGATTAAGTCTTGCCTTCAATTTCAAGGTACTTAGAAACACAGAATCATAGAATGGCCTGGGTTCGAAGAGACCTTAAAGGTCATCTAGTTCCAACCTCACTTCCACTAGACCAGGTTGCTCAGAGCACTATCCAACCTGCCCTTAAACACTTCCAGGGATGGGGCACCCACAGCTTCTCTGGGTAACCTGTTTCACCCTCAGAATAAAGATTTTTTTCCTAATATCTAAACTAAACCTACTCTCTTTCAGTTCAAAGCCCCTTTGTCCTGTCACTATATACTCATGTAACTTATGGACAAAGGATTTGGATTTACCTAGAAGGCAAGAAGAACTGTTTTGTGCTACACATCAGATGTTTTTTGTAAATCACAGAGGGTTTATGGCATATAACTCTGCAAACAGCTGGTATAAAAGGCCAGAATCTTTGCTAGAATTGAAGATAAATGTCAAGTGAGAGAGAGGAGTTGGCTCCCTTTTGGCCATAACACTGAGAAAACTCCCTCCTTTTCTTTCAACTTCTCCAGATCCCTCCAGCACACATAAAATAGTAAAATCTTTGAAACACATCTAAGAAATACAAAAGCTGTATACCAGTAAGGCATTAAAATAAATAGTTAACTCTTATAAGGCAGACATCCCTCTGCTAAGAGGAGTCTTCACACCTACACCCACAGTAAGACAGTAGAAATGCTACAGTCACTGTGATGCACAATATTTTTGTATGACATGGTGATGGGTAACAGTGAAATATGTCATGGAGCAATGAATAGGCAGTGACCTAGACAGACAGATAATGTCATGGGAGCTACAAAATACTGCCCAAAACGGATTTATGATGCTTGAACTAAGCATAGAATTACTCATTTAACTCAGCTGCATCTCCGGTGAAACACGTGGAGCTGTTGGTGTTGAAAGGGTCTCTGAACTAATAAGCACTTTAAACATTCTTCCAAACATCTTTCTGATGTCTGTGAATGACCCCTTCTTGTTCTCTCATGTTAACCCACAAACCACTGTTAACCCCACGGCAGCATCCAAACAAGAGGCTCGTCGGGTGGCTCTAGGGGGAACGACTTGCCACCACATTTATCACCAGTCTTTTCCATCTCTCAGACTTATGTGATCCTGACAGTTGTTTGGGCTCAGTTTCCACCAGCTGGTTGGGATGAAACTGATCCTGCCCTTCAGCTGAAAAACGCAGTGGCTGGGTGGGCCCACAGGAATGGCCCTTTTTTCCCCTCCCTGTTTAAGCCTCTTATGAGTAACTCCCTGCAGCTGTCCGTAAACATCACTTTCTGAATGGAGTGAGAGATGTCTGAGGCAGGCCCTGCTCTCGCTGTTTCCCAAATGAAAATAAATACTGCTGTCAGCCGTTACAGAGAGGATTGCGGTGTGTTACCCCATAGCTTCACAGCCACCTCAGGCCATTGTTTTCTAACTGTTTCCAGCATTTACTCTCTGAACCTAAAATATTCCAAAAAATGATCAATTTACAAGTAAACACACACACCACATGAGACAGAAATGCACTTGGTCAGAGAGCCAAACCCCATAATCCTTATCACCTCTAATAGACTACATAATTAACAATGAATAGAGGAAGATACTTATTAAAAGTGCAAAGCAGATGACTGTATTATGTCAGGAGAAGCAAGGATGTCTTTGCAGCCACTGTGAATTTTTCCTCCTAGCAAACTGTTGTTAACCTGAAACTGCGTGTGGGCACCCATCCTGCACACACCTTTTCCAGTTGAGGAAGCCACCTCCTCAGGTTTCTTCTCTTGTCCTGCTGAGAGCTGTGCCATCCTGGATCATGGATGTTGGCTTGTGTGTCCTCAGTTGTCTGACAAGCCCTTGGCCAGCCTTGTCTGAAAAGTTGACAAGCTGCTGATGCACCACCTTCTACCTCTGTGGCATGGGGAATCAAGCCCGTTCTCCCACACCCTGGCCACTGGTGCTCTGTCTCTGCCCTGCCAACACTGGTCATTACATATCCAGATCTCAGCATGGTGTATTTTCATCCGCTGCGGTCACACAGCCAGACAAATCTCAGAAATATTGACAGTAAGCCCTTTATTACACGGCTTATTTTGACAAAAAAATTGTCTGGTTTTAGCCTGTTGTCTGTCTCAGACAGAGGATCTGAGGAACCAGAAGCCTCCCTCAAGGGCATGGTAACAAGATGTCAGGAGTGGGCTGGCAATGTCAATGTCCTCAGCTGGCACCGCCAAGGCCAGCCACGGATGTCTAGCCACAGCCATATTTTTTATACCCAGTGTAGGATGTTAAAGCAAAGTCCACTTTTTCCCAGACCTTTTTTTGCTCTTCCTTTGATCTTTCCAGCTCTGGTCTCTTCTAGGCATTCGGGTTTGCTTGCATTTTTGAAAACAGGATGAACTGGTTTAACAATTGGAGTTTTTAGTTTTGCTAACTTTTTTTTTGTCTGAGTTCTGTAGAACTGAAGCTTCATTCCCACCCTTTCAGTTGAAGTTTTTCAACAACCTGAATTGCAGAAAAAATTTCAGTATGGACCTGAGATTTTTATTTGCTACAACACAGGAACATAAATACTGGTGTAGGCTCTCAGGGTCTACCAAGCCCACACTCACTGTGTCTAACAGCAACCCATAAGAAATGCATATTAAAAAAGTAAAGAAGAAAAGGAAGTATATAATGAACTAACTAAATTCAAGGAAGACATTTAGATACTCTGGCTCGTATTCTTCATACATAAAGCAGAGGCATCAAATAAAGTTGGCCACAAATCTTTTTCAGAGCTTATTTTCAAAATTTGCTTTAATTCCAGAAATACAATAGAATAAAACTTTAAATATGCTTTCATGAAATAAAGCACCATCAGAACTTTTCTTCTCAGGTTATTAACATGGTTTTCCTACAAACCTGGTAGTGTCCTGTGTCACGTCCCTCTGCCCTGCCCCTTCTAAAAACAATAACTACTGCATAAAATTCATTTGAAACAAATTTAAAAACTTAGTGTTTTCAAATTGATGCAATGCCATATTTTTATGAACCCTCACTGCTGAAGATATTCCAGGTGGTCCCAATGCTTATGCTCCGTTCTCTTTACCATTAGGTCTGAGTGAACTGTTGGGAGGATCAATGTGTAGACCTCTTGTCAAGATTTCTTGCGGTGAAGTCATTGATGTATTGACCATCTTCATACAGTGATACAATAAATTTTAAAAAAGGAGTTTCAGACCTAGATGAGGATGTTTACATGCAGCTGTAACAGAACTAATAAAAACCCTTAAACAATAAAGCAACAACCAGTGTGGAAAGAGGGGATTAAAGTAGGATGGTTTGAATTTACAGGATTATCAAACTATATGGCAGAAATATTCAGACATATTTCAATTAAATCCCCTTAGGATGCTCCAATTATCTCACCATTTTTGAACGCTGATTAATTGTGAATTTGACTTCACCAGTCGGTAACATTAGTATCAGTATCACTTTATTTTATTTTGATCTGCATAACTACCCAAGATTTTTCAAATGCCCAACTCACAAAACAAAACCAAGCAACTCAGAAACTGTATTGTTTGACACCAGGGATCATATGGACAGGACATCAACAAGGTTGGATCTGTTAGATCCCAGCCCAAAACAATGCCCAAAAAATGGAGGGCAGTAATGGACAATGAAAAGTCCTTGTTATCTCAAGGAGACCTTGCAGTACTGCTTCATTATTTGGTGTCTATGCCCAAGTTCATGATTCAGCTGCTTGATCTTGGATATTACAGGAAAATTTTTCTTAACCCTTAAATTTAGTTAACTTTACTGCCGAGATTTCCAGGTGATTTAACTGAGAAACTTTTGTCACTTCTGTTGTTATTGTAGTCCGACTGCAACAAATATGTTGCATGGAAAAAGTAACCAATTTTCATGAAAAAGATTTACCAAAGTAAACATGTCCTCTCACTTATATTTTCACTGGATGTCAGGGCATATGGAGCTATGATTAGACAGATGACTTTAAGGCTGAGATAATTTCTTGTTTTCTAAAGAGAGCCAAGAATTATCTTTGAACAAAAGCAAGTTGGTGTCCAATGAGCATCTCCTTGTTGCTGTCTTTGTTGTTCTCAGTGTGCGACAAGTCACTTTGAAGACTCATTTTACTACAAGGGCCCTTGTGTGAAGAGTAGCCCACAGGACTCTGCAATGGTGATTAGTCTTTGTATACTTCCAGATCCTTTGTGCCAGACCTTCAGCATGACAGTTCAAATGGGTTAGGAGTTCACTCTCACTTAATTAATCCCAGATTTTGTTCATATGGCACACGTCGTTGGTGGCAGGACTTCCAAGCAGGACTGCATAGGTATGAAATCAGCAAACAATGACTTCATTTTTCTTTGTGGTTCTCTGAGGAGCGGGCCTTAATTTAGCAAAAAAACCCTGCAAACAAACCAGCAAAAATAACCCCAAACATACAGATATCCTTTCCAGAATCAATATCAAGATAAAAATCGTCACTTCCCATATACATTTTAAGTGTTATTTACAAGACCCAAACTCACAGATGGCAAAAAAAAATTATAAAAGCTTTTGATTTTCCTTTAATATGTAGTCAATCTTAGCAAGCATTGAGCTGATTGAAACACTTGCTTCTTAAATCATTCCCTATCTTGTCCCTCTATCAAGTTTCCTTTTTTTAATGCAGTTGACATTTCTTGTTTACTTGAGAGAAATTAATTTTATTGGGTGTAGCCAGAATATCTAGCCCCATGGCTTGAAAGAGCTCATGGTATGAATGATTTCAGTGCTTTTCAGACTGTTGCTAATGAACATGTGGCAGTGAGAATACACTGTACATGTGTATATACTGCAGGTTTTTGTGCTAATCTTAGTTTTCATCTCTGAATGCGCAGAACTCCAATGTGGTTTCTCATTTATGAAGGATTTCTAAAAGCTATAAAGGTGATAAAATATATAAATGAATAGCCATGTATTTACCATACTGACATTTTATACCAATGTAAATTTCAACAATATGGGCGTTTTTTTAGATCCATTCTTCAAAATTACTAATAGGATTGGAAACATGGTTTTGGTCGAAATGGAATTTATAATATCTTTGGATACCCATAATGTAGACATCTTCATCTGGCGTTGGAATCATCTCACTTACAACAGTCAGTAAAGACAAATAGGGCATTATTTCATGCACAAAACTGATCTCGGTCTAAGGTAGATGGCAAAAAGAAAAAACAGAAACAAAACAGAACAGAGAAGAATTGCTTTCTGCACAAGTCTGTTTCTGTCCTTAAGGTTGTTTTTTTTTTGGTGACTAGCTCCAATACCTTCTGCATTACAAGCATGTAAATCTAGGGCAAATAAATATCATCTTTGTCCATTGCCTGGGCCAGATCAGCATTTTATTTACTACGGCTAAGGTTGGAATTTGGTATTACAGTCTTCCAGCACGGGATTTTAGGGAATCCACCTGCTTTTCCAGTGTAGAAAACTAGAACAAATAGAGTCACCTAATAGGCCTAATAGGCCTAATAGTCACCTAATAGGTAACAGTGAAATGTCATTAAGGTTCTGGAGGTGACTCAAGTTATTATGTTTTTGCTGAGACAATGTCCAGTATGTCCAGAGATTGGCAAAAGGAGCACAGATAGGCAAGTATTTGAACACCGTCAATGTGCAGAGGATATTTTACGTTCCTCATGTCTGTACCTCTCCCACTGGTGTTGTCTGGATCTTGGATGAGATTAGTTTTCAGCCAAACAGAGCTTACCAAGGCTTAATCCAATCGAAGCAGAGGGTAGGGAGGTAGGCAAGAAACAATGCTTTGAAAAATTCTGCAGGTTTAGTACAAAATGCATTTAGACTAAAAGTATTGAAAGAAAATTGCTTAACTGAGGGATTAATTTAAGAATGTTCATTAATTTCTTGATGTTGTTAATGTCATGATGCACAGCAGCTGCAGGGTCTGCCTAATTCTGGTGGACAAACAAATTACTTCAATTGTACATGTCTTTGCTCTCTGGGCTATGTGTATTATTGCATCCCAAAAGAGGTGATAACTAAGGTTATCACCTTACTTATTAGGAGGTGAATTCTGCAGGCCCTGAATGTTGGAGGCCATCTCTGTCAGAATATGGGCCTTGATAAAAGAAGTGTCTAGATCACATATTGGCATACCCTAATAATCAATAAAAATATCAAAGGTGCATGGTTGATGACCCTTTTCCTTCAACACAAAGGGTCTTTCTCTCTGTAGAACAATGCATTACACTTTAGTCAAAGGTACACTTTTGCCTAAGAGGCAGGAATAAACCCCTCAAGTAAGGAAAAGTCTTCATAGAGCTCACCACATTTCCTCAACCTGCACTCTGGAAAGGAACAACATATACCATAGGAACAATTCTGCTAGATCTGCAGAATCTAAAGGCTACATATTATCCTAAATGTTCTCCTGAAGAATTAATGTATATGTATATCGTGATATCAGTTGTACCACTTAAAATACAACTATTGGGTGCTTAGATACTAAGGTTAAATCTCTAATAAAAATCAAGTGTCACCAGCACTCTTGTCTGGCACTGAGGCCACCTGGTATGGAGCACTGCCAAAATCAATACTACTAAATGCTATTAAATACTACATCAGTGTATTAAAATCTCTTGCTCTGCAAAACAGGGCAACTGCCTATTGGGAATGGCTCCTGCCATGTGCTAATCTCAGAACCATGCCTGGGAACAATTTCGGAAACTCCTGGAGTGGGCCAAAAATATGCCAGAAACTTCTCTAGTAATTTAAAACTGTAGAAAATTGACTTTCAGGGCCTGGGAATATTCCTTCACACTGCTAAATTTATAGTATAAGTGTAACTTGTAGGGATGAAGGCAATGTAAGAACCCATAGAAACTAGGGTTTCTGGGAATATGGACCACTCAATACAGGGTCTCAATTCACCCAATGATCTGCAACCCTACATTATGTCTATGTCTCATTAAGTATGGTGCCCTAGAAAACATTTTATATGATGAAGCATTAATTTATTATTTCCTATTATTCCATAGTTAATTTTCAACTACAAATTCATTAGGTTTAAGGAGAAGAAATGCAGTCTTTATAAAACAGGGATTAGCAGATAACACATGAATATATCAGAGCACTGGGACCAGGGATTAGCTTCACTGAAGCTAAATGCAATTAGAGAGGTTAGGTTCAGTGAGCTGAAACATTCTCGTATTTACACATCTAAACTATGTTTGAAGGTTTAGTTTTTAGTTTAAAGCCTTTTAACAAACCTTTTTCCTGCATGTTATAGCAGCCTCACTTTGTCTGCATAAGTTTTTAAACTGCTCTTTGTGGGGGAAGATACAGAATAATTAGTATGCTGACAGGTTCATATTTTTATTTAAAATATGCATTGTTGAGCATAGCAGGCAGTGCACGTGCAATAGCATCAAATAATTTGTTCCATTAAGGTACACAGTACTCTTTGCATGACAATATACACCTTGTTCTCTTAACTAGGAGATGTAAAAATTTTTTATGAGCTTACCATATTTAAAGGCAAAACGAAAAGGCACTTAATCAGGCAAATACTGAATTTCATCTGGCCATGTGTTGCAGATCAAAAAAGACTGAGTTAAACCCCACAAAGTTAAATCTTTACATCTTTCCTTCTGAGGCTATTTTCCTTCTGAGGCTACATTTTCCTTCTGAGGCTATTACGTCTTATGCCATGTAATATTATCACTAATAAAGATTGCGTGTTAGCAAGAGAGGCCCTGAGTAGATTCGAGCAATAGACACTTTTGTGGTTTCTGTTGTTAACAATCTGTCAAAGTGAGGCTCCCTAAACAGTGTAAAGGAAGAAATAGAAAGAGACAGAAAGAGAGAGAGAGCAAGAAAGGAAGGAGAGAAAGAAGGAAGGAAGGCTGGTTGGCTTAATACAGAGGCACAAATTAAAAGCAGCAAAAAAAGAATGAAAAGAGACCAGGGCTCAGGGAGGAGAGATGAAAGTAAAAGAAAAGACAAACATACACAGCTAAGGCCAGAGTGCAAGTCCTTTCAAGTCCTCATTAACCCAACAGTAAAGAGTTTCCTTGTGAACATTTAGCCTTTTCATTGAGCTCTGCTTTTTCATTGACAAATGTCAGCTGTGAAACATGTTTGGACTCAGCAGTAACCCTCTAAAACCTCTTTCACAGAGAGCAAGCCAAATTCACCGCTATGTTTTAGCTCCATGAGCAGACGCACTAATGTGAATAGTATATTAGACTAATGTGTGGATGTGAAAATCACACCCATGTCTATGTGAGCAGCTGTGAAAGAAACGGGAAACAAAAATTCCCCTCATTTCAACCTGAGCACCAAAGTCACCAGGGCAGCATAATTGTGAGGGAAGGACGAACGCTCACTCATGGCTGATTTCTTCGAAAAACCCTTAAGAGGATATGACTGCCTCATTCATCCTTGAGGGCCTTGGGAGCAGCTGTCACTAAGAGGAAGGATGGCACTGCAGCCCAAGATAGCTTTTTACTTGCAAGCACAAGGTCAACATCCACGCTCTCTCCCCAAGAGCTTAAACATGTGCTTAAGTTTTAAATTCATAAGTAAGCCCACTAACTTCATGTGGCTTTTCAAGGAGGTGAAGCTCAGCTGAGGACTGGGATTTTTTGAAAATTTTGAAGTACAGATCTGTAACAGAATCTGCCGTCCTTTGAATTAAGAAAGATTCTTCTCAGGAAAAAATTTCAACAGTTCTGCAAATAGGTTTGATATAGGGTGTTATATGATTTAGAAGCGACAAACACAGAGTGATATTTACAAAAAAAACTCACAAGGGGGTTTTGTTTACTTGAAGTTGTTTCCCTGCCAGTGGTAGTTAGTTTGTTCTTTCTTCATTTAATGATGCTAAGAAAAAAAAAAAAAGGAAAAAAAGCCAATTATTTAAGAAGGTCAAATGTGTCCCAGCATAAACTGTGAATTACTTAAATAACAGGACATGTCACAAAACTGACATCAGTGTTTCTCTTCAGTCCCACCCAATGATAATGAGAAACCATTTGGACAATTTCAGCAGAGCAAAATAAACAAAGATTTTGTGCAGACCCTATTGAGAGCTTGATCCAGCAAACCTGTATCCAACCAAATAACTCTTTGTCAAACTTGAAATCCCTCTGATATTACCTTATTCACCAGTAGGGAAAGTTTGGATTACTGCAATAATGAGCCTGTACAGGATCAGGTAAAAGAAATTAGTCTATCCTTCTTTATACCAACTGTCACTACACAGAAGACACCTGACATCTTGTTTTAGTGGGAATGAGATACCACTTTGTGGTAAGGGAGTGAAAAAGACAAGAATGTAACAGGGAAAAATTCTTCACAGTTTAGCTACTATGAATAGTTACCAATTATTTTATTACTAAATGGTACAGAGAGAGAACAACAAGGAACAGTGAAAACACTCCCCATGAGAAAGAATAGGAAAATATTACTTGTAATGAGAAAAATTTAGGCAGCACACTCGGAAGAATGGATTTCAAGGAAACCCCTTTTTACAGAGATGAGAAGCAAATGGAACAGGCCTCTGAAGTGGAAGCATATGTGTTCACCGAGGGGAGCTGATGTAATTAGTAAGTGGAACTTGGCCTTCTCCAGAAAGCCACATCTTTGTGGAGGACAGCAGCAGGGTGTGTGGCAGGGAGGGGTGTGAGAGGGAGCTCTCTTTACAGCTGAGGTGATGTAGGCACCTTAGCTACTGCTTTCCTTGGAGACCACACCAATAACCCCCAGACACCTTAGTCTGCAAGAACAAGCTGCAGCCTCCTTTCTGATGTATGACATGCTGGTTGTAATTATTACCATGGCTAAACACAGGTAGTTGTTGTGGTTTATCACCAGTCTGGCCAGAAACACCCTCAAAATGGCACGTGCGGCTGTCAGCACCTCTGAGCCCTGAACGCATGGGGCTGGATCATGACAGAACCCAGACAAAGTGAGTGTGTTCAGGTGATGGATACAAAGTGATGCTCTTGGGAAAGGGACACCCTTTGCAGCAGCCTCTCGTGGCAAATCTTGTCTTCCAGGTGAGTCAGTGACTTCACGTCCTAGCCTGTATGTCTCAGCCTAGGTACCAGGCAGCCCCTGGGATGGTTCCTCTCCTCAGCTGCAGACACTCAGTAATATCCTTCCACTCCGTATATACAAGGTACAGTTTCTGGCATATGAGTTTGTCCTTACTGCTTATTTCATTTGGTCTTCTCAGATTTTAACCCTTAAAATAAAAAACTTTGCCCTTGGGCATTCCTTGAGGACTGTTGGTATTTCAGAGGCTTCCATCGCCATAAAGGCAAAAGCAGAGGCTCAACGCAATGAAAAGGTTAATTGATGTCAGTATGTTTTGGAGAGGGATGCTCGGAAGGAGGAGTATGCAGTTACAGCAATAACCAAGACAAAAGATCCTAGCTATTTCCCCATCTGTGCAGCAGTCCTCTTGCATGACTTAGGGGGAGCCACTTCTGCTGATGGTGCTGCTGTTTTGCAATGTATCTAGGGATGCCTGCCTGATTGCAGGATTGCAATCTGATGTGTCCTCAGCACAGCATGAAAGGATTTGAAATTACTGCTTAATCTGTGTGAAGGAAGAAAATGGGATGGACATACCAAGCGGAGCAGAAGGATATGAACACTATTTTGGATCAGAGCAGCCAGCAGAGCACAGATCACCAGCTACCACTGAGCATTACAACAGAGGTGAGTTTTGAAGGACGACGTTCAGACTGGGAGTTGGAGAGCCCTTCTTGTGCACAGGATGCAGCAGGGGATACAATCCAAATATTTTTAGAGAAAATTACAATAGCAGGTAATAAAAAGTGGAAAAGCAGGCAGGGGAAGTAACAGCACCATGCTAATAATGGCATTGGCATATATTCTTTTCAAGTTCCAGATGTAATGGGTGAAGCAATTAAATCCCCAAGCATCGTCTCCACTGCTCACTTCCCACCTAATCTAGGGCATTGCCTCCTCAGATGCAGGGACTAAATAGCTCTTGGAGTGTTATTCTATTCAATTTTGCATAGTAAATGCAAGTTATTTAAAAGCTAGTCTAAATATGCTGGCTTAATTTAAATAAAATAGAATAGAGCATGAAAAAAGAGACGTTTAACTGGCTTTTCTGAGAAACGGGTAAATTTTGATGATCAAGTGGTTCATATCTGGAGTTTGTAAACCTTTTGCTTGGATACCTAAAAAGCATGGGTTTCTGACCTAAGAGAGGACAGGCAGGTAGGAATATAACATTTATAGCCTACAAGAAAGTAACCAGGTAAGACAGATAACATTTAAGTAGTGGCACTAAAATGATTAAGGCTTTACTGTACTTCTCTAGCTGGAAAGCAGTAAATGATTGCAAAGCATTATTATCTCATCCTAAGAGCTCACTCAACACATAAGGAAAAATAAATAGTTCGCTTTGTACATTCGATTCACTCATTCACCCTGTTTACATTGAAACCTGGCTGCTTTAACTCCCCAAATGTTTAATATCAAGTAGGTTCAAAGAAAAGTATAACTGCTCAGCAGTGAATTTCCTGACTTTGCTCTTTCTGTTTAGAAAAGATGATAAAATGGATTGCAATGTTTTACAGAATTTCAGTATTTATTGCATATTGAAGCTATTGGCCTAGCATTTTAGAAAGATTTACAGGTTTTTGTCTTCAGATGTCACATAACAACTTTAAGACTAATCTCAACCAAAGATGCTAAATTGCCAAAGTAGTTTCACAACTGTCTGGAGCCTTAAACCTTTCACACCGGAATTTAGCTCTGCAGGGTCCAAAGAGTATGTGAATAAAGAAAAAAAGGAAAAAAGTGAGCCAGCTAAATCATTTGTACAGTGATTAAGTGAAAAGACTGCAGTGACCCTTAAGCTGATGAAATGAAACACTGCAGGAAGCAGAAAAGCAATAAACAAAATGGCAGAGGTTGTTGAAGACTATGGACAAGGTGGTGTTACCAAACACCAAGCCCTGAGGCAGACTTACCCTGCAGCAGATGCACTGTTCCCCTTAGCCACCTCTAATGCAGAAACATTATACTCTTACTAGGGTTTATACTTTTACTAGGGTTTCTCAAACACTTACAAAGCACATTTCCCTTTTCTTTCTCCATGTGACTGTCTCTTTCCTTAGCCCACGGCAGCTCCATTTTTTCATGGTGAGAGAGCAAGAGGGTTACATGCTTCTCCTCTTTTCCCTGTTCCCAACAGAAATGAGTGCTGATAGCAATTAAAGGTGTGCAATTAGCAAATCCCTTGCTATTGCAAGCACTGACAGCCAATACTTACAGCCAATTCTCACTTTGCCTCTCTGGAAGAACTAAGCTGCTGCTGACTTCTGCTGTCTAAAATTTCATGACCCTTTTGAATGCTCTCATGACCTTCAAGGGGCTCATGACCCTGACTGAGAAACTTTGGGCCATTTCTCTAAAACACTATTATTTTTCTCATGAGTAAATATTCCTGTGTTCTGAAGTGCACTAGCAGCTTGCAATGGGCCCCTGCAGCTGTCAGACACTGGGAATAGACTTGCATGACCCAAGAACCCAGAGAACATCATGTATCATCTCCGTGGCTGCTCGTTGCAGATGCTGTGCAACATCCTGCCAGTCCACAGGACAGAGGGACCCCCAGTCTGAAAGGAGAATGGAGAGGCATGTGCTGAGACCACAGCGCAAGGTGCGCAAGTGCACAGACAACATTATGTTGTGAAGGCTGGAAAGCCACAGCCAGGCCCCCAGGCCCTACAGACACCTGTGCACAGTAGACCTGGGTTCCAGGAGCAATAGCGGAGATTTAATCATCGTGTAACTGAAACCAACAGCGAGGTGAGCTGTTCCAGGGCCAGCACGATCCACAGCGGGGTGCCCTAAAGCAGTGCTAACAGAGGTTTCCTGAACAGGAAGGAACTCAGGGGGAGCTGAGAGAGTCTCCAGAAGCTCACATGACAGCAGATGATGGGACCTGGGTGAGGTCAGAAGAAAAGGTGGCCAAGTGCCCTCACACCTATAAAAGGATCCCTTAGACAGTGCTGGTGACCTGGAGTGATGCCAACAGGGCAACAATTTGCAGGTTAGTTGGCACAGAAGTTGTGCAGGAAGTGTGCTGAAGACCTGACGACTCATCCAGGGAGCAACGGTATTCACCACTGCTATGGGAAAGCCATGGGACTCACTAAGATCTGCATCCAGCCTGAACTCTATGGGCCCCATAGAGTTACTACATCCCATCGGGTACACCCAAGGATACTGAGAGGTGGAAGAGCTTCCAACCCACTTTCAATCATTTACCAGCAGTCCTTGCTAAGTGGAGAGGTCCCAGTTGACTGGAAGTGAACAAGTGTAACACCCATCTACAAGAAGGGCCTGAAGGAGTATCCAGGGATCTAAAGGTCTGTCAGCCAGGTGTCAGTGGCCCAGTAGGTTATGGAGCAGATCATCTTGAGTGTCATCATGCGGCACATGTAAAACAATCAGGGGATCAGGCTCAGCCGCCATGGGTTTATGAAAAGCGGGTCCTGCTTGGCCAATGTAATTTCCTTCTGTGACAAGGTGGCCCACTTGGTAAATGAGGGAAAGGCTGTGCATGTTGCCTACCTGCTCTCTAGTAAAGCCTTTACCACCATCTCCTTGGCCATTTTCCTGGAGATGCTGGCAGCCCATGGCTTGAACACATGCACTCTTGACTAGGTAAAAAACTGGCTGAATGACCAGGCCCAGAGAATAGTAGTGAATGGAATTGAATCCATTCACTGGATTGAATGAAACATGACAGTCGGCAGCCAGTCATGAGTGGTGTCCCACAAGTCTCAATACTGGGACCAGTCCTGTGTAATATCCTTGACTGAGGATGCCCTTGATCCCCTTGTCCAAATCATTGACAGTTTGCAGAAGACACCAAGTTCACTGGGACAGCTGATCTGCTGGAGAGTAGGAAGGCTTTACAGAAGGATCTGGACAGGCTGTATTGATGGGATGATGATTGATAATATGAGGTTCAACGAGGTGAACAGCCAAGTCCTACTCTTGGGTCACAATAACCCCATTCAGTGACACAGGCTGGGGGAAGAGTGACTTGAAAGCTGTCCATTGAAAAAGGACCTGGTGATGCTGGTCAGCAGCAACTGAACATGAGCCAACAGTGTCCCAGGTAGCCAAGAAGGCCAAGGGCATTCTGGCTTGTATCAAAAACAGTGTGGCCAACAGCAGACCAGGGGAGTGAACATGCCCCTGTACTTTAGTCTGCACCTCAAATCCTAGGTTCAGTTTTGGGCTCTTCACTGCAAGAAAGACACTGAGGTCCAGAGAAGGGTAGCAAAGCTGGTGAAGGGTCTGGATCACAAGTCTTATATGGGGCAGTTGAGGGAGCTGAGGTTGTTTAGCCTGGAGGAAAGGAGGTTCAGGGGACCTTATCACTCTCTTCAACTACTTGAAAGGAGGTTGTAGCCAGGAGCAGGTCGGTCCCTTCTCTCAAGTAACAATCCACAGAACAAGAAGAAATGACCTCAAGTTGCCAAGTACCAAGGGAGGTTTAGGTTGGATATTAGGAAAAATTTCTTGACCAAAATGATTGCTAAGCATTGAAACAGGCTGCCCAGAGAAGTGATGGAGTCACCATCCCTGAAGGTATTTAAAAGACATATAGATGTGTTGCTCAGGGACATGGTTTAGGACTTGGCAGTGCTGTGTTAATGGTTGGACTTGATGATCTTAAAGGTCTCTCTGACTTGTATCACCCCTGGTTGATTCCACCCTTTACCTGGGACAGAACTGGGTAGTGCTCTTGATGGGAACAACCCTGGCACTCCTCATCCTGCACAGGAGATTACTCTGTGCCAAATGGAAAATGGAAAAGTAAAAATTCATAGGAAAGCAGTATCAATCTACAAAGGCTGATGGAGAGAAAGAGTGAAGAAAGGGGTAGAAGACTGATACAGAAAAACTAGGATTAAATTCTAAATACTAGTCCAAGAGCCATTCACATGAAGTTTACCTCTTCTAACTCTTAGACCCCCAAATTTTTTTATTGGATATGGTCATCTGAAGGTGATATTAATTTATGTATTCAAGGAAAGATGACACATGCCCTGCAAAATATTTATAGAGTAATAGTGAGAGAGCAAGCCAGAGTCTCCTCCAGAGAGCAATTCAGCACAGAAAAGGAGTGGTAGCAGGAGAAAGCATTCAAATGGAAGTCCCTGGTTTGATTCATAAATCCAAACATAACTGGGGAACCCCTGTATTGCAGTAACAGACTTTGGAGTCAGACTTTCACCATTCAAGCACTGAACAGTGCTGAGCCCTGGGAGGATATTCAGACAAGGCAGGCAGACAGGGTAAGGCAGTCAGTCTTGGATTTGGTCCCAGCTTGACCTCCCTGCTTGATTTTAAGCAGCCTGTGAACAAACATTTACTACAGTAACAGCAAACAAGGGAGTCTCTGTAAGGTGTAAAGCTGGGATGCAAATTACAAACATATGTAAATTGAAATAGTTTAGGTTAATTTCTTGGTACTGAATTCAGTGACTAAGTGCTTATTTCAGAATGCTCATTCCAAGTCTTGAGCTACTGCTTTGTCCATCTCTTCAGTGGCAGAAAGCAATTTAGCATAATCCTTTTACTGTAATGTCCAGTTTTTCCATAAAGATTACAGATGAAAGCAAAAGGCCTCATTCTAAAGAAGGCTTACTGCTTTGCAAAGCTGTCTGCTGTGTTTAACTGGACCAGAATGGTCCATTGGAGAACAGAGGGAAATCTCACATTTGGGAGGATGTGATGAAGGAGTCCCAGACAACCTAAACAATCCTTGTTTGCCAAACAATGTGTGTGAGGCTTAAAAAATGATGAATTCGAAACACATTTCCCGATTCACAACAATTGGAAAATACCTTTCAATCAAATGAATAATAAAACTCACCGAAACCAGCGAGGCTGATTATCATCTAGCTTAAATCACTGTAATGCTACTCGCATGAATGTGGCTGCACCCACCAGCTGATATCATCTGAGGATCTGGTCCAGGAATCTGCGTAAGGGAGAGTGTAAGATAACGCTGGAATGGTTGGAGTTTTTTGGCACACAGGCCTCGCTCTTAGTCTCCTCAAAGTCAGTTCCCCTACCTCTTGTATTGCACTTGCCTTGAAATACTCGGTTTACTTTTTTTCTCACAGTATTTCTGCTTCTACCTTTGACTTGTTTGACTTCCAGATGAAATAGGGATGTTAAAAGAAGCACACAAATTATTTTTAAATGTGAGTTTTTTAAAACTCAGAAATGTTGCTGCGTTGTGGCGCATGAAAGTTCAAGCTGTTGATAATTTTACTTTAATTTATTCAAACAATAATAGTGAGACACTATGTTTCTTTAGAAAAAAATAAACTGTTGAGGTCTATTTATCTAGAAAGATAATTAACATTATAGACTTGGCCTGCCTGAGGTGTGGTTCGTGCAAGTGGGACATTCAATCTTTTATTGAACTACTCTTACTAATTATATAAAGGAAGTTTCAATCAAATATTTCCTGGGTTTTGTAAATGAATTTAAGTTACTGAAAAGTTAGGCTTTGTAAGTTAGTGGAGAAAAGGTTGCTACTTACAGTTATAACTTTAACAAAACTTTTTAAAAGTACATGCAAGCTATCAAAATAACTTTAAAAACTGGAAAATTTGATAAAATTTTGTTTTGGGAGCAGTTCAGCTGTTCACTCTCCTTTCTATGGTGAGTGGCGAAATTATTTACGTGGCTGTCTATTCCCATTCCCAGAATCTGCAACTTCCCAGCAGGAAGCTGGAAGAGGTGGATTTACTGTACTAGGGTGACTTTTTTCCCTGGAAAAGCTGAGCTAACTCAGAACTGGTTCCTCTGGTCTTTTGAGCTCATGCAAGTAGGAAAGGCTATAATTTAAGTGTAGGGGGAATGGTTCTTTGAAGCATAAGATATATATACTGTAGACAGGCCACCCAAGTACCCAAATCTCTTGGGAGCTCACCCCCTCTGTGGTTCCCAGAGTGCTAGCAAAGAGGTTTTCAGTATTTTTTTTAATCATTGCGGATAGCATGTTTGTGCACTTTCCCTGGAAAGGATGTAACACGGTTTAGACTGTTTTTTAAAAGATTATGTTAGTTTTGTCCAATCTAACTGTCCTCCAACATTTCACTAGAACTCAAGTGAATGTATTTGCATCCAGTTGTAAGATCTGTCAAGACTGTAAGAATTTAAGGGTAGGGATCAAGTCAAGCTGGTGTGGGGTGAGCTTGGAAAACTGGCTGTGTTTACATTCTGCTTGTTCTGTAACTCAGCTTGCTAAAAATACAACTTCTGAGTTCATGGTACATTTATCCTAAAGAAAGTGGTTAAGGATATCCTACAAGTGCAGTAGGATACGACCCAGCCTGCAGTAACAGCTCTCACCCCCAGCTGTGGTGGCTTTCCCACCTCTCCCACCGTAGTCTGCAAGCCTGAACTATACATCAAGTTGCTCCTAAAAGTTGTGAGCTCGGTGTGCTGACCCAGCCCACTGACAAATTCAGTTTGACTTCCTAGTTCAGTGAACTACAGGTATTTACTTCTGCCTGTGATTTGCCCCTTTCTTGCCACAGCCAAGAGGCACTCAGGGGTGCAACTGGAGACCTCAGCCGCCTCCGCTGTTGGTGTTTCATTTGCTGTGTCTGCATGTCAACACCTGAAACCTAATCTGGGCTCAGCCAGCTTGAGTTGGTGCAGTCTAATCTAAACTTCCAGCTCTGCTTAGCTACTACTGCTGGGCAGATTTCAGGGTTTTACAAAAGAGGTGGCTCCTGCAGCTGAGCCAGTAACATGGCCAGTGGGCCATCACATTTGGGCACGTCGGCATAACCGGCCCTTGAGCATGTATGAGTGCTCCCAGTTTTGGACTGGGTGAAGGTAGACACTCCTTCCTGTTCTCCTGCCTGATAACTGTGGGCAGAAGAACAGAGAAGGTGGCTGCAATGGCAAAATATCTCCTATTACCCCACTGAATTTACACAGAGCTTGTAATCAAGATTCAGACATTTCCCCTAATGTAGACAAAACCTGAGATGTGCATTTCTCATGGTCATCTCTCAAATGCATTCTCCATGAACTACCACTGTCAGAGAATATTATTACCATCACTAATGTTTGATAATTTCATCAACCTTTGTTTTTCAAAGATGAGACCCTTAAAATTATGATGGAATTTCCTCTTAGATTTACTGGTACCGTTTTGAAGTCATGTACAGGAGGACCAAGAAAAGGAAACAACAAAACACCCCCTTACCTTAACTTGTTAGGACAGTTGGAGTCCTGAGACTAAATTTTCTCCTCTTATTTCCTTTCTGATTATAAATTGAATACATGCAATAGAAAAAAAAAAAAAGCGAAGACACTAAACTGTGTCCTTCAGTTCCAAACAAGCAGCTACTTTAATGACAGTGCTTATAAAAACAATATTATGTTAAATTATTTAATATGTTTTACTTAATAAAAAGAAAAAAGGAAGATGAAATAGGGCATTGAGGAAATTTCTCTTTGTTTATTTTTGTCTCTTGGTGGTTCATTTTACCCACCAGTGTTTTTTCTTTATTGCAAATCCCCCTTCTCTCCTGATTGAAAACAGACTCTCTAATAAAAATGGTTTAAGATCACAGTGATAACTTCAATTCAAGAACATGAATAAAGAGCACACTTGGAGGAAAGACCCCATCTGCTCACATGTGATATTAGGAAGAGAGTGCATAATGCAGAGTAGTGATTGCTACCAGGTGTAAGATTATTCAGGACTTCCACGTATGGTTTCTAATCTACATGTCCACCTAAAAAAAGAGGGATTCAAGTATCCTATAAAACAGGTCCTATGTTTTACATTTGACCTCTTCCTGAACATCAACCTTATTAAAAACAAATAAAAAAATGTCCTGAATGGAAGCTGTAGTTTGATCTGGAGCTTATGGAGGCTGACAGCAAACCTGCTATAGCTTTTAGCAGGGCAGGAACTGGCCTTTGCTTCATTCAAAAAAGAAACCCTTATCAAGCTGCCTTGTGACGACCACTCCACAACTGGTTTCTATTTCATTTTATTCTAATAACCTTGAAGAAATACATTTTTCACCAAATTGAAAGCTTGTCTTCCCTGAAGCCCTGGAAAGGATTAGGTAGCATTACATCAGACATTTCAAACAGTAAATTGTGAACTTGGAAGAAGCACTTCAAAGCATGGTTATGTGAAGCTTCAAGTGCCCAGACAGAACAGCAGAGGGGAAACAATTGCAATATCTGCAGTGAAAAACAGTGACTCGGTGAATGTAAGCCATGAATCCCATTATTTTAATCTAACATATATATTATCATGAGGTTTGAAATCCATGTCTGATATATGGTACTAGTTTCTGTAAGAATGTTTACTACAGGGCCCGGACTCAAAGACAAAATTTAAGCAGGATAAAAGCAAGTTATGAACATTGATGGCAAGACTTTCATACACCTTTTTTTATACTTTTCTAAAAAGTGCAGCAACTGGAGCTGGGGAAGGCACCATTTTTTTAGCCAAAGTAGTTAAATAAAAAATAACCCAAAAAATCCCCAACTAATAGAGAAACAAATGAAGATATAAAGAGAAACCTTTGTCTTGTAGAGTTTGCTTATCTGAATTTATAAGAATAAATTATACTGGAATTACTCTTCTATCTGCTTAAAGCCTCTTCACTAGGTGAAGTCAGGGATAAGGGTTTGCACTACCTTAGCTATACTGGTATAAGCTGGCTAAGGGCCTCTGCCTATTCATACAAAACAGGTGCCACTTTACCAGCAATGGGGATGCCTCTTTTGTCCTCAAACAAAGCATTGGTGAGCTAATAACTAGCACATTGCACTGCTTGCCAAGTCATTATGGGGAGGCAGAAATATATGCACTCAAGGAAAAGCTTGCTTTTGGGGTCATTTGAACAGGCAGCTTATTGGGCTTTGACAGAGATCATTTCATCAAAATGGTTCTTCAGGAAAAATATTTTGTGGAGGTTTTTTGTTAGGTTGAGGGTTTTTAAATTGTTTTTGGTTTGGGGAGCTATTTTGTGTTTGTTTGGGGTTTTTTCTTATTTTGTTGAGGGGATTTTTTTTTTTTCATTGGGGCTTTTTTGTTTCTTTTTACATTAAACAAAAATATCTAATTTTAACTCATAGAGCAATTGATTTCTGCCAGCTTCCTCTGTGCCCTTTGTTGATCACTCTCCCTGGTCTGAGGTCCTCAAAGGCTTTAGCTTTTGGAATTTCATAGCAACCTACTTCAGTTTGGAAGGGCAACATTTCCCTAAAGAACAGGAGCTTTTCAGTGATCAAAGGGCCTCTTTTTTGTCAACCTACAAAAAGTACAACCAAGATATACTGCAAAAGCTTTTCTGAGTTGGACATTTTGGCTTTAAGCTGAAAAGAATAAATGACAGTTTGGGCCTTGGACCAAAGGCTGTTTCCAGTCATGAAAAGTTCAAATAGAGTCTTTCCTAGATGTTCTGCATCCATGGAAAATAGTTATAACAGTTTCTCCTAAAAATACTTTTCCTGACATGTCTTGAAGTACATGTACAATATTTTATGTTTCTCCCATTGCTATATGCTTAATAACAATTCTGGCTTATGTTCTTCACTAAACTTGGACCAGAAATGCTAGATTGTTTGCCCACAGTCATACCAGAATGTCTGAGAATGGCGTTTGGATTCTCTCCAAGTTATTAGGGTGAATACATTGGTCTGCTGCAAAAAAAAAAGTCTACCTTGACTGTATAGTTCACATACTCCCCTTTCCTGCCCTATGCTGCAAAGATGAGTTTCTGCAGCCTTGTGACCCTTGTCTCATAAGCACACCTGAAAAGACGGTACAGGCAGGACATTGGGGGCTGTGAGGAATTAAAGCACTTCCACAGATGAGTGGAAGTTTACTGTTTTGCTAATGGTGGGAGACATCAAACCTTCACGTCCAGTCCAGCCACAGGCAGCAGCTTTGTCTCAGCAGCCACTGGGTTGATGTTGCAGCCACTGTGAATAAGTGGTCAGACCACACACAATTTAGTTCAGATGTATGGGGAGCAGATAATCTGACAAAGGCTGACATTCGTACACTTCTCATACCTTATAGCTCCTACTTGCCTTCAATCACAGGACATCCACTGTATTCCCCATCTACTCCCATATCCAGTACTTCAATCTTACATCTCCTCTTCTTACAATACCCTTTTCCTCTTCCAGGCTTCTGTCTCCTGCAAAACCTACCTCTCATATTTAATATTCCCTACATTTTACCTTTGCCACCCCCACCCTCGCTCTCAAGCCCATATCCTTCTGAGCTGTTTTTTGGCAAGTCCCAAGACATCTCACAGGTATCCACCCCAACAGCATCCCCTGGAGCCGTCCAACACCAACAGCCTGAGTTACTACAGGCAGCAACGCTGACAGACCTGCCCCTAACAGAGACCTGCCCTTCTCACAAGTCAGGGCAAGAGAACAAATTCTAACTGTTTCACGGTGACAGCCAACTATATTATGTGCTGGATGAAGCCTACTCCCGAAGTGCTGGGCAAGTTTATTGTGAATTGTGCTGCCTCCTTGGGCTTGGGCAATGTTTGTGAAACAACTTGAGGATCTTTTTCAGCATGAAAATGGAACAATCATGATAAGTTATTACTATAACCACTGAGTAGGTGGACCAGAGTTATGTGCTTATGACTGTGTTATTAATTGATTTATTACTGACAAACAGGCAGCCTTTTTCTTTTCAATTAAATGTACATCTGTCCCTTATCTGGCTTCTCTCTCAATAAACCTTACTACTAGATGTATTGTAAATGCCTTTGAAACAGAAGATGAACAACACAGGTGGTTTCTAGGATGGGAGGATGAATAAAAGAGACAGATCATGTGAATTATCTCAGATGAAGCAATAAAATGTAAGTGACCTGGGAATGTTCTGTGTGTCTGGTTTTGGACTATAAAGTCTGCCTAGAAAGGATGCCATTTATCTGCATTAGTCCCTGAAGCAGGCTTAGCAGTCTTTTTGCAGGCCTGAAACTGCATCTATCTATCATTGCTACTGTAATCTTAAAAGCAGAAGGCCTAATGGCAAAAGCATCTTAAAGCTACAAACATGGTAGGAAATAAAATACCACACTTGTGCAAAGGGGGAATTCCCAACCAGTAGCTGTGCTTGTTGCTGTAAAAACATTTCAACTGTGTTTCTTCATTAAATATTCATCAGCCCATACAGCAGCTCCTTGGCTCACAGTTAAGGTCGCTTGCTGCTGTGAGCATCTCCAATACATGTAGGTATGGGCTAGAAGCCCAATTTATAAATGCTTTAGCACGAAGAGCTCAGCAAAATCACTGCAGAAAAGGGCCTCTGTTAGAGCCAGCTCTAATCTGAATGTCACCTTTAAAATTAATTTATGAATAACTGATCAGATGGATCAATTCTGGCTTTTCAGTTCGTATTCCCAGAAGCAAATTTATTCCCTTGTAGGCCATAATGTCTTCTAAAGTAAATAAACAAAGCCACAGAAAGTGGTTTACTTGTTCAATTAATATTTTGTTGTTAATTATTCATAATAAACATCCAAAATGAAGATATTATCTCACAACTAGTTCTCATGATAATGGATAAAGACTTACCATGGATCAAGAAGTTGATGGTTGCTGCAGGACCAATGTTTGCCAAAGAGAGTATAATCAATCCAGGCAGAAAAAAAGTAGTCTCAATATATAACAGATAGACTTATAAAGACCTAAGAGATAAAGCTTTCTAGAGGGGTGGATGGGGAAGGAAAATGTAGGCAGTCAAAAACGAACTGAAATTTTTTGATGGAAAGACTTTATGAATGGCCAAAGTGGTACAGTCCCACAATCAAGATAAAGGATGGTATCAATCAAAATCTGGTGGGAAATGAACATCAGTGTTATAAAGCAATATACAGCAAGTGAAAGGGAAAATATAATTTATACATTTGCAGATACAGTCCTACACAAAGCTTAAGCTATTACAGAGAAAACTATGCCTGGCAGGATTAGTACAATAAGAACACTAAATTTATGGATAATAAAACAAATTCATACGATGGCATAAGCCTAGCACTACACAAAGATGGTAACCTTATCAATACTGCTGCAGATAAACCAAGTTCAGTAAATATCTGTGCTGTACTTAGAAAGCACAAGAGGAGGAGAAGAATGACAGATTTTCCAGGCTATTAAAAGTTGACGACAATATTAGGCATCATTTTCTAGAGATAAATATTTTAAAGCAAAAGCTCAAATAGCACTCACCCCAGGGTGCCATGAGAGCTGACTAAAGTGGTCTCTGCCATGCAGATGTTAATTTTGGAATACCAGAGAAATACCAGGGAAGACAGCTAATATTGTGCCTGCATGGAAAAAAGGGAGTGGTGTGACAAGAATAGGCTAGTGACCCTGACATCAACACCAGGAAAATATATTTATTGCTCCCTCTCCTCGTTTTCCACTCCTGACCTTGTTTCTTTCTGAACCCCAGCCCAGTGCCCTTGAAGCAGCCTTCTAGTTGCTTAGTTTTCCTATGCATAAGGAGCTGAGACTGGTTTCCACTGGGGTCTCTGCAAGCCTGACTGGCATTCCATGCCCTCCCTGCTAAATACAACCACACATGGTCCCCAAAAGGACTTGGGGAAGCAGCTATCCTGTTATGTGACAACAGCACACAGAAGCTGGGAACCATCAGGAGTATAAGCCAAAGGATTTAAATCTGCTCCAAGGGATCAGAGAGGACAGGAGAGAGGGAAGGTTCTGAGTGATACGGGCTACAGGGACTCTTCACTAGTTTCTCTCCAGAGAAGTACGAAGTGGGAATGTCTGACCCATGGAAGGATGGTGGGTTCATTTGTGTCATTTTCTTTCTGGTTCACTTTTAGGATAGAAGTCTGGCCTGGGCTTCTCTGGTTTTAACAGTCTGTAGCCAGTAATAAAAACTGTCAACGGTCCCTAAACCTGGTGTTTCCTGCTGTTATTCTACTCTTAAGTTTTCTACTTTTCCTGTTTTCTTTTTTTTTTTAATATAAATATGTATTATTTCAGATATTTCTTGTACTTCCCTCAGCCAGACACTTTGCCAAAAACACCACTTGCAAAGTGCAGACTTGAAGGAATAGTAACAAGAGAACAGGACTTGCACGGGTAATGGAGGGGATACTACAGACTGTCTGAAACCTGCTGTGGGGGTTAAGTGTACTATGTATCTCTATCACAGTTGAAAGACTTGTAGAAGGATTCACTCTTTGATGTTTCAACATATCTTGGGTACTTCAGCTTGTACAGTCCTAGGTACCTAGGTATAACAACTACAACCACTGGTTTCTGAGGTCTGAGATGACAGGAGGATACTCCTGAAGCTTTTATTGCTATTATTTTAATGATCCTGGATACAGACTCCAGAGGACTAACACGATGTTATTTTTTATGAAAGGGAACAAGGAGAAAGACCAATAACTTCATAATAACTTCATTTTCTTCAAGAAATGAAGGAAAACACCCTACCCTGATAATAGGCATGTGGGGGTTAAAAGAGGAGGAAAGGCAAGCAGTGTTGGCCAGTATCACTGCACGTATCCCACTATGGACAAAAAGATGCCAAAGGACAGAGTAAAAGCACCTCCTGCCACTTACTCTAGATAGCTATCAGTGGCACCATGGGCATCAACTAGTTGGGAGAATGCATAGGCTTGAGTGGAGTTCTGGTCAGTCTTTCCAAGGCAAATGGACTCTGACTTGCTTGTAGATATAAAAGATAGGGGGTAACCAGTCCAGTATCAGACATTTATTTCACACTTACATGGCAAAAGTTATCAGTGCTTCTCTTCTTGTTTCTCTCATTCCCTAATCTTGGAGGATCACTGATGATGCTGTGAACTCAGAAGTAGCATCACTTAAACAAGTAATTTGTCCAAATAACATTCATTAGAGAGGCAATGTCCCGATGCTTTCACTCATAAATAGATGCTCAGTGGTCAAGAAGCATTTACAAAAACTTCAATGAAAGAGCACGTTTCCTGGCTGTTTGCCTGAGGATATGTTAGCTAGACAGGCTTCTTCATCTTAATAAAATCAACTGATATTAGCTAGACAGGCTTTCTCATCTTAGTGGGTGCAATTGATGTTATCTAGACATATCCCTAACCTTAATAAAAGGAGTCACAGTTGCTGAATATTGTTTGTGGCAGGTTTGTCAGCAAATGTCTGGTTTAATTTATGGAAGAGAATTGTGTCAACAATAGAAATTTATTGTTTCCTACACTTTATGCCTTCTGGTGTCCTTGGTATATAACACATTATTATGGGAAAGGACTTGTGAAAAATGAGAAGTTCTGAGTGAACCTGAGGTCACACATTTACCACAACAAGCATTAAATGTCTTTAGTTGTAACAACCCTGGAGGTGTTCAAGGCCTGCCTGGAGCTCTCAACAACCAGGTCTAGTGGCAGGTGACTCAGATCATGGCAGGGGATTTGGAAGTAGGTGTTCTTTAAGGTCCCTTTCAACCCCTTCTGTGATTCTATGAATTCAAACAGGCTCCTTGCAAGGCATTAGTTAGTGCTTTTGCTTACTGGCCATATGTATTTGAACACAAAAGTTTTTCTTTGAGTATTCTTGGATCTCCATAAAAGAGCTAAAAGTTGCAGCATTTGACTAAGAAAATACTATTAGAGAACACAGCGTTTCGCCCCCCCATGTTCTCTTGCTGAATTCATGAAGAGGAATTCATTCCAGGAACCCCTAAACTGCATCTCTCAGTGAAATTGCCGATGGCTGAGGATATTTTAGCAAACTCTTCCCAGGCTGAGTCTTCCAGCTTACTGTTCCAGCTATGATCATATCTCTATCTTTCTGCCAGAGTTCTGTGGGGTTTTGTCCCCAGGTTGCCCAGATGTGGTAAAGCAACCACTACATAAAGCATAAAATAAGGAGCCAGAATAAAAGTGTGTGTCTTGTTCTTTTCCTGATTTGTAGTAATGTATATATCCTGGACCTGAAAATATGAAATTTGTAGTCCAGATAAATAACGTCTCTGAAACTCCAGCTCTGTCTCAAAGGAAAAATCTATCTCTATCTAAAATTTTCATGAAGAAACTTCTCCAAATGTGACACACCCCATTTTCATATGAGATAACCTTTATAGAAATGTCCCTAGTGGGCTACTCAACTCTGCAAAATCATTACTAATTTGGAAATGTAGGTCATTAATGTGACAGAATCTTCTACTGAATAGCTGTTTCTCTGCAGAATTTCATAACCTCTTTTTTAGATATCAAAAAGCAACTCCTTTTAAAACTTAGATTTAAGGATAGGTATTAAAGGGGATGACAAGCCATGGTAGTTTAGATAACTAATAAATATATATTATATAATATAATAATATATATACAAATATATATAAATACACTTTGTGTGTATACTGATTAACTCTCTTCTGTTATGGTACATACAGATCATATATAAAATTACTTGTAAGACTCCTAACAAGGTGACAGCTGAATGTTTTGAGTCCTCTAATATATTTAACTTCATAACCATTTTGACAGGTCGGAAAATACTATAGTGCCCAAGACCTGTGTACCTCCTCCTACCTGTAAATACCTTACTGAAATACCTATTTTAGGGTCCTCAAGTGGCCAGTGAAACACAAGCATTGTTGGAGTCAAAGTCACCCTGAGCGAATTCCTAATTTCTCAGTCAGGCCACCTCACCAGGAACTGAAGGAAGAGGATGGTGAAAGCCATCATCTAAACTACACAGTCTAGCAATCTACAGTATGTGCAGTGAATTTGGGCCTGACCTCATGAACACAGAGAGGTTGAAAAGAAAACCTCTGCCACTTTGTGCTTACAAGGTCTCTGGGATGCAGAGGTGAGAGGGGGTCGCTGAATTGCACAGATATTCAGCCTACTTCCTACCCAGAGGCTTAATACCCTGTCAAAAAACCTCTCTTAGGTCTGAGACTAACAGAGACAGGCCCTGAAAGCAGATCTAGCTTCCAGCAATCCATCATTATCCAAGTCAGAGTTGTTTGCTCCTCTGGAGGGAGTTAGTAAGTGTGTTTTGCATCTCTGTGTTACAACTAGTAGCAAATGCTGACTAGAACTGGTCTGCAGCACCAGGAAGGAAATAGCTCTCAGAGAAAACAATGGGTTTGTCATGACAGGCTATGACAGGAAAGCTCCCAGATTGTTGTCAAGCAACATTTTGGGAGAAAATTTATTTTTTTTTTAAAAATGAGTGGCAGTGTTGCAGAGAGTTCTGGTTCTTTTTAAGCATTATGTGATACAGTAGAAACATACAGAAAGAGAGAGGCAGAGGAAAAAAGATAAGTCACACAGAAATAGGTATACAGTCATAGTTGTAAGTGGTGGTATGATAATATTCTTATATATGGCAACACCATTTCTCACAGCAAGACTACCTGACCAGATGTAGGTATCTCATGGAGCAGGACAGGGTGGAAATGGGAGGAATGAGGCAGAGAACATGTGGTGAGTGAGGGAATCCAGGTCTTTGAGGACTGCTGGTCCATTAAGTGCTGGTACATGTATTTCTGAGGAAATGGGAGGAGGTCCTATTGTATTTCACACTGAAAAAAGAAACCTTATACCAAATTATCATGTTCAGTAAGTGAGTTCAGACACTTCTGAGAAGGCAGTAAAATATACCTAGGGAAGGTTTCTTCGCACTTCTGGTTGATTTTTAAGAGCCTTCTGAAATTTTGAAAATTATTAGTAGTGTCAGGCATAAAGAGATGCCTGGGAAGTAAAAGAGTTTTCTAAGGAAAATTTATGTAAAAATGATCAGACCTCCTTTTCGTGGTTTTGCTCAGACAGCAAGAAGATAACACTGCCACACGGATGATCTGAAAGGGAGGGTTCCCCCAGCATTGACATCTGTTTCAGGCTGAACATTTAATGCCTATGTTGCTTTCTCTGCTGGCAGGAAACCAGTCTGCTCAAATGATCATACCCCTTTGTTGAGGGACTTAAATGAATAGGAAGAAAAAACATCTTCATGAAACTTTGAAATGGCAAGAAAGATGAAATTAATATTTTCATTGGCATCAGATAATGAAATGAGTTCCTTTCCTCAGAGCAGGAACTTCGAAAGTCCAGAAGGGACTTTGGCTGGAGCATCATAAAGTCATGGACCAGCACTCTGAGATCATCAAGATGAGGAAGAATATGGTCTGTTTGCATTCCCGAGCACTCCTTAAACAGAAACAAGGAACATATATTGTAATGAGCACTGCCACCAGCTGTTTATATTCAAAATTATGCTCCTTTCAAAGGCTTAAGGCAGATTAAACTTCCCCACACAGTGGAGATGGTTTGCACAAATCCACTCTTTGAAGCTAAGAATCATTTTGAACAAAATTCGTGTTAGGAAACATGTAACAACACCACAGCTGAGTCCTGTGCATAGTGAGAACTGAAGTCCTTGGATCTCTGCCTACCAAACCCATGTGAAAAGTGGGATAAGGTTCCCACAAGCAACTCCAATTTCAACCCATTTCAGACTTTATTTCTTCAACTCTGTGGCCTCCTGTGGTAGCAAACTATGCAGGCTGGCTACCAGCTGTGTGAAGGCCTCCCTTTTATTCATCTTAAATTTACCTGCTGGCAGCTACATTTATAATCAAGTGCCAGAAGAATGGAAAACGAGTGTAATGTATCTCAGCTCCCTGTTACCCAGAGTTGCTATGGGGACAGGATGGGCCTGGAAAAGACTAGCAGAGAAGGGTCCTGCCAAAAAACAGTATCATGTCTTTCAGGAAGGGTCCCCAGAGGAGTGTTTAACCCTCAGTGTGGGAATCTCTCAGTGGGGAAACTGGAGCAACAGAGGAACAAAATCTATCTGCAAGGATCCAGAAAGGGATGGTCCGACTCTCACATGTCTGAGCCATCCACAGCCATACAGGATGCAGAAGAAGTGCGGGAGGACTGAAGAAGCAAGCAGGCATTTGGATATGGGATAGCTGTGGAAAAAAGAGCCCGTTGCCTGAGAACTCTTCACCAGCTTCACTGGCACGTGATCCTGAGGAGTTTAATACTAAGCACTTTGGGTTTCACTCAAAGCCTGCTAAGTCAATGGGAATCACTCTTTGGTTTTCTTTGTGTTTTGGACTGAGTCCTTTCAAAACAAGCAGTGAATAGAAACATAGGCTTTCTTCCTCCCTCTGGCCAGGATTTTCAGCATACCTCAACTTTTAGGATCGTGACTGAGTTTTCCAAAACAATTTCCCTGGGAATGGAGAAATGATCACAAGTGACTGAAATACCCGGGCTCTCTTCAGGTGGTTCATCGGCTGAGACAGGGAGACTCCCTGCAGCCTCACACTTTGCCTGGTGATCACGAGACAGGAGTAGACAGGCTGGCAGCCAGCACTGTGGTCCTCCAGCACAGCCAGGAGCAAGCACACACTTACAGTAGCAGAGCTTTGCTCACTCACTGGAAGCTGCCTGTCAGTGCACTTCACTTGAATTTAGGAAGCTCAATAAGTTTCTGAGAATCTGGACTTACCCTGCATATTTTCTTGTTTGTTTGCAATTATGGCCAGATTCTCCCAGCAAGAGCTCCAGGTAGCTGAACTCTTTCAAAGGTCTTGCCCTGGTTGTAAGTATTCAGGATTTCTCTAGCTTTGCCCCAACACCTGAAATGAATTGTCTGTTTTCTGCAGTAGCAGTAGGATCTGTTGCACTGAAGCAGGGGTGAGTTTTCCACCACGTGCTGGACCCTGAGTCCCCTGAGCACATAAGCTGGTCAGAAGTGGTGTTAAGCCTCCTGAATTTATATATGTGCAGTTCTCTGTTAAAGAAATTGTCTATTTAACTAAATTTGAGAGGAGATTTATTAGGTAGGCCATTAACCAGACAAGATGCTGAAAAAAATGAGGTTTTTTTGCTTTCACTAAATCTTGGACTGTTGGAGTGTTTTTATGTGTCCTGTCTCAAAAACATTTTGGCTAGCTTTTGATTTTAAAACAAATGCATTTAGACAAGCAGAAAGTGTTGCAAATGTTTATATTTTGCTTGCATTTTGAGTTCCTCTAATTTTGAAACAGGAAATGTTTTATATCCTTAAGAGGCACAGGTCTTTTCACATCATTTGTGTTTTCTAAGAGGCCGTTTTCTATTGTTTGTTATAAGTTTTATTTTCCAACTCACAAATAGTAGATAGCACATTTCTGTTTTCCAAAGGACCTCCATGGGTGTTTTAACATTTGCAGGAAAATAGGCACAGTAATTTCTGCATCACGGGGGAGATCCTGAGGGGACTAAGGTTAAAGAAAAGGGTATAAAATCTGTTTGGAACTTTTTATATGAAATATTTTTTCACTAAAAGTCAACAAATTGTCAATTTAAAATGTTTTGGGGAGGAGGCCATTAAGATGTTTTAACTACTTTAATTCTTTTATTTATTAAAAATACCCTTGATTTTCATTTGCACCATCAAATTGTAACCCCAGTTTTCAGCTTCAAATGATATTTGCAAAATTTAAAATAGAAGATTATACAAATAACAGATAAAAACAACATATTCAAAAGGCATTTAAATAAAACATGGGGATTGTCACAAACTTCTATTTTGTTGTCCCTTTGCAACAAAGAAGTAGTCAGAATTTTTTGCATTATGACACAGTAGGAGAAAAATTGTCAAAAATCTCACAAATTTTCCTGGAATGGAGGAATTGTCCCCACCTGATCATGTCTTCCACCTGAGACTTGCAAATCACATCCATTCCTCTGACTTCCACTTTCCACTGGCACAGACTGTGCTTTTATGCCTGATTCTACATCATATAACCCGAAAAAAGCCACCCACATGGGGAAGCACCCTCAGCTTGGACAGAAAAGCAGGAGCACAACTTACCAGCTGCTCTAGAGAGGGATAAGGCTGCCAGGCTGCAGCTGCACATCTAACCTGCACCAGAAACAAAGAAACCTCCAAAAAGTGGCTCTTTCCCACGTACCAGACAGGCCCGGTGGTTCACCCTAACATGCCCTGGGACATGGTCTCCCGGAGAGGCCTTGGTTGTTTGCTCCATCTGGCTCGTTACTACTGTATGTTCTGCATTTATGGTGTTGTGGCTCAAATTCAGAATTATTGGTGGGGCTCTGCAGCTCATGTTAATAACATGTGTCTGGCTTTAAAGTCTCTCACCGGCTCAGTCAGGCTGCTACTGCTGCTCTCCAGCTGCCTGGGGGGTGGCTCAGTGCAGGCTGAGCAGGGCAGGACATAGAATCATAAAATTGTCAAATTTGGAAGAGACCTTTAAGATCATCAAGTACAACTACCAACCCAGCACTACCACTGTATCCCTAAACCACTAAATCACATCATCTAGTGCCAGATCCAGATGCCTCTTGAACACCTCCAGGGATGGTGACTCCACAATCTCCCTGGGCAGCCTATTCCAATTCCTGACAACCCTAGTAGTGAAAAATTCTAATATCTGATCTTCATCTCCCCTGTCTCAACTTAAGGCCATTTCCTCTGGTCCTCTCACTGCTGGCGTGGTAGAAGAGACCAGCCCCCACCTCATGACAACCTCCTTTCAGGTAGTTGTAGGAAGTGATGAGGTTCCCCCTAAGCCTCCTCTTCTCAAGACTATGCAAACCCAGCTCTCTCAGCCGTTTCTCACAGGACATGTTCTCAGACCCTTCACGAGCCTTGTTGTCCTTCTCTGGACATACTCCAGCCCCTCAATGTTCTTTTCAAAGTGAGGGACCCAGAACTGAACATAGTACTCAAGGTGCAGCCTCACCAATGTTAAGGACAGAGGGATGATCATTTCCTAAGTCCTGTTGGAAGTAGGATATAGGCCAAGATGCCATTGGCCTACTTGGCCACCTGGGCACACTGCTGGCTCATATTGAGCCAGCTGTCAATCAGCACATTTGACCCTTTGTGTGCCAAAGAGCTTTTGAGTCACTCCTCCCCAGCCTGTAGCGCTGCATGGTGTTGCTGTAAATCAAGTGCAGGACCCAGCACTTGGCCTTATTAAACCATGAGTGTGGCTGTCTTCTGCCATCCATCTGAGGAGGATGATGTCCCCCGCTGTTGTGGTTTAAGCCCAGCAATTAAGTACTACAGAGCACTCACTTTCCTCTGTCTCACCCAGGTGGGATGAGGAGGAGAATCAGAAAAAAAGGAAAAAGTTGTGAGTTGAGATAAGAACAGTTTAATAATTAAAATATTATAATAATAATAATAACATTAGTAATAATATTGGAATGAAAAGGAGAGAGAAAGAAGGCAATAAAAAATAAGATAAACAAATGATGACCAATACAATTGTTCACCACTGTTCCCCAGCAGTGATCAGCCCCTCTTGGCCAACTCTTCTCAGTTTATATGCTGGGTGTGATATTATATGGAATATCCCTTTAGCTAGTTTGGGTCAGTTGTCCTGGCCATGCTCCCTCCCATTTTCTTGTGCACTTCCTCAAAGGCAGAGCATGAGACACTGAAAAGTCCTTGACT